>JAJJKE010000056.1:0-241885 GCA_022376655.1 Xylariomycetidae sp. FL0641
GTACTTAAGTACCTAACCTTAGGCTGTCCCCAGGGCGCTCGGAACTCTGCTCCAGGGCGCTGTCTTAGGCTGGCTCACCCGCTAAGTGCGCTGCAGGGCGCCCACACAAAATTTATCAGGCGCTCAGAAACCTTCGAATTTTTGTGCCCAACTCTGAGTTGACCCTTTTCCCGATAACCACTCTACCACTCCTGCCTCCGTAAAAGTCCACAGGCCGTCCGACCACCACCAACTCGCGCAACCGAAACAACTACGAACGACACTTGACCAACATCACTTCCCCTACGAATCCTCCGACTCAGAAACACAGTCTCGAGAGAAAGCCTTTTTCAAGATGCCTCCCAAGAAGCAGTGGGGTATGTGACTGCGCGTTGATGTGCCTTTGCGACACGATTACCACAGCATCCACATTCCGCCCTCCCACGAGAACCGAACTCTGCTGATTGCTTCTGTCCACACATAGACGAGGAGGAGAGCGACTCCAGCAGCACGTCTCCTCCCCCTGCCGGCACCGTACGCCGCAGCAAATTCGACGACGAGGAGGAAGGCGACGACGACGTACGTTACCATAGACCGACCACATACTTCTACGCCTCGACATTAACATAGTCTCCTCCAGGTTCTCGACTCTTGGGATGCCGCAGAGGACTCCGAAGTCGAACGCGAGAAGGCGAAGAAGGCTGCCGAGGCCAAGGCCAAGGCTGACGCGGAGGCCGCCGCGAACAAGAAGTCGAAGGCGCAGCGCATCGCCGAGCACAAGGCCGAGCGGGCCCGCCAGCTCGCCGAGAGTGACGAGGAGAGCGAGGACGAGGACGAGGCGGCACGTCGCGAACGCATGCGCAAGACCGAGAAGGAATCCGACTTGAAGCACGCCGAGGATCTCTTTGGCGATGCCGGCATCAGCCTGAGCAGCGGGCGCAAGCCCACCGTCGGCTCTGCTGTCCCCGTCGACCCGAACGACCCCAACAAGACGATCGACCTCGGCTCCCTGAAGCTCTTCAACCCGCAGACCAAGGGGCAGTTCGAGACATTGCGCGAAACCATGGTGCCCATCATCGCTGCCAACTATAAGAAGGCGCACTACACCCTGTTCCTCCAAGAGTTCTTCAAGGCAGTGGCTAAGGACCTGCCGAGCGACCAGATCAAGAAGCTTTCGAGCACTATGACTGCTCTTGGCAACGAGAAGATGAAGGAAGAGAAAGCCGCCGAGAAGGGCGGCAAGAAGACCAAGGCGCAGAAGACCAAGACCCAGTTGGTGGCCAGCAGACCCGAGAAGGTTGACACCGGCACATACGAGAACGACGATTTCGGAGAGTAAGTTGATATGCCCTAAGTATGGTGAACCTCAAGCTGACTGCTATTCAGTGATGACTTTATGTGAAAGGTGGCCGCTCTGCGCCAGCGGGAACCATGAGGCAACGGTCATAAATCTAAGTACACAGCGGACTGCGTTTATAGAGTACAGGTCTAGACAACCGCGTTTGGAAAAGCTCTCGTACAGTGAAGCACCACTGGTGACAATTACATCCTGAGATAATCTGAACCCAGGCAGCCGGCCAGTGCTGTTTACCGGCGCGATGTACACTAGGTAGACTCCCAAGGGCCATCGGATGCTATTCAAGCAGGAGGGATAATCACCAACAAGATTATTCCGCCCCTTTAATTAGGCCATGCTGAAAACAGACCGGGTGTGATTAGTATTAGATATGGTTCAATCATAACGAAAAGTAATCGCTCCCGACCTGACTTCTCCACTAAGGGTATTCCGCCTGCTGTCTTCTCCAGAAGGCAGGCTTATGGGCTACTGGTCTATCGTGGAAGGCTTCGAGAATGAAAAACAAGTCGACTCGTTTGACGTGCATTCGGTAGCCCATCAGCATGTCCCCTTGGCCTTCTGCTTGTCCTCGTACATAACTACCCACCTATACGATACAACTCCTCTTAATCACGTATCGCATCATATCACATTGCTTCTAGTAACATATCAAATCGTGAAGTGAGTAGCTAGCGAGACAGAAAGGGGGTATTCCCGAACCCGAGCAACGCACCACCGACCGCGAGCTCACGGCCGCTTCACGTGCTGCTTCCATGATACGCCAGACGCCAGAAGCTCCTATGTATACAGTTTTCCCGCCCCGGTTTGCCCAGATGTGTCGTGTATCTCTGTAATATGTACAAGCGCCAAGCGCCCGAGTGGTATCGTCTCGGTTTTGCCCCTGTCTTTCTCAGTTCTACACTGATCAAGTCCCGCCCTGGGTTCGTGAAGTTGGAAATCCGCTGTGGCGAAAGGTGGATTGGGCTTGTCCATAGCTCGACGCTGATTAGAAGGCCTTTTCCATGCCGTTCAGATGACGTTGCCAGCCATGCCCATGAAGAGGGCGTGAACGGCAAGACTGAGGGTCCAGAAGCCGACCTTCCTGAGGCGGCGGACACGGCTTTGCTGGTTCTCGACGTCGCGGGCGAACGCGGTGTAGACCTCGGCGGAGGCGTCATCCATAAGTCCGCAGTCGTGGATAGTCCAGGACCCGTCAAAGTCGGACGCGCGCTTGACGATGCGGCAGCCGATCGGGATGTACGTGCGCTTGGCGTTGATATACGCCACGATGGGACGTACCAGCGCCTGGTTGACGTACGAGAGGTTGGACTGGAAGACCGGGACAGTCGCTTTCACGTCGTTAAGGTGGATGCGCAGGTCCATGACAACGTAGCGGGGGTGATCGTCGTCCGAAGCAGGAGCCGACGTTGGTCTGCCCTCCTCGTCGGGACGCGGCTCTGAAGGTATTGTGGTGGTTGTATCCGACTCGTCTGGTACATCGGTCGTTTTTGCGGGATTCGGAGCATTGAAAATGATCTCCTCGGCTCCTCGTCGCGTGGGGCTGTCAAGAAGACGTAGATAACGGTTGGAAGTAACGGCCTCCTCGAGCCTATCGTAGAACTCAGACACCACTTTGGTAATGCTGTCGTCGTCATCGGCTGGGAACCTGACATCAGCTATAATATCAACGTTCCCCTCGTATATCCATCCGAAAGGACCCTCGACACCCCGATTTAGATGATCGATCTTAAGACCATCAATGCGGATACGGCTGAACTTCTTCCAGGCGTCGGGTTCGCCGAGGGGGTCAGCGGCCTGTTCATGACCAGCAACAACTCCGTGGACCTGCCGTGGGTGTATTGTGAAGAGAGATCCGTCGTATGACCCCGACATATGGTTCGCCGCCAAAAAGTCGTAGAATAAGAACTGCTTGCGCAGTTGAGGTAGCTCGCATGAGTATATGCTGACCGAAAACGGCCGGAAGCCCCCGGGCTGATGGATGGTGACCAATAGATCTTCCATCTTGAAGTTATCGATCTCAAAGTCTCCTGGGTGATGCTCGTGCCGATACGAGAGAGGATCGACGGGTTCAGTCGACCATTGAACATGTGTCCTGTCCACAACACCACGAACACCCTTGACCTCGACGTCTTTGAGGAATCCTTTACCGTTCCACCATTTGGCAAAAGAGAGCGTCACATTGACAGTATTCAATGTTACGTCGAATTGGGTATAGTTGCCGTCATCTTCCTCCACCACTTGGACCTTATCCGAGCCTCGTTCGGCGGCGGCAGCTGTTGCGGCGTTCATGGAACCCTTGCTCACAGACGATTTGATCTGGCCGGGTCTTCGGGACACGAAGACATTCTTGAAGGAAATGACACCATCCTTCCACTTAGGAACAATAGCAGATTCAAAGATGACGGTCAGACCAGCAGACTCGGTCAGATAATCGCCAACCCATTTCGCAAGTGTTTCTGTGATGGGTTAGTCAGTGATCATAAGCAGAGGAAATCACATGGGACTTACCCTGAGCCATGACGGTGTTGATAGACAGGATGATCAGTGAGAAGAAGGTAGTTGTTCCGATAAGAATCCAGACCAAGTGCCCAAAAAGGACCCAAGAGACGAAGGCACCCCATTCATCTATGTTCCAAGGTCTCATGCTTCTTATAGATACCCATTTGAATCGGACTTTTAACCGCTCCCAGAACCCATTTGCGGCAGCTAGGAATTCTTCCTTCGTTGGTCGGTGTGGTAAATGCGGCAAATTCGGAAGGTGGAAGTAGGACTTAGATTCAAAGGGCGGCGGGTCTGTCCCAGAAGGCTTGGAATTGGGCTTTGAAGCTGATGCTTGGTTGGCAGCAGCATACTTGCGTTGCGACAGCTCCGATTGACGACCCTCGGGAGTTGACTTGTATGTCTTATTCCTTCTAATGACGCGGGGTATCCGTTGACCTCTTGCTGTGTGGACACCTCTTGCCCATGTTAACTTCCACAGCTGGGTGGCATTGGCTTTCTGCTTTGCGCTTGAGCAAATGGCAGAACCGGCAGCCGCGGAAGACGTCGCAATTGTCTTGTTGGTGGTGAGTGAGGTTGGTGCCAGTCCAACAAGAGAGGGACCGCTCGAGGTGAAGCTGCGTCGGAAATGCTGGGTTTGCGGAGCTCGGAGATAGTGCCATGACGACGGCCGGGAAGATCGTAGGCATGGTGTGGTTGAATACGGAGCCGGTTGGTTCGGACTGAATCTGCTCGTAACGTTCAGACAATGTGGTACGCTGGAGAAGAATGGATTGCTGGGCTCGTATGGGTAAAGAGATCGCCAGCCGTGGCGCGCCGGCCACGAGAGGGTCGATCTAGCTGAAGACATTGCCAGATCTCATGGTGGTGGTGCCATGTGAAGATGAAGACTTTGCTGGGCAGACAACGGAAACAGTCAAGCAACGCGATGAACCGACAGAGGTAAGGAAAGCACGGCGCTCTTTTCAAAGACTTGCGACAGTATCAAGCAACACCAGAGGTTGCGCGGAAGAGGGTCGGTTGGCAAGCAGAGCATGAGAGCATGTGCCGGCGCATGAATGCACTTCCAGGATTTGTCCGCCGTCAAAACTCGTCATGGGCAGCGAGTCAGTGACGCGCCAACGCTCAGCTACCTACCTGCAGGTGGTACCACCAGCGGCGGCGTCGGCTGTTTGCTGCTAAGGTACCCTCCTCCCCTCCCAAGCCACCCAAATTCCATGCTAAAATGCCTTAAATGCTTACCTACATGCCCCACCTTCCGCCGCTTTCTCATCCCTGCCATTTTCAGTTCTAGGCTGCGGCTTAGCCTGGGCTTATCGGTTAATCGATAGTAGATCTTGAACCCACCAAGCAACTGCGACCGCCTTTTTTTCTGCGACTCCGCCATGAAATTATCGCCAGGGTCCCTCTGAATATACCTTATCCTCTGCTCTGTTCTGTAGCTCTGCGCTGAAATTGCAACCTTCTCGAGACAGTAGACCCGAGCGCTCCCTCCCTCTACGGATATCTTCAACTCAGAGAGTTGCGATAAACAACACGACCACTTCCAATATGCCGGCACCGACTGCCATGCTCAAGCCACAGGCTGAGGATGCCCCTCCATCCAATGTCCCGCTCGGAGATGCCACGCAAGACGATGAGTTCGTACTCCAGAACACGGACGCCTTGCCGAACGATCCGACTACACTGCTGCCCCCCTCAACGCATGGGCAAGAAGACATGGAAATGGACGAGGAATCCCGACCGAAGTTTGCGCCCATCCAGAACACCGTATGTCTTGACACCCTCAACACACCTGCCAGCCTGCCTGTGGCATCCAGCGGCAGGAGAGCGCAACAGTATATCACCATAGGGATTTGTGCTGATACTTCTGGTAGGATCCTGCAGTACATATCCAGACTCGTAAGGTGACGATACCGCCGAACCGGTTTACGCCACTGAAGAACAACTGGCCCAGGATCTACCGTATGTCCCCCATCGCAAGAATATCCAGCCAGTCGGAATAAAAGGGACAAAGCTGACGCGATCAACCACAGCACCTTTGGTCGAACATCTCAAACTCCAGGTCCGAATGAACGTGGCGCAGAAGCGGGTCGAGCTCCGGACATCGAAGCATACGACGGACACCGGTGCGCTGCAGAAGGGTGCCGACTTCATCCAGGCATTCGCGCTTGGCTTTGATCTGGATGACAGCATCGCGCTGTTGCGAATGGATGACCTCTTCATTGAAACCTTTGAGGTCAAGGACGTCAAGACATTACAAGGCGACCATCTTGGTAGGTATTGCGAACGAATTGCAACGTAGACCTGGCCTGACCATCCCTCTAGCTCGTGCAATCGGACGTATCGCTGGTAACCAAGGAAAGACGAAATTCGCCATCGAGAACGCATCCAAGACCAGAATCGTGCTGGCTGACTCCAAGATTCACATTCTCGGAGGTAAGCGAGCACTACCTGGCCGGTGCCATGCCCGGAAAGCTGACATTCTTCGCAGCATACAAGAACATCAAGATCGCCCGGGAGAGTGTCGTCTCCCTAATTCTCGGAAAGCCTCCTGGAAAGGTCTACAACAACCTGCGTACGGTGTCAGCACGGATGAAGGAGCGCTTTTAGAGGCGATAATGCGTAACGGACTGAGGAGGGTGATACCCAGGCAAGGCCTGCCTTGCATTTTCATGGACAGGAGTTGGGGAGCCCGGAGTTACTTTTCCTGCTGAATTCACGAGCCATTCCGTGGTCAATCATATAAATGGCAGGATCACGGATAAAGCCAGGCGAGAAGACAACTTCTGAAGCTTATGGTGCCATGCTATGCGAATTTCCTCTTGAAGGGTATCATCAAATGTTATGTCAACGCCTCCCGGTATCGCATCATCGTTCATGGGCCTTGGAATGCGTGAGCGGTACCTGCCGAAAGAAGATGCGCCCAAACCCCTAACACACTTCGCAGTAAACAAAGTTTCCTCGAGAACAGGCAGAGAGACCATGCTCATCGTACGCCAAGCGAGGCCGGCGGAATCGTAAGCCCACTCTCGTCCGTCATTGGAAAACGACGCAAGTGTACCCCAGACCAGGTAGACATCGGTCAACGAACATAGACCTCCACCGAGTCCATATCCTCGATATCCGCCTCCTCGACCGTGATGTCCGGCTCGAGCGCCTCGCCGTCCCAGCGCAGCTCCACGGCCTGGTGGTCCGGGACCTTGTTCTTGCCGCGGAAGGCGCGCGCCATCTCCGCGGCCGTCGTGTAGCTGTGCACGCTGATCTTGGTGTCGGGCAGGCCGCGGGCCTTCAGGACGACGCGCACGCGGGCGTCGGCGTCTTTCCTGGTAGCGGTGGTAGCGGTGGTGGTGCCCGCCAAGTCGTCGTCGAGGTCGGGGAGCGCCCCTGGGTCCGCGTCCATGTCCTCGTCGCCGCCGCCGCCGCCGCCGGCGTCCTCGGCCAACCGCCGCTGCCGCTCCGCCTCCTGCGCGCGCTCCATCTCCGCCCACAGCGCCGGGGTCCACGCCTCGAACAGCACGTGCTGCTGGTTCGCGTCCGGGTGGTCGCGGTTGCCGAAGCCGCGTTCGGCATCGTCTTGCGCCCGCCGCTGGAAGGAGGTGCCGTAGGCGGACTGCGAGGAGGGCACCAGGCGCCCGTCCGGCGCCGGCCGCACCCCCAGCCCCTCCAGGCTCGAGGTCGGGTACAGGCGCGTGCGCTGCCAGGTGAACAGCACGCGGTCGAGGTCGTGCCGCAGCGGCGGGTGGTGCTGCACCTGCGCGGCGCGCCACGTGTCGAACAGCACCGAGAAGTTGCGCCGCGTCTTGTACTTGAACAGCAGCGGCTTCGTCTCCGGCACCTCCGACACGATCAGAATCGACACGCTCGGGTCCGGCTCCTCCTCTATCTCTGCCGCCGCTGCGGGAGACCCGGATGCCTGCGATTTTTCTCGTGCCTTTCGCAGCGCGTTCTTCTTCTCCAGTCGCTCCATCGCCGCCCGGATGTACACGGCCGCGGGGTCCTCGTCCTCCCCGTTGCCCGCTGGGTTGTCCAGCACGCTATTCTCCCACATCATCATGTCCGAGTCCGAGTCGCTGTCCTCGTTGTTTCTTGAAGTGACGGGTCTGCTGCTTGAGGCTCGACCGGAACCGGCTGCGCCTGAGTTTGACGGCTGGGCATCCTCTTCGTCACTATCATCGAGGGTGACCACCGGTGTTTTGTTTTTGGATCCGCTTCTCGGCTCGGATATAGGTCTTCTTGACTCTCGCCTTGTACTCGGCGTTCGCAGGGAGGCGCTCGATGGCTTTCGGGACTCAGGAGGCGTGGAGTCTTCCCATACCGGTATAAGGTCATCATCATCATCATCATCGAGGGAAGTCTTGCGTCGCTTCCTGCCCAGCTCTTCCTCCATAGCCAATTGAGCATCTAGTGCATCTTGTTCTTCTTTCTGCTTACGAGCAAGCTTCTCTTTACGCTCTCGTTCTGCACGTTCTGCTTTCTCTCGCGCGCGTCGCTGTTGGTCCTCGATGACCGAGGGAAAGAACTCCTTTGATCGGCTAAAAAGGGAGAGTCCATCATCATTTTGAGATGATTCTTGTGACGATTTTCGCTTGATGGTTCGTTTGAAGGGCAAAGGTTTCTTAGCAGGCGGCTTCTGGGTATCAGCCATATTGGCAAAGCTCCCGGCAGAGAGAACCACCAGGCCGTACGTTGTGTGACGAGTATTTCGGTGGTATAAGGAGTTTCGAGGGGCCGAGCATCGAGAATCAAGATAAGAGCCGGAGAAAGAATGCCAACGGGGTTGTGGAAAGGTGGAATGGGGCACCAACGAGGGCCGTGAAGGCTTGCCTGAGAACAGGCAAACAGGCAAACAGGCGCGAGAAGTGCACTTTTTGGTAGGATCGGGGACATCAAGGCACCGCGTCGCACAACCCCACGTCCCGGGTAGGTAAGGTATCCACTAAATTGTCCATACCTTAAAGTGGGTCACTGCGCGCCCACTTGCCCACCTCTCCTGGCAGCTCGAGATCTGAGGCCTTCTAGAACACCACTGCAAATCCCAGACCCGTACCTTCTAAGCCTCATCTTTCCACTCATCTCGGCCCTGAACTCCCTTCCACGCCCACGGCAGCCTACCTGAATCTATCGCCATGGAGAACGGTGCCGTCACGACCCAGGGCGAGGGTAAAGATCCCTCTGCTTTTCTCTCTGATATCATTGGTAATCCTGTCATCGTCAAGCTGAACTCTGGCGTTGTTTACAAGGGTGAGTGCCTCAGGAACCCCTTTCCCGTTACAAGGCACCCTATGTACATACTGGTAGCGAGACACTGACCCAAAACTATAGGCGAGCTACAGTCTGTTGATGGCTATATGAACATCGCCCTCGAGAAGACGGAAGAGTTCGTCCAGGGCGTAAAGAGAAGAACATATGGAGATGCGTTTGTGAGAGGCAACAATGGTGAGGCATTGTTTGGAGCTTTGCATATGAGATCCGCGGCTGACTTATGATCTAGTAATGTACATCTCAGCCGACTCATGAGCTCGAGCTTGAGACGAATTCTGGTTGGATTCTGCAATTCAAGGCACCAGCGAAGATAGCGGTGCACCAGGAATCGCGCCTCTCATGCCAGCGCCTCCGCCTATTCAGTAAGGGTTCTTACGTCTCACTACCATGGAAGTCGTAGGATGGGTCGAGAGAAAGTACAAACATGCTTCATGAAGCGTGTATGATCCAGGCCATCGGAGGTCGGTTGGCAGCAACGAGACTATAAATTAGGCAGGATGGGAGCAATCAAAGTATCGACTTCCTGTCTACTCAGCCAGAGGCGCCTTGCATCTATCTACAAGATCGACAGGTTTGAGTCTCGTTATAGTCTGTCCGTCCACACGAAGTACGTGACACCGTGGGCAGCAATCTCGCCCTTGTCATTCCTCTCGATATCATCACTGTTCATCGCCTCCTTGAATAACTTGGTAGCTGCATCTCGCTCTTCTCCCTTCAGCATTGCAACCTGGCTCAGGGTGTTGACACGTGCCCAAAGCGCATCCTCGCTGAGCCACGTCGTCCACTTGACTGAGCCCTCGCCCAAGGGTAGACTAAATCGCGGCAGATGGTCGGTGAAGGTGTCCCTGATCACTTGGACAGGGTTTGCTGGTGGTTGTCTCTCGAAAACCTCCTTCCATTTCTTTCCGATATGGTGTTAGTACGTGGCCCGATGTGCGCTAGGGAGCAAATGGTTGACGAACCAGATGCCTGAAACGAGGCAAGCCATCATCGAGTGACAAGATAAAATCTTTGAGCTTCTGCTCCCATTTTGTGCTTGCCTGCCATTCCTTGGGTTGGTTGTCTACATCTTCTGGTTAGTAGCTGACACTAATCTGGATACTTAGATGGGATTAGGGGTGAACTTACAGTCATCGACATTCCAGATTCCACCAAAGACCGCACCTGGTCTCAGGACACGATGGATCTCCTTAAGTGACTCGGGAGTTGCAAACCTGGGATACACAACCTGTGAGACACGCGTTCGGGTTTCCAAGTGTTAAATGGTAACCCACCAATGGAAGGCCTGCGGACCCATGGTCAGTCCGGATACTCTGGAAGAAACATCAGGGTACACCTATCAACGAACCTGAGCCGCTATGCAAGCATCACCCCATTCATCGGCAACGGGCATCTTATCAGCCTTGCCCTCGAGGACCTCAACTCCCTGAAGGTCTTTCTCGGCCAGCTTGTTTCGCATGCCAGCATGAGGCTCGATGGATTTGATGATGAACCTCTCCGAGCGGCTAGCAAGCGCTTCGGTGAATTTTCCAGTCCCCGAGGCAATCTCGACGACATTCATATCCGACTGGTCCGCGAGGTTCAGGTGGCCGAGGAAGGTCTCTACGGCTTCGGCGGGATATGAGGGGCGGTGGGTGTCGTAGCTGGTGGCATCTTTGAATCCCTCCTCTGCCTGGGTAGGAAGGTTGCTTGAAGATGCCATTGTAGAGTGTCTTGTCTTGGTAGCTGCGATTGACACTGAAGTGCGCCGGGTGTTCAGCGTCCTAAGTACGGAGTACAGATAGAGAATTCTCGTGTCGGGATCTCAAGCAAGGGGTTGTTGGGTTGGATGTACGTACAACAGGCCGCAATCAGTCGATCACTTAGGTTCCGATGTCTGTAGCGGATCCGAGCTGGGCTTGTGATGTCATTTGGCACTCTTCAAGGGTCGTACCTACCAGCCAAAGGCCAGCCAAGGCACTGCTGCTAGGCTCCATGGTCACCCTCACCTTTTGGATTGGAGGTTGAGGATAATGGCATTGTGGTACTGATTTCTTCTTTTACTGGTAATGATAAATACCTGTATGCGTCATTTACTTCGCTTGATAGAACATCAATGCTGCCTTAAAGCAAGATCTCAGACCATGTATCAATCCACCCCACCAACTGCTGCTGAGACAAATGGCCTGCCTTTGGAAGCAATTGTTTGTGGCGTAAGCATATATGCCTCTTGCCTTATCTACCGTACCTTGGAAGCCATCTGCTGATGTGTGTTGCTGACTTCCGATTGATGCAATGAGATGTAGGTACTTTATTCATAGGGCTGAATGACGCTTGTGGCTCTGGACGAACGCTGGCTGCTTAAGGTACGGAGTGGCACACCTAGGGTCCCATTCCGCTGGAAGGAGGGGCAAAGGGGGCTACATATTAGTGGTACGCAACAACAGCCTTAACGCCAAGGGAGCCCAGGCCTGAGCCCGGGCCTTCAGCTGTTCGCGCCGTGTGCTTGGCCCAATTTGACCATCTCTTCACATGGACATGGCTCATCCAGAGCCGCCCCCTTCTTTCAGACCTTACGCGCTGCGCTGTCTTGTTCTGACTTCTTCTTCGGTTCGTGCTCGCACGCGGCATCCTTCTTTCAACTACATCTCCTTATGCCCTCCATTCTTATCACACCTCTCTGCCCCAAAGCACTCGGCTCGGCTGAAGGGGAGGCAGCGCATCGGCTTTCTCAGGATGACATAGTCTAGTCCGCTGCCCTACCGACGATCCCCCCATTCCGATTCCCCCCTTTCACTCGCTCTAGATGCTCATCAGCTACCGACGCTTGAGGCGCACTTACCTGCGACCGATCCTCTTCTTCTTGGCCTTGGTCTTCTTCATTGATGCCGCCCTCCTCGTGAGCCATCGCCCGGACACCCACCGCATCAGCCGCAAGGATGGCGCTCGATCGATCGCTGCGACGCCAGGAAAGAGCACGGTATATATCGCTTCGGTACATCGCAATACGGCAGACATATTGAGAGGCGCTTGGAACACTGCTGTCTTAGACCTCGTCCACTACTTCGGCGCCGCGAATGTCCACGTTACCGCCATCGAATCTGGTTCTCAAGACGAGACCAAGGAGGCTTTAATAGAGCTGAAGCTCGCCCTCGACGAACGAGGAGTCTCCAACACCATTGAACTGGGCCAGACGGTTTGGGAGCAGTTGGAAGAAATTGAGACGCGCCCCTCACCGGATGCACGGGAGCCTGGCTGGATCTGGAACGTCGCTGAGAGCCAATTCGAAATGCGCCGGATTCCCTACCTTGCTCGGGTACGCAACCAGGCCATGCGGCCGTTGAAAGAGCTCGAAGGCATGGGTCGGACTTTTGATAAGGTTCTTTGGATCAATGACGTGGTCTTCGATGTCAGAATGCCCTTAGATCCCCATATACCAACCACCATAAATACAGGCGCTGACCCCGAAGAACAGACCGAGGATATCATTACCTTGATGAATACCCACAATGGCAACTATGCTGCCGCTTGCTCCATGGACTACAAGGACGCGCCACTTTACTACGACACGTTTGCGCTACGAGATGATATGGGCCAGAAATCAGCGTCGTTGCATTGGCCGTGGTTCCAGTCTCCGACCTCTCGAGCCTCGGCGTTGCGCAATGACCCTGTTCAGGTGGAGTCCTGCTGGAACGGCATCGTGGCCTTCAACTCCGCGCCCTACTATACGAACCCACCGCTTGAGTTCCGTGGGATCGACGACAGCCTAGCGGACTTGCACTTGGAAGGATCTGAGTGCTGCTTGATCCATGCGGACAATTTCCTAACGCCGGAAAAGGGGGTATGGCTAAACCCTAATGTTCGTGTGGGCTATAGCGTGGATGCGTA
The DNA here is from genome assembly GCA_022376655.1 of Xylariomycetidae sp. FL0641. Classification (NCBI taxonomy): domain Eukaryota; kingdom Fungi; phylum Ascomycota; class Sordariomycetes; species Xylariomycetidae sp. FL0641. Next base: position 12,968 of record JAJJKE010000056.1, read on the forward strand.
TCATCACGTCAGAACCAACCGGTTTCCGAACGCCTTCTGGACAGTCGTTGGCGCGTGGGCCAATCGAATCCAGAACAGACGTATGTCCATCCAGAGCCAGCTGGAGACGCGGGAGGTCCAGAAGAGGCTCGAGCAGTGGAAGGTGGAAACTCCTAACGGGGACCTCCCACGATTCGAGCCTGGCGAGGCATGTCTCATCAACGAGATGCAGATCATGTGGTCTAATGGCTGGAAACACCTATAATTAAAAAAAAAAGGTAAAAGGTTAAAGACCTGGATAGCAGCAAAAGAGAGAACGCCGAGCCTGTCCAGACATTGTACCTCTATATTGTAGTACTTGTTCTGTATGCAACTCTTGCTAGGACACGCCAGACCCATCTCTTTATAAACGTGTTACCCAAAACTGCGTCGTGACAAGTAGCTACGACCACATAATCCATCCCGAAGCTAACGGTAGCCCACAAACGCCTCAAACAACGGCATGCCCAAAGTCATAAGCTGATACTAATACGCGAGACTCTCTGGCGGTCTCTTTTACGCACTGTTTCGATTCTCTATTTGTTGTGCCATAAGAAATTCCGCAAGCCGTCCCACTCGTTGCTCTGGAGGTAGATGTAGTTCATGCTGGAGCGCAGGCTGGGCTGGAGGTCGGCGGGGTAGTGGCGGAAGAGGTGCATGACGAGGGCCCAGGAGACGGAGGCGAAGACGGGCCAGGCGTAGTGGCGGATGGCGGCGGAGCGGCGCTCGTCGGAGACGAGGGGGAGGCCGTGGGCGGGGCTGACGGCGAGGCGGGCGAGGGCGAGGAGGACGCGGGCGAAGACGTAGATGCAGATCTGCTGGTTGACGGAGGAGATCTTGCCGGAGCGGGGGGAGCGGCCGGCGAAGACGAGGTAGCCGCCGAGGAGGCCGGCGAGGAGGTGGTCGTAGGGGCCCTCGGCCCCCTTGCCGCTGCCGCCGCCGGGGCCGCCGGGGCCGGGGCCGAAGCGCTTCAGCAGGTACAGCGTGCCCTTGTAGACGGTGGCGAACTTGGCCAGGTTGCGCGCGTGCGTCCACGTCGCCCGCAGCACCAGCCGCAGCTTCTCCCGCACCGGCGCCGAGCGGAACAGGAACACCATCACCAGCGCGTGCGGGAACCGCACCTTGGCCCCGTACACCGCCCCGTTCCGCGCCCCCTTCACCACCGCCAGCACGTCGTGGTGCGCCGGGTCCAGGATCACCCGCTCGATCGCCGCCTACAGTGGGGGGAGGGGAGCCGTGGTTAGCTCAAGTACTTAGCTGCTTGCTGCTGCTTCCATCATGACGGGGGTCTTTTTGTCCCCCTCTCTCTTTCTTGATACAAGTCTCTGATCGTGATGGTATATATGTATTATATATTTTTGCAATGGAATGGAGTGGAATGGGCATGATGCAGTCGTTCTCGGGGGGAAAAAAGGAGGATGCGCACCTTGACACTCTCCAGCGCGGTCGACATCGTGCCTCGGCTATTCGTGGACGTCGCGGGATCAATGGGCGTAGCGGTCGCAAGGTCGGTCGCGGCAGGAAACGAGCAAAAGAGAGACGATGAAGCAACAACGCGAGCGCTACCGTATCATCGGGTACCGTATGCTTTAGAGTTCCTGTTCAAGGGGCTGTGATGATGATGATGATGATGATGTCCGGGGGGAGAAGATCTAAAGATGCACCCGGCCGTCCGTTGCAACGGGAATTGGTGGCAGTTGTCGGCTTCGGCAGTGCCACATGCGTTAGGTATGTAAAGTACTTAGTACTTACGCTGGTGCTCGGCCCCCGCAAGAGCGAAAGCTGGGGCACCGGCGCAGTGGCGCTCCCTTGCGCCATGACGCACCCCTGTCTTCTCCATCGGGCTCTTCCAGGTCGATGAGTCTGGAGGTGGAGCGCGGCTTTCTTCGCCGGGCAGTTTACATGTGACAACCCGCGGGGAACCTCCCGCGCCACCACAATCAAATTCGTTACCTCGCCGCTGAAGGTGTGCCGTTTGGTAACATGATGCTAGACATCATCCCCCGCAATTGACAAAATAGGACGACTTCCACTCCGTTACAATTCAAAATCAGGAGACTGGCGGCAGTCTGGGAGGTCAGCGGCAAAAACCTTCCAGTGCCCCTATAACAGATTGCCGGCTGTCAACCTAGACAACGGCCACAGCACTTGAATTGAAGTAGATTTCCCAAGTTTGTAATAGGATTGGGCATTCTCTCTCTCGAATAATGTGAATTTCGCTAAGTATTTTATTGTTTTGACTGTTTTCACGCTGTGCTGAACAAAGATTGTCTATTAGACAACGCTTTTACCGCTGACCTTCACGGCAGTCTAGAGGTTCAAGTGATAGCCTGGAAAATCCAACAATTCAACCCGCTACCAAGCCCCGTGATTCGTGCCATCCGATAAGGACCTCGGACCATCTGCATCCATCTCCCTCGTCAGCCAAATTTCAGAGATCACGCCCGAAGCTCTCGCTTGGCCTGCTCGTCGTACAATGGGGGCTATGAGACCCATTGGCACGGATTGGGATCCCGTCCGGATCGACCACTGTGCTTGACGTATTTGCGATGTACGGGCCAGCTCCAAGGTTGTGAGTCTGAGAATATGAGGAATGTTCAGCTTTATTCTCACTCTGGCACTTGCTGTCGTCGTCCTCGTGCTCGTGCTCGTCCTCTTCCACCGGGCCAACGTATCCGTCCGAGTCCTCAATATCCCGCTGGATCTGGAGCAACATCAGCCTTCGCCGCTGCTGCCGGCGGCGTGCGCTGCAGCGCAATACTTCGCAGACGGAGCGGTCCCGGTTCGGATCCCGGAGATGGTGCATCCTCCTCCTCGTTTGCCGCGGGCCTCCGACTCCTTTGGCAATGCAGGAGTGGCTCCCGAGGAGCCACCGTCCCGGCTCCCGCGGAGGTCCGTAGGCGGCCATAGTCATCTCGCCCGGGACCACGGACATGGTGGGCGTATCCATGCCTACCGGCCATAGGCCTGCTGTCGTCGGTCTAGCTGGCAAGTCCCACGGCCCGGCGATGTAGATGGTCGTCCGTGACGCCTCGGCTTCCTGTCCCACACATGGTACGCTTCGGGGCAGGGGTATGTGCGCATAGCGGGAGGGGAGCTGCCAGAGCTTGAGTTGATTTCCCTGTGTGAGGTCTTGTGACTGTGGGGACTCTGACGGGGTTGACTGTGACTGAGGTGCCGGTGGCGGGTGTGCCGGCCACGACGGGAACGCCTGCGGCGGGGGTGCCGGTGAGGACAAAGGTACCTGTGACGACGGAGGTGCCTGTAACGGGCTCTCTGGTGACTGATTAGCCTCGGAATGGGCGTGTTCCGCCGCGTCACTTTTTGATTGACAGTATTCGCAAAGTTCGGTAAGCTTCTGAGTAGGCAGTGTCACTGCCCTCCCGTCGCCGCCTACCCGCCTCGTTAGCGTCGGCGTATGACCGCAGCCGTCGTGAAGCATCCGCGTACGACAAGTCGGACACGCAGGTTCCACAAAGCCAGGGTTAGGGTTGTGGAAGAACCAATCTTTAATGCACTTGAAGCCAGGATTACAAGTCAGCAACATGTCCTTGAAACCAAGATACGGGGTGATTGCACGTACGTTATACCCGAAGATATGACCACAGGGCAGTACTGTCCATGAATGGTTTAGGCGCACACGCCTCTGCAGTACCGCAAGCGGGGAGTAACAAATGTTGCAGTACACAACGCACATCGTCCGGGACATGAGCGAGCGCCCACCCTGAGCATCAAAGTGCCGCAGAAGAAGCTGCGGGAGATAGTTGTCCAGAATCTTGATGTGTGACATGATGGGTACCACGAAGCTGGGACATCTATTCTGTCAGGTGGCGGTGGTATTCATTGTCCGGTCCTCTTGCGTGGTGGACGAAGAAAGTCGGAGATCGTGTGTGGCGAAGTACGGAATGGCAAGTTGTGACCTTGATACGACTTCCATGAAGGAGCATTCCTCTCCGTGAGCTGACAGAACTTAATAAGTGTGCCTCTGTGTTTTTTCTCAGGCCTTGCTTTCCATGTTATGAAGGTCACCATACCGCGAGGCAACGGCGCGTAGGACTCTCTATATTCTGGCTACTTGTCAACCTGGCTAGCCCCTGTTGATCCGGGAAACTGGTACTCGACTGGTACGTATGCCTCATCGAGAGCGCTCGCTACTCGCATGTCAAGATGGATTTCGAATTGACTCGGTTGGAATATCGGCGAGGTCTACAATACGCCACACGTGGTGCCCAAGCTTTACTTAAGTACTTTCCAATACTCTATCAAGTGGGGCAGTCCCGACGCCACCCCCCTAGATCCCACCCTCAACGAGGGAAGGAACCTTACCTATGTCAAGCAGCGCAAAAGCTGAAGCTGCTCTCGAAGCCCCACGAGACGCCCGCCGAGACCTCTCCGTGCCAGGTGGCCTGGTGGGGCTCGTACTGCTGGGCGAAGAGCTTGCAGTAGGTGCCGACGGGCACGCCATCCTGCTTGAGCACGAAGGCGTTGAAGAAGTTGCAGTGGCCGTTGCTGTAGCCGAGCCAGCTGGCCACCTTGCCGAACCAGCCCGAGCGCTGGTTCCTGGCGTTCTGCGCCCCGGCGTAGCCCGCGCACAGCGACGCGTCGAACGGGCCCTTGAACACCTTGGAGCCCAGGCCGGTGCGCGGGTGGTCGTGGACGCCGGGGCAGCGCTGCGGCGGCCCCCAACCGCCGACGCCCGGCGCCGAGCCCGGCTTGCGGCTGTACCCGTTCGACCCCGCGATCACCACCTCGAAGGCGCCGCCCTGGCGCTGCCCGGCGTTGGTGGCCGCGGCCGCGTCCACGCCCGCCCCCCACAGCGAGCACTTGTAGCTGGTGCGCCCCGGCGGCAGGGCGCACGAGCACCGGTCCGGGTTCCAGGCCGGGTCGCGCTCCGCGAACACGTTGAAGCCGGTGCACAGCGCGGTGGCGTCGCAGTGCGCCGCGCAGCCCGCGGTGTCGTAGCCGTCCAGCAGCTGGTACCCCAGGTACGTGTTGCCGCTGACCGACGCGTTCAGGTCCCGGAAGGTCGCCTCGTAGCCCGCCGGCGTGGGAGCCGACCGCGCCTCCCGGTGCAGCTGCGCGTCGGCTGCGAAGGCGGCGGCGGTGTCGGGGGAGGGGACGGGCCCGTTGCCTGGGCTGCTGTCAGTCAAGATCTTTAGATCTCGTGATACGCGAGACGTCGCTTACCGCCGGGCTGAGGCGCACAGGGGTCCTCCGGGTTGACGAAGCCGCAGTACGTGCCGACCTCGTAGGGAGTGGGGCATGCGGTGTCACTGGTGAAAGCGAATGTGTTGGTCCAGCTCTTATGTCTAGAATCAGATGTATCCCGAGTTAGGGTATTCAGAACAAGACACTCACAACAGGAGTGCAACTCGAGGGGACGACGCCGGTGGCAGAAGTGGTAGCCGGTGTCGTCATGGGAGTCGTCTCGGAGGCAGCAGAAGTCGACGTGGCAGTGGGATACGACGTGATGACCTTGCTGGTCGAGGAGATCATGTGGATCGGGGAGGTCGTCGTGGTGCAGTCGGAGCTGGTGGAGTGGTCCCAGTCCTGCCCCTTGTTGCACCACCAGCCCCAGCAGACGTTGCGCTCCTGAAGGCCCCGGGCAGCCACCTCGGACGCGGTAGCACTGGCAGTGACCACCTCGGAGGCTGCATCGACAGCCTGCTGGGAAGCAGAAGCACGGTCATAAACTCCCATCTGAGAAGAGGGTCCAAGGACGGGAGGGCCAGTCACGGCTGGGCCAGGGGCTGCCTCCACGGAAGCGAAGTCGATGGCTTGGGGAGCGGGAGAGCCCGCAACCAGGGCAGCGGCGCCGAGGAGAGCGAGCGAGCGCATGTTGAGGTGGGCTATTGCTGCTAACGAATGTGAACGAAGTCAGACAAGGATAGAAGGGAGTGAAGGCGACACGACCAGGACGAGGGGGATGGTGATGATCAACTCAACTCTGCTTCGGGAGCGCCCTTATTTATATCTCTTGAAAGCCCGAATGCTTCTCGACCTTTGCTAATACGAGGTGAACAAGGTTCATCGATCCGCTCCCTCTTCCGCATCTGCTAACTGATCTTGTACCCTAGTATAGCATCGCGATATCATAATCGAGCGGCGTAGCCCCGAGCAGTCTATTGCAGTAGCGGGCTGTGTCCAACACGGCAGAGAATCGACGCACTTTTCAGCTCGAGACGATTCCGTCCTGGGCTGAGAGAGCGCCGGTAATCTCCACCACGCGTTCGGATGCGTTTCCGAAGCTGGGTTTCTTTTGGCTGCAGATTCGATGTATGATGCTTACTTAAAGACAGTTCGGTCCCAAATCCTGCCAACCCTGCCAGGTGAATATGCGATTCTCGAAGACCTGTTGGAAACGACATGGCGTAGCCTTCGATAAATCAATGCTTGTAGAAGGTGATGGCCAGAGGTAGAGCCTAGACCGTAGCGTCATCCCCATCGGCTTTGCTCCGAGTATACGGAAACGTAACTCCTCCTACCCCTGCTTAGTCCACAGATGCTTCCAGCTGGAGGCGGGATCTCCAAGGGTGTGGTCTGGACCGTCAAGGACATTCCGAAAGCTCCTTCGAGTAGGTCCCTGTTACGGCGCATAGGAAACAGAACAATAATCCCGATAGACTTCCCTCTTGACCCCGTTGAAGAAGAAACGTCGACATCCTGCAACGGACTCGAACTTTATTGGAGAGCGTGGCTTGTGTGGCGTCCAGGGGTTGAGGAGCAAATGGTGATATCAAGTATTGCTGCAAGCATGGTGGTGTTCCTCTCAGCTCGGAAAAGCAACGCAGATTAGCCAGCCTTGTGGTTTTCCGCTTTCTTCAGCTTCGCCACGACCTCGGGCTGAACATTGTCAATGGACCGAGTCATGCCGTGCTTATCCCCCGTGGTCCAGCGTAATTTCCGAGCACGAGTGCTTTATCGGCAAGAAACAAGCCGTTCTGTACATAGGCCATCGCCGAGTAAGCCAGGCTCTCCGGTTCTAGTCCCGTGGCGCTACGAATACTTCAGGTAAGTTAAGTACTTACATACCATAATCCTGCCGAATCCAGGCACCTGGGGTAAGCCGTATATATGATCTTCTCAGCAAAGCTATATCTATTCAACAGTATCGAGACGTATGACAACGCTCAAGACGCAGCTTCCTGGGCAGCCATGAAGTTATGCACGCTGCCAGCCGCGCGCTGATACGCGACCCCGTGAGCGTGGCCGTTCGCGGCATCAGCGCCGACCCTTTCCTCTTCTTCTTCTTCTTCGTCCTCGTCCTCGTCCGGCGCGGCGCCCCAGCCGCCGCCTCCGGGGGTGTAGATGACGCAGCGGTCGCCGGCCTTCATGTCGACCTGGCCGCGGGCGCCGATGTTGACCCAGCGCTCGCCGGTGCCGTCGTCCGTCTTCTTGACCCAGTAGTTGGCGCCGCGGGCGCCGGGCTCGCCGCCGCGCATCCCGTAGGGCGGGTGCACGCGGCGCTCGGTGATGAGGCCGAAGGTGAGGTCGTGGCGGCACTCCCAGTCGCGGACGACGCCGGCGCCGCCGCGGAACCGGCCGCGTCCGCCCCCTCCCCCGCCCCCGGCCCCGCCACCGTCCCGACGGATGCTGAATTCCCGCACCAGCACCGGGTACCGCTTCTCCAGCAGCTCCATGTCCGTCGTCCGCGTGTTGGTCATGTGCACCTGCACGCCCGACGCCCCGTGCCACGTCGGCCCCGCGCCCTCGCCCCCGCAGATCGTCTCCCCGTACCCGAACCCGAAGCCGCTCGCCTGCGCCTCCCCCCCGCTCTCCCCCGCGTCCTGGCAGTTGCCGAAGAAGCCGAAGCAGTTCATGCACCCCTGCGAGCCCGCCGCTGCCTGGAAGGCCTTCAGCAGGAGGTCCACCAGTCGCTGCGACGTCAGCGTGTTGCCGCAGCACACGGCAGGTCCGGCAGACGGGTTTAAGAAGGTCCCCTTGGGGAGAATGATCTTGGTCGGCGCTAAACAGCCTTGGTTGAGGGGAATGTCGGATCCGATGAGAAGCCTCAGGGTGTAGATGAGGGCCGAATAGGTAATGGCGGGAGGGGCGTTCATGTTTGAGAGCATCTCGCAAGACGTCCCCGTGAAGTCGAACGTCCCGAAGCCGTCCTCGTCGACAGTGATAGACACCTGCATCATGGAGCCATTGTCGAGATAGTCTCTGGCTTTGAAAGGCTTTGCTCCGAAACGCTTGTATGCTGACTTGAGATAGCCACGGACGGAGATCTCGGCATTCTCCTGGATCTTACGCATGTAGAAGAGGACGACGTGCTTGCCGTATTCGTCCATAAGTGCGTGGATCAGGTTACTTCCCTTGGTGTTGGCGGCGACCTGTGCTTTGAGGTCTGACAAGTTGTCCCCAAGTCGCCTTGAACCGCTGCAGTTGGGGTACTTTCCAGGCTCTAATAGGAGGGCCACGATGCCATCCTCGTCGAACTGGCCGTCTCTGACCAGGAAGAAAGACTTGATCGCTGCACCTTCTTGCCATAGCTCGGTTGAATCACTTTTACGCGTCAGTAACCTTCTTCGACGTCTTGGGTGCAGCTAACCTACGGCGGCATAGAATTACCGCGGAAGCCACCAATATCCAAGTGATGACCCCGAGAAGCGGTGTAGAAACATATCGTTTTACCATCCGTGTCAAATACTGGTGTTATCACCGTGATGTCTGCAGAAACTTGTTAGCATCTCATCCAAGCCACTGGTGGGCTGGACCGTACCTGGAAGATGAGTACCCCCTGATTCAGGGTGGTTCGATAGCAGTACGTCTCCGGGTCTCAGCTTCCCATGGTGAAGTTCATGTTGATACTGAACAGCGTAGCTCATGCTGCCCAGGTGAACAGGGACCTGTGACCCTGGTCAGTCGTGCATTGGTCTTCGGTCTCCATGGACACGGTTACTCACGTGAGGGGCATTCGCCACCAACTCGCCGTCTGGACTGAATATGGCACAAGAGAAATCCAGTCTTTCCTTGATATTCAAGGAGATACTGGTCTTCTGCAACGTCCTTCCCATCTGCTCGGCAATGCTCATAAACCTGTGGCCGAAGATACTGAGCTTGATGGGGTCAACGACCAATTCGTGCTCCTCCTCTGACTGCTTCGACTTGGCATCTGCGAGGTCTATGACCACATGAGATGTCAGGATCTTGGCAGTTGCGGAAGGAACAACCAGAATAGTCTGGGTCTTGTCGATTATGATAGCCGGCCCCTCGACCTCACTTCCCGGGCTCAAGTTCTGGAGTTGGAAGATGTTGGTGGGTTGAAGGCCGCCATCGCCAAAGAAGACATTGACCTGAAGACGTTAGATCCTATCCCGGCCTCGAGTACTGTCTCAACATACCTGTCTCTCGCCGGCTGAGGTTCCTGCGAATGCCAGTCCCTTCAGTTCCTTCACCAGCTGCGAATTCGCTTGGCTCGCCTCTCCACTTCTCCCAACTCCCCGCACACGAACATCGTCCACCAAGACCTTGCGGTCGCGGGGGAACGTGAACGAAAGCTCACGGAGATGTTCCCTTTCAAGTGCAGACCTCCAGTCACCATCTGCCGGCTCGGCTATCATGAAGTTGGTATCAGTCCCATGATACCGCAGGTTAAGGTAAGGCTCATGCTCGATCGCAACATCCGCGATGCCCTGGAAGTGTAGCCCATCAGTGACCTTCTTCTTGAGCGTGCTGATCCTTTCATCGAGCCTCGGGATCGAATCGTCCGTCAGGGTCTCCGAGCTGGGTTCTTGTGACTCCTGAACCACTTCTGCAAGAGCCATGCCGTAGGCTGAGAGGATACTGGAGTACTTGTGGATCACGATTCTGTTGATTCCGAGCTTCGAAGCAATCTCGCAGGCATGTTGGCCTCCAGCGCCACCGAAGGTTGCGAGGTTATGTTCTCTCGTCTCGAAACCTCTCGCTTCCGTCAGGGCTCTGATCGGACGGCACATTGACTCGTTAGCGACGTCGATGAAGCCATGGGCAACCTCCAATGGCGTCATTGATCGGCCAGTGTCAGCGTTGATCTGCTTCGTAATCTTTGCAAACTTTTGGGTGACAATATTGACATCAAGTGGGAGGTCCTCGTTTGGACCGAAGATAGCCGGGAAGAAATCTGGAACAAGTCGCCCAAGGCTTGTGGTGGTCAGCTTGCATCTTCGGAAGAACTCTCAGGGTTGACTCACAATAAGTTGGCGTCGGTTACCGTCAATGGGCCTCCTTTGCGGTAAGAGGCTGGTCCTGGGTGAGCGCCAGCGCTCTGTATTCGTATCAGTACTTGAATACCGTTTCTCGACCAGATATGCATACCTCGGGCCCAACTTTGAAAAGACCATCCCTCCAGAACAGCATCGATCCGCCTCCAGCGGCTACGGTGTTGATATCTAACTGAGGGGACTGGATGGATACTCCGGCGGTGGTGGTTTCGAAAACATGTTCGAAAGATCCCCCATAACGGCTCACGTCGGTGGAGGTTCCTCCCATATCAAAACCTACGATGGGTGACTTGCCGTCATAGGAAGTTCTGGCGTGCCCTACGACACCGCCTGTCCTGGAATATTAGCAAATGTACAGTGTGAATCACCGGGAATAATCACTTACCAGCCGGTCCACTAAGAATACCTCTTAGGCCGCTGAAGGTCTTATGATTGACGAGTCCCCCATCGGACTGCATAAACTCGCACGAGACGCCGTCTAGGTTTCCGTCTGCAAAGCCTTTAGAGAAACCTTGGATGTACCGTATGATCTCGGGGGTTAAATAGGCGTCTGCTGAAGCCGAGCTGCCTCTCGAGGTCATCTTGACCATGTTTGAGCCGACGCCCGAGGAGGTGGAGATGTGAGTAAACCCCAGCTCTCCCGCAATTTCTGCGATCCTTCTTTCATGGTTCGGATAGAGGTAGGAGTGAGCTAGGCAAACTGCAAGGGTATCGATGCCCTTCTCGCGAACGGCAGTCAGCTTTGCGCGGACTTCGTCTTCGTCCAAGGGTCGGATGACTCGCAGCATGTCACCCGTTGTCCCCCTGACGAGGAGGCCGGGGACCTCGGTCAGCTGCCGCCGACCCTTGTTGACGTCCTCATCGAATTCTTCGACTGTCAGTCTTTCGGACACCTCGACAACCTCGTCATAGAGCAGCTCGGGCTTGCGGATCCCAAGCTCAAACAATTTGGGCCTGGCTTGGTATCCAATGTCAAGCAGGTCACGGAAACCCTGCGTGACGACGAAAGCATGCCTTGTGCCTTTTCTCTCCAGCAGAGCTAAAAGTCCAGATCAGCAAGCCCGGCTCATCAGTCCAGGGTGTCTTGGTTACTGAAGTACTGACCATTAGTCGCGACGGTAGTTCCCATCCGGATCGAATGTATCAAGTCCTTGGGAATTGGTGCTTGTCTGGGAATGGCCTTTCCAGAGACCATCTCCAGGACCCGGCGAATGCCCTCGGCGGGTGCATCGCCATAGTTGCCCGGGTCGACTGAGAGTAGCTTGAGCACAATGTCTTCTCTGCCGGGTATGGCTGCCCAGACATCGGTGAAAGTGCCACCACGGTCTGCAGCAGCATGTCAGCAATCACTCGCAAGGCGGATGCGGGGTCGCTTACCAATGGCGAACTTGATGCTTTTGGGTTGGACAGGAGGGGTAATAGTGCCTGCCGCCATTTTCACTCTCGACTATATATGCCTACCTGTTCCGGGGCCACCTCTGCTACACATGTCTGACGGCATCTGGGGGCTTCTCCTGATATAGGAGCAACATATGGTCGGATGCCGAAAAAGATATCGTGGCCGCGACTGATGGCGAATCCGATGATAGGAGCATGATTACGAGTGCCATCGATTCGAGCTTCCTCGCCTTCATGCACCCACCGTCGCTCACAGAGGCCGGCAACATCTTCGCTTCGAAATGCCGAGCGTGGTGTGGAGTCATATCTGCAGGACCAGCAGATATGAAGGAAGAGTTGGCGTTGGCGTTGACAGTGCGAGCTCGGTCATCTCCACCCACCCGCCCCACCTCGTCGATTCGAGCTTCCTCCCCTATTCATCCTCTATCCACTTGGAGATACCTAAGGTAGCCAATCATTGCCAATCATTGAATGTCCATCTGCACCTTAAGGACCGAGATGAAGAAGATCCGGACTGCCGGTAGGTAAGCCCATGGTGGGTAACACGATAGCGTCAGACTCCCGGAACGCCTATCTCGATGGAACATCGCCATGACCTGATAAGGCTGTATAAAGTAATCAATCCATCTTTCGGCATCGTCATATCGTGCCGTGAATCCTACCGTTACCGCAGGTATCCCGCCTCCTATTGCTGTTGCATTGCAAACGACCCAATGGCGAGCCCGAATGAAGCCGACAGCAAGGGTGCCGATGTAGTTCGGCCTGTTGTGAGCACAGGCGCTGGCGACGTCGTGAAGCCCGTGGACGACCTCGTTCTCGACGAGGCAGCCAAGTACCTGGCTGACACCAACGACTATGCCCCTATGACCCCTGAGCAGGAAAAGAAGATTGTGAAGCTTATAGATGCCTGGATGATTACTTTGGTGAGTTATGGAGGGCTCTTATAAGCCCCTGATTTCCGACTCACTGACCGCTGGCGGACAGTGTCTCTTCACGGCCACCCTGGGAGCAGTCGACAAAGTCCAGCTCGGCACAGCTTCTCTTTATGGATTTCAACAGGACAACCATATGCAGGGCCAGGAGTACAGCTGGTTAGGAAGTGTCTTGCCTCTTGGTGTAAGTTGAGTCCCCTTGTCTCGGTATGGTGGTGGCTGACGAGCTGGAAGACACTCGTAGGACTGATCCCCGCCTCCTATCTGGTTAACCGTATCCCCCCAGCCAAGGTCCTCGCGTCTGCCTCTGTCCTATGGTCTGTCCTTACCATCCTCTACGCAGCTTGCCGATCATGGTCTGGTTTCATGGCTCTGCGCTTCTGGATGGGGTTTCTTGAAGCTGCCATAACCCCTTGTCTGACGATGATAGTTGCGAGCTTTTATAAGAAGGACGAGCGTGAGTGCTCACCGTTGTGTCTCGCTCTTTGGGACAACGACTTCATACGATACTGACGCATGCATCGTGGTAGAGCCTCCGAGAAATGCGATCGTCTTTGCTTACTTCTCCTCGATTATCAACGGCTTCTTCGCCTGGGTCGTCGGCACCATTCCCGAGTCGGCCCCGTTGTTCAGGTGGCAGTACCTGTACATCATCACCGGGTCCATCAACATCGCCTATTCGCTCTTCCTATTCTTCGTCCTGCCCGACAGCCCCATGAACGCCTTCTTCTTAAGTGCCGAACAGAAATTCCATGCCACAAAACGCCTCGCGGAGAACCGAACCGGCATCAGAAATAAGCAGTGGAAGTGGGACCAAGTTTGGGAGGCGTTCCTGGATTTCAAGGTGTGGCTGATTGTCTTATTCAACATCATCATCAACATCCCCAACGGAGGTCTGCAGACATTTGGCTCCATCATTATCGGCAATCTGGGTTTCTCGTCACTGGAGGCGAGTCTGTTGACAATGCCCTTTGGAGTGCTTGCGACGTCTGGAGCATGGTTCTTCAGCTTCATCGCAGCCAAATGGCACAACAGACGAACGCTGACCGCTTGCATTGCGTTGCTGCTGCCCATCTTCGGTACAGCGCTCGTTTATGGGGCTTCACGAAGTAACACTGCCGCCCAAATGGTTGGGCTGTACTTCATGTATTTCTATTGGCGTAAGTACTCGCTCGACTGACGACTTCTGGGGTTCATTGGCTTACATTGTCAGCTCCGTACGTGGTTGGTATTTCCTTGCCCCAGGCCAACACCGCGGGAATGACGAAAAAGAGCATTACGTATAGTCTTGTTGCTATCGGTTACGCTGCAGGTAACTTGATCGGGCCTCAGACTTTTCGAGAGGACCAGGCACCCAAATACACATCTGGAGTGGTGGCTATGCTGGTCAGCTATTGTGTTGCCATCATGATCTTGCTGGTGTACTGGCTTTTCGCGGCTTGGGAGAATAAGCGCAAAGACCAGAAGTACGGAAAACCAGAGGCTGTCCACGAGGGTACGGCGGATGGTTTTGTGGACATCACGGACCGCAAGCAGGAAGACTTCCGATACACCACCTAGCTGAGCCTGTGTCGTATGGGCGCGAAAGGATGGGATCGCATCAGTTGCCGGATACCTCCACGCATAGGTCAGTGCTGGGCACTGGCGATTACGCCAAACTAATCGAAGCATGGTGTTCTTGCAGTAGCGCCCAACCGAGCCCAGCATCAGAAGGCCTCAGATCCCGTGCATTCCAGACTCGCTCGATGACTTGTCTGGCTTTCTTTACATTGCCAAGTTGCCTGGTGCTTTGGAGTGCAGCCAGCCGGGACCAGACAAGCCTTCGATCGTCATCAGACTCTGGGCGAACACCGAGCGTCGCGACAACAAAGAGTGGCCAGAGGATAGTATTGGTTCGTAAGGAGACCTTGGGGATGAAGGACAGTATTTGTGACGTAAGCTTGAACATACAAGGCTCTTGGGGGCTGGCATGGTCGATCCTGGCGTAGAGATACATGATGGCAGCCTGGAGCTTCACTTGAGCAATGACCCAGAGCTCCTCGTCGAGAGGTGTTGGAGCTCTACAGTTCTGATGCCGTAGCTGATGAAGGCGCCTTTCAATATCGTCACGCCAGAGCTTTTGGTCCTTGGACAAGGGACTAGCGGATGAGGCGTCGTGGTCTAGACTGCAGCCCAGGGAATTGATCTCCGAGATGAGTAGCAGTAAAGCTTGGGAGCAACCAGTGAGGGTCTGTAAGGCGCACGGGTCCGCGGAACAGCAGAGTTTGCTCGCGATAGAGCAAGATCTGGGCGTTGCGGAGGCTGCCGTCGAAGCTAAAATATCGTGAGATACGACGTACGTCAGGGCGAAATTATGAAGTGATTGTTCTTCGGTAGTCAACGCACGAGTGGACTTCCCTTGCGCGAACAGCAAGTCTCCAACGAAGCGCGAATGGACAGTCCAGCTTTCCGAACAGTCCTGCAGGATCTAGACAGTGTTTAGTGACCGACAAGATAAATCTGTACATACCCGAACTTACATCAAAGAAGCATAACATTAGAGCACAGGCGATAGCTTCGTTTTTGTCAGTGCTTCCGTGTGGGCTCCAGGCAATGTCTGGGTGGCTACAAAGCTGGCCCACCGTGCCCCTCAGGTGTCGTAGGGCCCTCGCCCGGTACATCCACATCGTCGGTAGGTATTCACCATGGCCAAGACTGTTCAGTTGGTTGGCAGCAGATGCCAGTACACAATGGAATAGTGGCCCACCCGGGGACGAGAGCGCCATTCTCAATATAATATTCCGGTAAGGGTTCAAACTCGGGTCAAGTACACATTGCGGCGTCACGTTTTGGTCGAAATAGTTCCAGAGGTAGGCCTCCGAGTTGGAAAGAAGGTATGGCGAGAACTCCCGCAAAGGAGTTTGATGGCGCGGTACTGCATGGTGGTGGCGGTCTACTTGAAGCCTGTTACTTTGAGACTCCCTTCCCATAATCCAGTCCGTGGCGTGGCTTGGGCCTCTCGGGGAGGGTGTCCTGGAGAAGTCATATGGGGCTACGTTGATGAACATCCAAGCCCACGATGGCTGCTGCTGGGACGAGAGACCTTTCGCTATTTGCGGAAGGCCCTGAGGCTTATGAACCGTCGAGTCTTGCCAATTGAGCCGCAGCTCATAGCGACAAGTAAAGCCAAGCCTCTTGCAGTGATGGCAGATAGGCTTCTGCTCTGCAAGAAAAGTCAGCGGACCTCTGTTACTCTGTGAGTCTTCACCACCGGGATCTCTCATCTCACCTGGACATTTGACCCGTCGTTCTGCAGATTGGGCAGGTCAGCATGAGAAGCTCCACTGAAGGATAACAGAGGCGCAACCTACCACGACACTTCAAACAGCCGCTACGAGTACGTAAGTCGGTGCGGACCCTACGACTCATAGTAGTGGGAAAATGGTCGAGGCTGGTATCGGTACCGGGTTACTGCCGTCTATCCTACCGATGGACTGATCCTTGAATACGACAGGGGCGTATTCTGCGTGCCAACAATTCGGCTTCGGGAAGCGAGATCAAGAGCGAGACAAGGCATCACCTTTGCCCGTCTTGCCCGTCTTGCCCGTCTTACCCCAGCTTCGTCAATGTCGGGCGAAAGCCGACGGGATCTACGAAGAGAAGCCGAAAGATAATAAGTATCTTTGCCGATACGGGGTGTGGTTCGAGATAGGTGAGCAGTACCTAAAGTACTTAAGGTCAGACGGTGCCCGAGCACTGTGCCCACTTAATTGCGTTTCTTCCCCGCATCCTTGGCCCCGGACGGTGGAGCAACGAGACATCCATCCATTTCACCCTACCATCATCTACTCCGTACCGTACCCTCATCAATGTACGGAGCACAAAACAGAGTACCATGGGAATGGATACCCATGGGATCAGGCATATGCACGTCGCTAACGTATTCCCTGGCCTGCTGCAGCTCCATGTCGGACACTTCATCAGCCGACAACGCACGAGAGATTCCAGTACAAGATTGCGCGTAGTTCCTCTATAGTAGCGTGAAAGGGTACTGGGTGAAAAGGCAACCAACCGTCTGAGGATCGGTTGGTAGGTAGGTTCTGTTGAGTTGACTAAAGGGACCGTCTCACTGGAAGCCAGCACAACCATGGCGAACCCGGGGATGGACAAGTCGGCCCCTATCCTCATCCTCGGGGCGGGGACCTTCGGGCTGTCGACCGCCTACCACCTGGCGAAGGCCGGGTACAGCTCCATCACGGTGGTGGAGAAGTCGGCGACGATGCCGCCGCGGCAGTCGGCCGGGAACGACCTGAACAAGATCATCCGGGCCGAGTACGAGGACCCGTTCTACGCGACGCTGGCGCTGGCGGCGATGGCGGCCTGGAAGGAGTCGCCGTTGTTCGCGCCGTACTACCACGAGGTCGGCTACCTGCTGGCGACGTCCTCCGCCGCGCCCGCCAAGGCCCGGCGCTCCCTGGCCACCTCGCTGCGCAGCATCCAGGCGCGCCCGGCCTTCCGCGGCAAGATCACGCCGCTGGGCGACCGCGCCGCCATCCGCCGCGTCGCCCCGGCCTTCGACGGGCCCATGGCGTGGACGGGCTACTTCAACGCGCACGCCGGCTACGCGCACGCCGCCGACGCCCTGGCGGCCACGTACGCGGCCTGCCGCGCGCTGGGGGTGCGCTTCGCCCTGGGGCAGGAGGTCGCGGCGCTGACGTACGACGACGACGCACGGGAACGCCGCTGCACGGGCGCCGCCTGCGCGTCCGGGGCGCGGTTCGCGGGCGCGACCACGATCCTGGCGCTGGGCGCGTCGCTGGGCGCGGTGCTGCCGCGGGTCGGCGCCCAGGTGGCGGCCAAGGCGTGGCCGGTGGCGCACGTGCGGCTGGCGCCGGCGGAGGCGCGGCGGCTCGCCGGCATCCCCGTCACCTACGCGCGCGACCTCGGCTTCCTCTTCGAGCCGGACCCGCGCACCGGGCTGCTCAAGCTCTGCCCCGCCGGCGCCGGCTACACCCGCTACGCCTCCGTTCCCGGCGCCGGCGCCGAGCCGCTGTCCGTGGCCCCCGCCGACGGCGGCGGCGGCGGCTCCATCCCGCCGCGCGACGAGCGGGCCGTCCGCCGCCTGCTGCGCGAGACCCTGCCCGCGCTGGCCGACCGCCCGCTGGTGAACTGCCAGCTCTGCTGGTGCGCCGACACCGCCGACTCCGAGTACATCATCGACCGCGTCCCCGGCACCCGGGGGCTCATCGTGGTGTCGGGCGATTCGGCCCACGCCTTCAAGATGCTGCCCGTCATCGGCGAGTGGGTGATGGAGGTGGTGCGGGCAGGGCGCCAGGAGAAGGATCGCTGGCGATGGAAGGAAGGCTCGCGCGCGGATGGCGATGTGAGTTGGCGCGTCGGAAGTACTACGGATTTGAGTGACCCGAGTCTGGGGCTGGGACCGCAGGCTCGGTTGTGAGAGCAGCTGGATACTGGGGTTGGTTGGGCCTTATGAGAGACAGCCTGAGGTTATGTCAATGCCTCAGAATCGACAGCACACCAAAGGGAGATTTCGATTGTATCAGCGTATATTGCCCCTATATCGACGTGGCTGTCCAACCGCGCACACTGGCGAAGCTATAGATAAAGCCTAAGCAAGCTCAGCCTCTATGACACTTTCTATAGCCAACGGATGCCGCCAGATCTTCACGATCTTGAGACCGCACTGTTCGAGTAATCGATTCCAGGCGGCCTCGCTCCTCTCAGCTGCGGACACCGCCAGCATCAAGCTGATATCGAGCACCGCTTGCAGTGCCGAGGCACCCTGGGGCGGAATCACATTCTCGTAGATGAGCAGCTTCGAGTAACCCCGTTCCATGGCAAAAGCAACCTTGCCGAGAATGCGCGCTGCATCGGCGTCGTTCCAGTCGTGAAGCACAGCATGCACGAAGTACGCGCGACTCCCTAATGGCGGAACGGCGTTGTTAGCAGATGCTAACCTAGGTAGATCCCTTACCTCAGGGTCTAGTAGACCGCATATACGCAGGCACAGACGAACCTTTGATGGGCTGCGATGTAAAGAAGTCGTACGCCATGGTCTGTATCTTCGGGTCCATATCAGCAAGAGCGAGCACTTCCGGCCTGTCTTGCACGACCAAGGAGCCGGCAGGCAGGTCGGGGTGTTTGGCCAGCATGGACATCATGTCGAATCCGTGGGCTCCTCCAGCATCCACGACGCATACATGGCTCCTTGCGTCGCCCCTTTCCAGATACCCCTTTACCAGTGGCTCGGTGTCGAAGACGGTGGTCCACTTGGCCTTGTACGTAGTCAGTCCCGCCATGACGCCCTTGATGAAGCTGGACTGGAACTGGGGATCCGACGCGCATCTGCCGAAGAAGTCCAGGCCATCGGCTCTCGCATCTCGGTAGTTGCCCTTGTTGTCGTCGAGTGGCTCGCGGTATCCAGTCTTGGCCAGGAACCCGGGCAGGTTTCTGTTGCTCTCCAGCATATGATGGGTTCTGCATACATCGGCAGTTGGTAAGCTTTGCAAGTAGTAGGAATGGTGATCACACTCACCCGCACTTGATCGTCCATTCGACATGACCGTCTGGTTTGCCCAACTCCAACGAGAAGGGGGTCGGTTTCCATTGATCTTCTCCTGTTTCAACCACAACGTCCGAGATTGAGAGGAGGCGGAGCAAGCGCCCTTCACAGTGTAAGATGGATGTCCTTCATTAGGTAGCCAGGTATTCAACTCACGAAGCAAGTTCGCCTCGCACTCCCTGTTGCACATCTTCAATAGGTCTGCGAGTGTCGACTCGTTGCCACCCGCACTCCGCCATGCTTCGAACAAGCCGAGATCTAGGCCAATCTGGAGAGTCGCGAATATGGCTGGCTCCTCGAGTGCTATCTCCCACTAACACGATGTCAGTACCTATGTTTACTTATGTTCGGGACATGAAGCTGTAGTATCTTCATCGCTAATCCGGTATGAGAGTCGCCGATTCAACGCCGAGGTGATGCATTACTTACAGCCCGTTCGAACGGTGTCTGGAGACGATGTAGCATCCGGCGAGCCGCATCTCGAAGCCGTCGACGGGATGCCTCATCCACACTAGAGCCGACGTGGCCAGTGCTATCCAGGATCGCAACCGTCTCGTCAATACTTGAGGGCATACTGAACTAAAGGTGACACACTCCGAGCTGAACGGAGAAAAGCAAGAAAAACGAAACTCCGTGGATTCAGGTAGTCGATCACCACCCTGTGGGCCTACGGGCTCCGTTTGGGTGAGGGGTAGGCTTGGTTGCTTACATGCAGCTAATACGACTGCCGAGCCTGCGACATCATGGAGATTTGATAAAGTAAGTGCCTGGGAAATGAATCTTGTCAGCTTCTCGAATTCCTGCTCATCACTTCGACCACAAAGGAGTGGATGTCCGGTACGAGCAAGAGATAACAAAGGGGGGAGACACGACAGCTCGCGACAAGAGCTTTGTTCAACCCCTGAACTGGCGCCTTTCATGGATGTGACAATGTCTTTATACCAACCCACGCACCCAGACGATCGCTCTGGGGAGCACGTACAGATTTATAAGGAATGGGCAGGCGGGCATCACGAGCCTCGCGACCCCCTTTCTCACCTCACGAGCTGTTTTCGCCAAACCCAGCTACCAGCTCCGAGTCCGTCGAAGAATACACCAACGGACAATCTTCAGCCGCGAGGACACGACTGAAAGGACTTGCACTGTTTTCCGTACCCGCGCGGGCGAGCTCACTACTTAGTTAGCACGTCCTACGTCCAGGTACCGGCTGGCACGTAGAAGGAAACCCGGAGGACCAAACAACCAAGGACGCAAGAGCGACAGGTAAGCACGCGCAACCATGGACCCGCGCCGCTTCGAAGCGCTGCAAGCAGTGACCTTCGTGGAGGGTCTCTTCGCAGCCCAGCGCTCCTCCTCCTGCTGCGACCCTTCTGCTCCCCTACACCCCCATCCCTACCCCTACCCCTACCCCTACCCGTACCCTCCAGCTTCCTCCTCCTCCTCCTCGCCCCCACCGCAACCCAGCCGCCCCCCCGGCGTGCCGGCCGGGCACTGGCCGAGCGCG
Source organism: Xylariomycetidae sp. FL0641 (assembly GCA_022376655.1). Lineage (NCBI taxonomy): Eukaryota > Fungi > Ascomycota > Sordariomycetes > Xylariomycetidae sp. FL0641. The sequence continues at coordinate 33,587 of JAJJKE010000056.1, forward strand.
CCGACCACGCCGCCGCCACCGGGCCTGGTGCGGACGACGGCGCCGTACCCGGCGCCGCCGCGCGTCCTCACCAACGCCGACATCACGCTGTTCGGGGAGGTGGCGGCGCTGCTCTCCACCTGCCCCGCGCCCCTGCTCGCCGCCGCCAGCGGCCCGCTGCTGACCGACGCGCCGCAGCCGCGGCCGGTCCAGCTCTCGCTCACCTGCGGGATCTGCCTGGACCGGACGCTGGCGCTGCCGTGGCCTCCTCCCTCTCCCTCGTTTCCCCCTACCGAAACCGAGCCCGTGGCCGTGCTCCCCTGCGGGCACTTCTTCGGCGCGACGTGCCTGGCGCGGTGGCTCGACGCGCAGCAACACCCGCAATCCCCGTCCCCGTCCCCGTCCCCGTCCCCGCTGTCCCCGCCCCACGGCCCCGCGGGGGGGTCGGGGTCCTGCCCCGTGTGCCGGTTCGCGCTGGCGTACCCGTGCTGCGGCGCGGCGGTGGCCCCGCGGATCTACGACCCGCGCGCCGGGCCCCCGCCGGGGCAGGTCCCCGCCACCCTGCCCGAGGACGGCGTCCTGCTGCCCGACTGCCGCGACTGCGTCGCCGCCGTCGGCGTCGAGCGCGCCCTGCGCCGCCTCGCCGAGCTCCTGTTCCCCGCGCTGCCCGCCGCCGACTGGCGCGACCCCTCCGGCGCCGAGTTCCGCCACGTGCTCGGCGCCCTCCGCGCCGAGGTCCGCCGCCTGGCCGCCGAGGCCCAGGACTTGTACGTGCGCTGGTGAGTAGTAAGTGGATACCATAGGTACAGTTGTTCGGGGAGCGGGGTATGTAAGTACGTATTCTTACTGCATTACGTTTCTGATGAATGTCAACTGATGACTTGGGAATCAAACTTGTCCCAAAAAGCGTAGTAGAGTCGCAATGTGTGAATGTCGCCCATCAAGGGCAATGCAAGAGGAAGACAGAAAGAGTGAGGGCAAATGTCCAGTTTGAATTCGCGCTATCCAGCTATTGAAGGCTAGAGAATCCAAAGGCAACCCTACTTGGACGAAATCCCCCACCGGCTTGCCCTCGTTGTCGTTTATCTTTTTTTGTGATGCTTTTTTGATTGTTTTTGGGAATCTGCTCCAACGCGCCGAAAGGAAGACAACGTCGCGGAAGCCCGGAGACCTAGTTTTGGATCGGGCCGTTGGGCTTTTGGAGACAGCACGAGCGAACTCGTGATCTGTCTGCAAGGGAGACGCGACCAGCCCAGCCCCAGGGTCAAACAAGTGTACCCCTTTTGCATACTCATCACAACTCTTTTCCACACCCTCCGGGAAGGTCCGCTTTCTGGTCCAAGACTAGAAAAACGATGCAGAGTGTTCTAAGGTGTGGAATGAATTCTCCTCGGCCCAGTCCGAGACGCTGGCTCCGGAGCAAAGTAGCTATGCCGCGATCAGAGGGGCGAAACTCGTGGTGACGATCTGGTGACGAGTTCGCCCTCCTAGGCATCTTGCCCTTACTATCGCGCTTATCTCCTTCAGAAAGAACCCGAGTTGTGACGCCACGGCGATGCCGCCAGCGCCATTAGCGGCAGGTTCAAAACAAGCCGCAGAATGTCAGCTAGCCATCGCCCCACGACGCCGTAACAGACGGACGCGCGTCGTGATTGTGTTCTCAGCCCGATCAACAAAACACCAGCGGGTCTGCCCAGAGCATACTCCGTATACTCCAGGCTGGCCATGGCCATGGCAAGCTGCGTCGGTCGTGCATAACCGATACAGAACTTGCCTCTTTCTACTTGACACCCGATACAGGTGCAAGACCGACACTTCCTATTTTTTAGGAGAGTGCCATCAATACTTTCTTGTCTCAAGCCTAAAGTCACGGGACCATCGGCGAGACGACTTTCTTGGTGTCTTGGACTCCATCAGCGTGGTTTCCTATCGTCGCGGCTGCGATACTCTGGAATAAAGAGCATCGAGACCAACGCGTCTGGACTTCCAAGCGATCTGGTGGGTCTTCCACCTTCTTTCAGAGGCTTCGAGAAGATTGAGCGCTCGAGGAGTTCCCGGAACCTCTTCCAGAATCATTAGGGCCTTTTAGCGTCCTGCCCAGGACGAATAGACATGGAGTTGCCTCAGAGACTTTCAGCAAGTTAGTGCCTTCCGCGTCATGGTCATTGGGCGGATGGAGCCTACACTTTTGCGCGCCTGGATGACCAGAATCCCGAGAGAACCGCGTAGATGCATGATAGCCCTTGATACGACACGAACGCCTTGACAGATCGACCTCGTATGGGAAACCGAGGTGCAGGTCCAAATCGTTGAACGCCTTACCAGCCAAATCGAGTAGATGGAGGAGGTATCTCGTTTCTGCTTGTCAGAGCCGCCACCTTTAGAACACAGTCCCTTGAAATCGTACACTTGCAAACAAAGCGTTAGTTTGGAAGATTCCAGTCGTGGGCGGCGTAGAGACGCTTACCAAACATATCGCGTGATGAGATCAGACGCCATCCTCGTATCGTAGCTTCTCATCCTTGACTCCATGAACCCTTTTTTCTATGCCTTCGATGCCGAGAATGCGAGGTCGTACATAGATCGTTGACGTCATTCCATCGCGTTGACTTCTTCGAATGCCAAACGTGCGAAACGTGCCTTGCGTACCAAACGTACCAAGGGTTGCCGCGTACCGGATTGGCCTTTTATCACGTCCTGCCCAGGACAATCATGGACAGCCGTCTCATGAGGGCCTTTTACCAAGTCTTTCCGTCATTGCCCAGGACGACCTTACTGAGACAACCGTCTCGTGGGCCTTTTTTCATACATGTCATGCCCGGGACCACAATGTCGGGGATCAACCGTGAACTCCGCGACTCCGAGGGCCTTTTAACGTCCTGCCCAGGACGACGTGATGTACGCGACGATCGTCTATCGATTCGTGACTGCCGGGTTCGATGTCGCGGAGATGCCGAGGGTAAGGTTATCCCAAGGAAGGACAAGGCTGTTATCGGTCTTCACGGTGCTGTGGCGGCATAACGTCAACTCGCGGATGCTGTTAGGGCGGAGCGAGCGAGTGCATACATCATAGCCCAGATGCGCGCTGGACGTGCGATACTCTTCAGGCCATCAGGCCCAGGTACTTAGGCAAAGCCAGCCTCTGTGGTACTGCCTAAGACCCCGATGAAGTCATGGTCGTTGTAGCTGTCTGGGTGGCGCGACGGAGGACAGACCAATGGCCTGAAGGGACGCAGCCATTTCGGATGTGCGCGATGAACTTATGAAGCCGAAAATGTCCCAACATTTGGGAGATAAAGTAGGAGGAGCTGGGGGAAGTTGGTACTGATGAGCACGAGCGTGGATCTTGTGTCGAGCCCAGCCTTTGGCAGGCGGCGGGAAAGCTTACCTAATCTCTTATCGCTCATCCTTTATTTCCATATTTGTGCCTGTGCCAGACCCCTGCAGTCTTACGTTCCCGCTAACCGGAGCCGTGGCAGAGCGTGGGTCCACACCATTGTAATGGATAATTGAACCAAGGTTGGCCTGTGTGCGCAAGTAGGATATTCAACATGGATGCGTGGGCTTCTTGGACATATCAATCTCAAGCCAATCTCTTTTGGAAATGAACCCAAGGTGTGGGTATAGATGTTTGCCAGTGGCCTGCAGGAATTATCAGAAAGGACCTTATCGAAAGAAGACTGTAAGTCGGACAAAGATAATAAAAGCTTCGAGAATTGGAAAGGGTGACCACTGGCAACAGATCAGGGAGCTACCACAGGCCAGATCGTTTGTGACATACCATCTAATAAACCCTATACAGGTGTTGGGCCATAAGCTTATTGAGTTATTTGTCAATTCTCATCATGCTAAAAAGACTAGAGAGTCCTGCAATGGCTAAACTCCATGCGTCCAATTGACCTGACCATATGCCTATTTTTTCTGGTTCGTTGCTGCACTTGGCAACTCCAGACCATCCTTCCTCAACTTAACCTCGCAGCAGCAGGTAACCACTATCGTACATTGTTTTCCTAACATCGTAGATCGCATCTACTTCGTTGGGCTCGTTGGGCCTCTGGTGAAGCTGTAGAAGGTCCTCGATTAGAACTGCACATACGGTGGACGGATCGAGACGCTTACTTTTGCCACATCTGTCCGAAGAATCCCGCTTGGGGCTTCTGGTCATGTAGGCTTGCTCGGCGGGCCATCGCAGCGGGGTCGTTGGAGCGGTTGTGCTTCATGAGACCATCGAAGGCAGGACCCGAGCTCTGGAAGATGAAACTATTAGCACTATGCTTTCACCGCTACCGGATGCCAGGATATGATCGGCGTGGATGCTGAAGGGATACTCACACGTCGTCGAGATGCGGTGGAGTCGGCGTGGGCATTGACTGGCTTGGAGCTATCCATGGTGGGCGGCTGGAGTTGAGTATAGCTGGTTGTCAAGTATCGGTTGATGGAATGGGTATGGTAGACAGTCTGTGTAGTTTACCTTAGGTACCACAAGAACGAAGGATGTAGGAGGAGCCAGAGATGTATAAAGTAGGCAGCGGGCGGTATGGTTGCTTTAATAATGGCCAGATGGCACTCAAGGGCAGTGTCGCTGTGGTTGTATTTGATAGAAAGCGAGTATTGAGCGTCAGCAGCTTCCTGCAGTTTGGCGAGATGTAAGTGGCTCGAATGGGTAGGTCAGGGTGCCGATGGTCTCTGATGACTTCACCAGAACTCTAAGCTCCAGATAGCCAGCACGCTGATTCGACGCTGATCGATGAAGGCCTTCACCATCGCTGGCCAGCCAAAGGCCGGAGCAGGGCCGGGCGCCGGTGTTAAGAAGCGACCTTTGTCCGCCGCAACGCCAACGTCATCGCTGAGGTACTGTCGGGACAGAGACAGACCCCCCGATTCCCCAGACGGGAGATGATAGTCTCATCCCACCTACCTAGGTACCTACCAAGCCTACCTAAGGTAGGGAGGGCACTTAGCAACCCTTACCCCGCAACGTCTGACCAACATGGAACACGGTGGTGGTCGAATCAGAAGAAGACGACGTCACTAATCCACTGGCCGTAACCCTTGCGTGGTTCGAGAATGACACCACTGGCATCCGCCCGATTGGGGAATCCGTAGAAGGATTGCAAGAGTCGGACTTGGGGGGGCCTGTGGTGTGTCTCGGTCCCGCGTGTCTCAGCGACCGCGGCGAGGGCGATCTTGGCTCGCTGGCAAAGCAGGCAGGCCCGTCACAGCAAATGCTTTTCACGCATCTGAATCGACGCCAACGCAAGCGGAGGGCCTCGGGGAACTTGGAAGATGGAGACGAGAGTTTCAACGGTGCCCAGTCCAGGCTGTCCAGCATCTGCTAGAGTACCTAGGTAAGGTAGAGGGCCTGGGAGCACGGCAGAGAAACAGGCCAGAGTTCCCCGACTCCCCAGACTCCCCACGAAGCTCAAGCTCCGCCCCCAGCTCTGCCCCAGGCCAGCCAAGCTCAGGGTCTTGACCTGTGGGGCGATGACGGGGCAAGGGGTCTAGATCCCGCCATCCCGCCATCCCGCAGTGCCAAGCAGCCGCCGGTCACCGATGACTCTCCTTGATCGACTACCCTTGGCCTTGGCTGGGCAAGCGGCTTGCCATGAGGATTTCTCCCAGATTGTCTCCCAGATTGAGTACCCTATCTCTCTTGAATCTCTCATGATATACATCACACCGGTAACTGCCTCACTTACTGTGAGGCTAGGGTGTCGTTCTGTAGATGCGAGATGTACGCCTTTGCCTTACAAAATCCGATTCCAGACGTACGGGCCTGCTTTTGCCAAATCAAACATCGCTCATGCTTCCAAATAGCGGGTCGGCCGCCTTGAACGCCTCCAGACGCCGATATATATATCTCTCATTTCACTCTCCCTTCGTCCCCGTTGCAGATCGACTGACCTTCAACGCTCGTACCTAGGTAAAGGTTCAGCTCCGTCATTCAAATTCGACGGTCCAGCTATATCATGATACGGATCAATGGCCCCGTGGTTGCCGCCGTCTTCGTCGAGCATGGGGGCTGACGGTTCATGGGACCCCGACGGGCCCGCCACTGCCAGGGGTGGTGCGGATGGTTGACTGCCGTCAAAGTCCTCGGGCACCTCCGGAGGCCCGCTCGCTTCCTGCATGAGTCTTTGCCTCTCCAGCTCCTGTTTATCGTCGACACGGGACTCAGAGGGTGCAAACGGTGCAGAAGATGCGGATGGTGCCAGATCCTCAAGCGCAGGGGCCGAAGGTTCTTCTTCTTGGGTGTGTTGTGGTCCCGACCGTGATATAGTCCTTACGGTTTCTAAACTATCGCCTTCTGCGATGGCCGGCATTTCGTTCCCACGAGGGGCAGATGGCTGCGATGGGCCGGCTTCGCTTTCCGCGCCATATAAAGTTGGTTGGCTTGGAAGCAACCTTTGCTCGGCTCGACGCACGCGTTCTTTTTCCGAAAGCCCATTCTCGGCAGAAACCTCTGGGGACGGAATGTACTCTGGTGCTTGTGTCTCGTGCGATAAGCCGTAGTACGATGCCGGAGAGGCAACGGTTGGGAAGTAACTTTCGGGAGACTGCGCGAGGGACGCATCATACTCTCCAATGTAGTCATTTTGGTCGTTGTAGTTCTGCGACCAGCCGTAACCCAACGCATCTTCTTCTGGAGCCGCAGCATCCTGAGACGGCGGTTGGACAGTTAACGTTGGGCGAGATATCGCTTTTCCGTTCGACCGCAGGCTGTCCAAGGTGCCAACCACGACCTCAAACGAAACAGAAATGACGCCTTTCTCACGCCTGAGGTGATCCGTATCCACAATGGTGCCATTCCAATTTGCCAATCGTTGAACGTCCATGTTGAAGGTACCAGGCTGACCAGCAGGCATGCTCACGGAGCCCTTCCAAGCCGGTGGTTGGGAACTGCCTGCCGAAGGCCCCGCGAGTTTGCCTCCCAGGTCAACAACAACCTCGACATGGTACTTGAAACTTATCAAGCCACCAGGGACGCCCTTGATACTTGGGAAAACATCTTCTGGCACCCTCACCGCCGCTGTGACGTTGGCCGTGAGGGTGGCAGGATCGATGATGAGAGGAGCTACCGCCTGGGATAGATCTTTCCGAAACACACTGCAGGAGCCCGCCGACGACAAGGACAGGCCACCGAGACCAGTTCGCGACTTGGGATAGTATTCTTCTCGCTCCAACTTCTTCGCATCTTCTTCAGAAATACCTGCGAAGTGGGATACCGGCGGTGCGTAATCAACCCGGCCTTGTCGGTATAAGGTAACAATGATACCGTGCATACTCTTCATGCGACGATTATGCTCGACTCGTATCTTGACTGGAAGCAAGTCCCCGGGCAGATACCCGCCTTTCAGCACCTCCACTGTGGCAGTAATTTCCCTCTCATCGTGCCTCGAAGCCCTACTTGCCGTAACCGACTCGGCACTGGCAGTTGGGCCTCTTCCGGCGACCGAGCCGCTGTAGTTACTGCCCGTGGCACTTTCGCCACTGACCTCACTATGGCCGTCCAGCGGTCTGGGACTATTAGGCGGATTGGTTGCGCTCATCCCATTTACCGACACAGCCTCTCCAAAATTCACAGAACTTTCATTCGAGTTCTCGTTCGCTCTCGTCGAATCGCGATCAGAGGTAGGCTCAGATGCTTCTGCCGCGGCTGTAGATCGCTTGACCGACGCAGATTTTGCCGAAGCCGTCGTTTTTCTTCGTTTCGGCCTCTTGCGTAGAGTCTGCATTGTCACTTTCCGCTCCCTCGGCGGCGCGATTAAGGCAATGTCCATCTTCTCGACGAGGTTAAGTTTCGTTTCACAGCTGGTGGTAGGTGCTATTGACGTTGGACGTGTCAAGGTTGCAGTCACCATGTACGATATCGTGCCTCGCTCGAACTAGACGTATCATTGTGTGAGGTGTTGCGACTATTGGCAGAACGGGTAATAGGCAGGCGAACATACATCGATACTGCTTGGCAGCGGTTTCGAAGGGAAGATGAGCTCGAACTCGTACTCGTACCTCATGGGTCTGAGCCTCTCTTCGCCGCATAAAACTTGCTCATCCTGGAAGAGCGAAGCATGGCCATTGCCATGGTACTTGATGTTCTTGTTGCCGCCGTGGGCTATTACTGCTGGGTTGACGGTGCCCAGCTGGGCGGCGGCGCTCGCGTTCTTGTACACCCGGACGTACCCGTGCAGCGCGACGGTCAAGTGTGTGACGCGAATGGGCTTAACCACGCAGAGTATAACGTGGCCCTTCACTCGGTCGCCGGCCGAGTAGTGACGATGTGGTTCGTGGAGTCGAATGTGGAAATCGGCGGGATTGCGTCTCGTGCGTGTGCGAAGGGGCGATGCGAGACGCGCGAAAAAGGAGCGCCTACGTGGATTGTCGTCGAGCGACAGGCCGGCAACATCATCGATGTTTGAACCCATCTATTCCATTCGAATGGACAACGACGTGCGTGCCTTACATGACACAGCACGGCATCCGTCGTGTGCGTGTGGTCGTCTGCGCTGGACTCGAGGAGGACTTGGCCGCGCGACTTGGCTCGACGTTGTAGGTAGGTAGGGGACGGAGTAGCGCTCGTCGACTCGGCGAGGGCGGCAGACAGCCGGAACGTACGGGTCCACGCGGGCTGGAGGCCACAGGAGAGGGCTGTAAGGGGCGGCCGTGGATCACGTCAATATCGCTTACTGTCGAGTGCCGCGCGGCGCTGGTCGTCGAAGGCGCGGGATGGAAGGCTTGGAATTGTTCTGCGAGGCGTTGCGTCTTGGGAGTTGCTGTGCCAAGATGTCTAGGAAGGTCTTGGATGAAGATGCTTGGGAGCGGGTGCCAAGAGATACCCTGCTTTTAATAACGTACGGGGCGTTGGGGCCAGCCCAGCAGCCCAGCAGCAGCCCTGAGCCGGAAGCGCCTAATAAGGATTCTCCTCAGGAGGCAGGCAGGCATGGGAGGCTAGTAAGGTAGGTAGGCTTGGTAAGAGGTAAGCTTGGTAAGGTTAGGTACGGAGTACTACCGTCCCGCACCTGACGAACAGACCTCGACCCAGCTTGCCCAGCCGTCCAGGCGTGCCTGGCTCGTACCCGCAGGGCCGCCCACCCCGGACAACGTCTCGGGTGCTAACAGCGTGGCGCTTGAAAGCTTCAGGAAGCCGCCCGAGTCGGGACTCAGGCCCCAGGTCCTAGTATGCGCGTCTACGGCCCTTGGTCATACGAAGTACCTAGGTAAGGTACATAAGCTATTATGCCGGCCATTCTTCTGCGACAGGGAAGCAGATGACCAGACCGAAGTGCAGAAGTACCGCAGCGCCGGCATCGCAACTTGGAGATGCTTGACTGGAGTGCCGGCCGTACGGCTGCCCAGATGGCTTGCTGGCCCGACTGGCTAATCAAAGCCTCCACACGTCGCCTTTAGCCCATCGTGATCATTGATCAATTCCCGATGTTGGTCCGTCTTACGGATACAATATGCCTGAGACGATCCGCCCACGTCGGGCTCGCGGCCGCAGGCGGCTTGGAAAAGCTTGAACAGTTGCAGGTTGGCGTGCTGCCGCATGCATTGGCCAGGGAAGGGTGGACGATACTCCAAAAGTTGGTTTGCGTGGGAGGGAGGCGGATACAACCGCCGGTAGCATCGATGGCACACAACCGTGCAAATCTGTCCGACGGGAACCCGAATTGTCTGCTGCTTTCCTGCAGGAATCGGCGGTGCACTGTGTAATAGGTGGTCCGTATAAGCCGTGAGATGAGCGAGTGGGCGGGTGCATGCCGGGCAGACGGCCAGTCTGCCAGTCCAGCCAGTGTAGGTAACGCCTACCTAGGTATCTTATGGTTTGGGAGCTCAACATTCCACGGTTTACTGTACAGCAGACGGCAGAGATACCGATCCGCACGAGCGGCCACATCAACAAGACGGGAGCCGCGTAATGCGAAGCCAGAGGCGCAGCCGTACGGTAGTAGGTAAAGTAGGTAGGTAAGGTAGGCAAGGTAGGCTAGGTAGGTACCGTAGTTTGCAACTTGCAGTCCACATAAGCGACCTCGTGCTCATTCGAGTCATCGGTCTTCGACACCTTCCATCAAGCCTAGGTCAGGTACCTTAAGAGCTCGAGAACTTCCCCGCCTGCCCGCCCGGCCGCCCGCCTGTTCAGGGAAAGCACGGCGATTTGTGCACTCGCACGATCACGCGCTCACATGCACTTGCGTCAGACAGGCGGGGATAGCAAACTCGAGGCGATATGCTCCGCGGGATTGATGTTTCTGTCCGTGATCTTCGTTTCTGTTCAGCACTCAGCACCCGAAAATAGCGTCGGCTAGATGATCCCCATACTCGACGGGTCTGTCCAAGGCTGAGAATCAAGGGTGAACTGGGAACAGAACCTGCGGCAGAAGATGCTTCGGGCGTTGGTCAAGTGCGGAGCTGCATGCTGTCTTTAAGCGACATTGACCAGTCATAAGCTGCAACGAGTGTGCCTCCCAGACGGCTGGTTTGGCCTTCGGCAGTCTGTACAGGTATATAGAGCGAGGATTCATGTTCCCAGTCTGTTACTTGTCTTTGCTGTCGCGGCGTGGTGGGCTGATACGGTAAGGTACGGTAGCGAAGAAATGGAATGGACGTCGAAGGCGTGCAAGGCGTGAATGGAGTGTTTAGGATCCCAGGGGGGCAAGGCGTGCTAAAAGTGTACGGTAGATCCCCGGCCGTTGGTGCCTTAACATCCCCCGTTTCGCTTACCTTATCCTCAAGCCACAGCGCCACGGCCGCCAGAGAGGGGTCTAACCTCTCGACACGCCAGGATTCGCGTCGGGTGTGAGTTGATAGCGGGTTAGTACCTGGATTCTAGTGGAGCGGGACCACTTTACGCGCCTGGCTTCGCGTGTCGCGTATCCGCAGACGCGCTCTACCAGCTGTCTTGTCCCACACCATATCCGCATTGTTCATTCTGAAGACATCTCCTCATGCTTTTTTGACCATTGATTCGATACCCCAGTTTCCCTTTCAGAGTGCATTCGTATTTACCGTAGCTTCCTTTTGGAATCATACAGAAATAGCACACGACATCATCATGGCGGGAACTACATTGGGAAAGAGGACTCGTTCCTCGCGAGCCATTGGTAAGAGCTACCTCTGCTTGTTGGACTGTACTTCGGTCGATGATTCCTGACTTCCCATTTAGACTTGGTCGAGCTTCCCGCCAAACGTACGAGACTTCAAGCTCGCAGCTGCTTGGTTAACGATGAGAACGCCGATCCGGAGGCAGTCGAGATTAGGGACGAGTCCAGCTCTGGAGCTTCGTCACCCGACGTCGTCAAAGCTTCAGTACCCGACACGCCGTCTAAACGTGCGGGCAAGAACAACTCTGCCAAGTCCAACAGCAACTACGCGCCCATTACCCCCAGTACACCGCGCTTTCGAGATGCTCTTTCTAAGGTGCCCGTCACGCCGCGCCACCGGGTCATGTCCGTTGGCAGAGTCTCCAAGAGACTGACGCCCCAGACTCCCCTCACCCCATCCGCGGTACAGACTGTGTACCACCATGCACGCCAGCTATTCTCCCGGAGCTCCGACCCAGGCCAATTGGTTGCACGCGACGATGAGCGAGGTCAGCTCGAAAGCTTCCTGCAGCGTTGTACAAAGACGAGCTCAAGTGGCTGCATGTACGTCAGTGGACCGCCCGGTACAGGCAAGAGTGCTATGGTCAACGAGGTCACCCAAACCATGGTTGAAAAGGAAGCGTCAGTCAAGAAGGCGTATATCAATTGCATGAGCATCAAGTCGTCCAAGGACCTCTACGAGACTCTTCTCGAGCAGGTCTGTGGTGGAGAAGTTGTTGCCGATACCAACGCGGCCACGGTACTGAAGAAGGTCCTCATGCCGCGCAAGAAGTCCGCGGATACCTACTTGGTCGTTCTGGACGAGATTGACCACATCCTCACGCTCGACTTGGAGAGTCTTTACACGGTGTTCGAGTGGTCCATGCAGAAGACATCGCATCTCGTTCTAGTGGGGATTGCGAATGCGCTGGACCTGACGGACCGGTTTCTGCCGCGACTCAAGTCTCGAAATCTCAAGCCCGAGTTGCTTCCCTTCCTACCCTACTCGGCAGCACAGATCCGTACAATCATCACGACTCGACTGAAAAGCCTGGTCCCCGAGGGCAATCCCTTACCTTTTTTCCACCCCGCCGCCATCGAGCTATGCTCGCGCAAGGTATCGAGTCAGACAGGTGACCTGCGCAAAGCCTTTGAGATCTGCCGACGGGCGATCGACCTCGTGGAGATGGAGACGAAGCAGAAACACGAGGCCGACATCAAGGAGCAGCTGCTGCTGGCCACACCTTCGCGCAAGCCGCTGGGCGACAACAGCAACCTGAGCTCGCCGCCGAAGAAGCGCCAGCCTGAGCGCAGTGTGTCGAGTCTGCTATCCGCCTCGTTGAAGAAGCTGACGGTCGAGAGCGCGCCCCGCGTGAGCATCGGACACCTCAACCGGATCACGGCGGCGGCCTTCAGCAACGGCACGACTCAGCGGCTGCGCACCCTGAATCTCCAGCAAAAGGCGGCGCTGTGCTCCTTAACGGCGCTGGAGAAGCGCAATCGCGCGGCGCGCGACGCGGCCATCACTCCGGACTCCACCCCCTCCTCCAAGGCGCGCTCGGCCACGGCGGCGCCGAGTGTCAAGATCCTGTACGACACATATTGCTTGCTGTGTAAGCAGGACTCGGTTCTGCACCCCCTCTCCAGCTCCGAGTTCCGTGAGGTCGTCGGCAGTCTCGAGACACTCTCCCTGGTCTCAGCCGTCGACGGGAAGACAGGCTCTCTGGCTGTCCTGCAGACGCCGAGCAAAAGGGGCAAGCGGTCGGCTTTTGCGGGCGGTGTGGGACTCGCAGATGAGAAGAAGGTGGCCAGCTGTGTGGGAGAGCAGGAGCTGGCGCAGGCCATCGAGGGTCTTGGTGCCGATATCTTGCGAAGCATTCTGAGTGGCGAGGCGTTGGATTAGACTGTTGTACATTGACGATGTCTTGCATGGTTGCATTGCGTTGCATTGCATTGGACGCTGTCGGGTTTTTCTGGGCATTTGCAGGCGTTCCTGTTGCATAAATAGCCAGCCCTTTTGCTATATCGTCCTCATGAGCCTGCGTGTTCTTCATAGCATGGAGTTGGGCATAATGAAACTGAATTGTCATGAACCCCTGGGTGTTTCCGATCGTTATCTCTCATAAGGGTATAATACATATTCCTCTTCTCAACGACTACTTACTAACCGATTCAATAGATGAGTTGACGAGCAATGGCAGTATCAGCGGAAGTCACTCTAGCATGGAGGCAAAGTGGTATGTGCAGTTTATACAGCCATCTATTACGTTAATGGTCTATAGCTACCTACTGTAGGTAACCTGAGGAGGGTATTCGGAGAACAAGCACCTTTGGGGGCGTTTCCTCTGACTTGCAATCCTGCTGCAGTTCCAACGTCGCCTGGACAGACATCTCTAAAGCACTTAGCGAACCTCCTCACTGCTGTTCGACATCTGGTCTTTCTCGGACGCCATCACACACCTCCTCTGCCGCAGCAGACGCCAGGCCAACAAGACACACCACGACTCTCTCTCTCTCTCTCTCTCCGCTACAGATCGGTAGGGCCGGACCGCGCACCGCCGCATCAGTGGTACCGGGGCATGGGCACGAACCCCCTGGCCGCGAGCGCCTTCTCGGAGGCGGGCAGCCGCGCGGCGCCCTCCTCCATGACCTCGGCGACGAACTCGGCGGCGGCCTCGACGGAGTCGGCGGGGACGCCGCGGTGCCGCAACAGCAGCTCCGCCGCGTCGGCCTGGTGCGCGCGCGCCCGCCCCCCGCTCCACCCCGTCTCCACCCGGAACCCCCGCTCCACCTCCTCCAGCAGGTCCGCGGTCCACGCGCGCTGCGCCGCGCGCCGCCACGTCGGCTCCGCCGCCCGCAGGTAGTGCGGCGGCCCGGGCTGGAAGAGCGTCAGCGCGACCGAGGGCTTCTTCGCGCTTACGCTGCTGCCGTCTGGTCGCTTAGCATCGTCATCAGCAGCAGCATCGTCCTCGTCCTCGTCCGTAGTCTCCCGCCCTCCTCCTCCTCCTCCTCGTCGCGTGGTCGTCTGCGTCTCGGCGCGGCTCAGCGCGAGCACCGAGCCGGCGCGGAAGCACGTGCGCTCCCAGACGCGGGGGACGGGCTCGCCGTCCCGCCGGGCGGCGGCGGCGGCGGCGTCCCGGAGCTCGAAGTGCCACGGCGTGAGCAGCACCAGCACGCTGCGGACGTTGGCGGCGGCGGCGAAGACGGCCGCGGCCCAGGCCACCGCCTCGGCCGCCAGCGCGAAGTGGCGCGCCGCGTGCCCGGTCGGCGCGTGCTAGGCGCCGCGGTCGGACGCGCCGGCGAAGGCCACCGGCGCCAGGAACAGCGCCGCGCGGCTGGCGGGCGTGCGCGTGCGCAGCGAGAGCTCGCACAGGAAGTGGGTGAGCGCCGCGGGCGGCGACTGGTCGTTCGGGAACGGCGGCGGCGGCGGGAGGTCGGAAGAGACGACGGCGCTGCTGCTGTTCGGCGTCAGGCCCCAGAGGTGCGCGCGCACGGCCTGCTGGCCGAGCACCGCCACGTCCGCGGGCAGGTAGAGCGGCGGCGGCCAGGTGCGGGTTGCGGTGGCGGCGGAGTCGGCGGCGGCGGCGGCGGCGCGTCGGGTTCTCCTCTTGGTGGTGGTGGTGGTGGTGGTGGTGGTGGTGGTTGTAGTCGTAGTCGTGGTGGTAGACGACGCCTGGTGCCGTGAGAAAGCGCCAGGCGGCGGGTCGAGGGAGCGCGCGCCGCGCGTCGGCCGGGCGGCGGCGACGTCGTCGATAATGGCGATGTAGGCGTCCAGGGCGTGCGTGAGGGTCGTCTGCTGCCCTGCCTCCTCCTCCTCTTTCTTTTCTTTCACTTCGTCTCCTTCCTTCTCCTCCTCCCCCTTCTCGTACTCGTAACGGTACCGGTGGCGGGCCTTGCGCTTACGGCCGACGACGGGGGGCGGGGAGCGCGCGATGGTCTGGTGAAGGGCCAGGAAGCGGCGGCGCGCGCCAACGATGCGCTCGACGGTGTGGCGCAGCGTGCCCGGCTGAAGCTGGTGCGGCGGGTTCCAGGCGGCGAAGATCAGGGACCAGAAGGCGTTGTCGCCGCGCATGCGCCGGTAGACATCCTCGTACGTCACGCAGACCCGCAGGAGACCCGTGAGGCGGTTAACGAGGGAATCGTGGACGAGCGCAATGGGGAGCTCACGTGCCAGGTCAGTGGTCACGAGAGCTGCGTACGTGTCTCCCGGATCTTCAAACACCTGCTCCTTGGTGTCGAAGGTGAGACCTTGCAGCTGGCAGGCGCCCGCTTGAAGCGCCTCCTGGGGTTGGTCCATGATGGCGCGGAAGGCGAAGGGACAGGCGCCGGACAAGGTTTGCAAAGTCCGAGGTAGAAAGTTTGTGAAGTATCTGTACCGGATGAAGCAGATTTGATCAAAGCAGCCCTTCTAGTAAGATATCGAGAGTCAGAACTTAGGCGGCTTGGAGGCGAATGCTGGTGAATTTCTATGCAACGAGGTGGGAGGAGCCTTGACTGGCCTAAAAGTCGAAAGTTGATGTAGCTCGCAAAGGGTTGGTGGGGTGAGATTGTTACGGCGATGTTGTTTTCAGCAAGGAGTGCTCAGAGAGAAAGACACACACACACACACACACACACACACAAAAAGAAGGTAATAAACATGGTGCTTATGTCTACTTGCCTCTAGTGTCTGTCGCCTGGACTACGTGGCCCGTGGCCCGTGGGACTGCCACACAATGGCAAGCTCCTCTGGTAGATACCTTATGTGGTCAAATTTCTATCGTAGACATCCCCGCCTTCGTCGGCTACGGCACATACATAACAGTGATCACCGAGCCCGATCTTCATGTCACAAAATACCGATCAAGTCGCTGGTATGTTCTTTCTTCTTCTAAGGCATACGGGAAGAGACTGCTGTGGTAATTCTGCATATTTACAAGACACGTCAACACGACTCAACTCCAAATACTACCCGGGTAGTTTTATAGGGGGGAATCGTAATTCTAAAGGGGGGCTACCCTGACTAAGTACGTATGTACCCTCTTCCATGCATTCAAACCAGTCAAGTGGCCATTCCGTGTCGAGGGCTGTCAAGGCACCGGTTCCATATACGTCCTTCGGACCCCATTCTGAAAGAGACTTAGTGGTATCATTTAGACCCCGAAAACGCCTCATGCCCGACTATCTGTTGATCTGTGCTGATCGCAGTAGCATTTACGTACGTGTGAGAAGTGTTAAAGAAAAATAAGAACAAAACGTCGCCTTCAAACACCCCAGTTCGCAGGTCCCGTACGGATCAAGACACCTGCTTTGGTCGTAACCAGACCCGTCGGTCCAATAGAGGCCCGGCCACGAAAGTCTCCCGCGCAACGGAAGACAGGTGATTGTCGTACTTGGCGAAAAAACCGCAGCATGGCTTTAGAAGCGCCAACGTGGCTTATCCGATCCTGCGTTGCCGTCTTTGTGGTTGCCAATGCGGCTGCCCGCGGCACTACGACGGCCAGACACGGCGCTATCGCTCGCTCTCGGCAGCGGCAGCAAACTTGTACGTCTGGAGGTCGCCAGGGAACTCGCGGATCTAGGCTTCGTCTCCGGGACACTCAGTCCTTGCCCTTGCGGTCTCGGCGGCTGAAGCGAGGCCCTCCGATCGGCTATGTCGCTCGAAGAAGCCGTGGACGAAAGCCGCTGTCGCGGTTTGATCGAGCTTGGCTGGGAGGACGGCACGGGAGAAGCAGCAGCCAGTCGGTCGCGGAAAGAAGAGAGTCGAGAAGTGCTCCTCTTGTAGGGGCTGTTCTCCATAACGGGCGACGAGGGCGACTGGCGCGCCAATGGGCTCAGCAACGGTAGCTTAGACTCCCGATTCGCCGGAGTTGTCGCCAATGGGCGCACATTGCCCTGGCCCTTCCGGTAAGGGCTTGGTGTAGTGGGTTTGAAGTTGTGTCCCACGTCTGCGTCCTTAGTCGTGACATAGCCGTTCCAACGCGGACGGCCATCTTGAGCACCCGAAGCCTTGGGGAGACGCGAGCGCGAGCCCTGCGGCGTAGCAGAACCACTGCGCGGTGGCGTATCGACACTGGAAGTGGCCGATAGAAAGGACAACCGACTCCCGGCAGGTCGGCGTGGAAGCAGGCCGGAGCCAGCCCTCCGGGTGGAAGAAGGCTGGGAGAGGTGGCTGCTAGTACTGGAAGACCGGTTCTTGTTTCTCATCGCGGGCGTTCGCGGATCGAAACCGAGACTCGACATGACAACGGAGCTGGGCGGCGACGTCCCGGGCGTATCAATGCCGCTGCCCGCAGTCGACCTTTCGTTGGAGAGCATGCTTGACACCGAGTCTCGTAACTGCCGACTCCTGCTGTCCGCTTGGATTTCTTCCACGACAATGTCCACCTCGCTGGTCTGCTGCTTCATGCTTTCCCACCGTGACTGCATGTCGCTGTGCAGTCTCAGTATCTCGCCGTTTACCGTCAACCGATCCTTGACCCCTTTGTCAATGATAGAGAGCACGCGTTCGATGGCCGGGCCGTAGTGCATCTTTTTGGCCTCGTAGCTTTCAATCCTCTTTCCCATGGCTGGCGGGTTGGAAAGCTGCAAGCCTTGTTCTACAGCCTCACGTAGCTTTGCCATGCTGCGTTCCACGGACTCGAGCATCTTTTGCGCTTGCCTGCCAGCGCCCCGAAAGACTATAACCCACTTATCCTCGCCAAGTTCCTTTCTCAGCGAGTCGGCGTCCTTCTCGAGCTTCTTGTAGCTAGCCTCGAGCCCTGTCCTCCTCATCTCGAGCTCATCGCACGCTGTCGGGAAAGAGCCGGAAGCCCTTGCCTCGAATACGGAGAGTCTCATGGGCAAGAAGTCGAGCGACGCCCTGAGAGGCTGCATTCTGGCGAACAAAGCCAGCAGACTCGAGTCGTCTTGACTTAAGCCGGGGCCGGGGCCGGGGGTGCCTGGAGACGTAGGACTCATCGGCATCGCGGGCACGCTGAAGCGCTTGCTGTTACGCGCCACGGCGGGCGGTGTCTCTTCGACGATGGTTTCCAGGTCACCGATGTCGACCCCCTCACCGTTCGACACTGCCATAATGGACTTGTGGCGACGTTCCTCCATCTCGAACACCAACCGGCTGAGGTCGTCCATCTCGTTCTGGATATCGCCTAGCACCATATTCCACAGCTCTTCCCATTCCATAGCTGTCTCGACCTGGTTCTTGACGCTGTTCAAGGTCTTACGGATGTTGGACCACTCCGTCGTGATAGATTCCATCTGGGAAACTGCCCTCTGCAGGTCCTCTGCGGAAACATTAGGGATATCCTCGCGGCTCTGAAGTGCCTCAATCGAGCCCACGTAGACGTTGATGAGCTGCTCGAACCTAGTGATAGCGTTTTCCACGTCCTCGTAGCCTTCCCGGCCGCCGGCCGCTGCCCATTCGACGTCGTCATCGCTGTCCAGTCCTTCAATGACTTCTGCGGCCTTGGATATCCAATCCCGGATTTGCTCCGCAGCGCCAATCAGGGCTTTGGTGGCAGCTTGTGCCGTGGGGATAGCAGCGACTTTACTGGAGAGCAACTCGGCGTCCGGCAGCTGCAAAGCCGTCAGCTGGGAAAGCTGACTGGCGAATGACAAGCGTGATATCGTGTAGATAGAACCGCTTCGATGCAGGCCTAGGGGATTGAAGTAGGAGGAGCCAGGGTCAAACTCGTCGGAGGCAGTGTCTTCGGGCGGCGTGTCCTTGGGCAAAGGGGGCGGGGGCGTCTCGCTATCCATATCAGGAGGGGGTGTTTCCGAAGGCTCGAGGTGCTCGTGACGAGCATCCGGGGTGGCTTCGGTACCATTTCCGTTGGTGTGGTCGGACAAGCGGTACTCGTTAGTATCCATATCCAAAGGCGGAGTCTCGGTGATCTCGGGCAAGACGTCGGGCCTGCTAGCTGGGTCGGCGGTAGGCTGGGGCGACAAGGGCGGCTCGCTGTTGTTGCTGCTGGCTTTGTGGTTGCTTTCGTTCTTGCCGGCGCCCTTCTTGGTGCTGCTGCTGGTGCTGCGGAAGGAATCGCGACTCGACCTGGACCGAAGTAATTGCAGAGGGGCGCCGGCACCCTTCCAAGCGCGACCTCGTCGTTCGACAACGATGCCAGCTGAGTTGAGCTGGTGGTTTTCGTCGAGGAAGCGCAGTTGGTCCTCGTCCAGGCGGCCGATGCGTTCGGGTACGGGGGGATGGGGGGAGATGGCGGCGGCGGCGTGCCTAGCAGAGCCGAAACCCAAGGCTTTGAGCCGAGCAGCCAATCCCGGAGAGGGCTTGCGCGGCTGCTGGGGGTTCGACTTGATAGGCGGAAGCGCAGCGTTATTATAGTCGGGAGTGCTATGGTTGGTGGTGTTGATAGGATACTGCGTCGGGGTCTGAGCTTGGACGGGCGGCATGGAGGACGGAGACTGCGACGGGGATGGCGAAGGCCCCAGTTGCGTCAGGTCGGATGGGAGGTCGGAGAAGGTCAGGACATCTGGGACATGCTGGGGCGGGCCGTCATGTCGATGATGGTGATCTGGCTCTGGCTCGCGTGCGTTAGAAGCGGGCACTGGCAGTGGCAGCGATCCTGGCTCGGAAAAAGCGGGTGGAGCGTTGCCGTGCCAGTGAGCAGGCGCCGGATCAGGATCAGGATCAGGATGTGGTGATGCCGGGGCAGCTGGACCGGCCACGGATAGGCCTGTCATTTATATGGTTCACGCCCTCGCAGCCGGCTTGTTTCTGTCGGATGTTTTGGCTCTCCTCTATACTCCTCTACTGCGTGTGCGCGTGTGGCTGAGGAGCGGATTGGCGGTACGCCCGGGCTCTGTGTGGTAGGGCTGTGTGGATGGACGAGATAGCTCGCGGTATTTTCCCGCCCAGCAGCTTGGTTGCTTGGGTTCGCCCGCTTGTTGTGAAATTGGACCTGCTGTACGATACTCCTTTTTCCCCTGTGAGGCCGGCTCGACGGGCGGGACAGAGCAAGACGGGTGTGTGTGTGTGTGTGTGTGTGTGTGTGTGGTTGGGCGCTGGTGCGGGAGGCCTGATGAATGGACCTTGGGCGCCCGACCTGCTGGGTTATTAGTGCAGCAGCTTTCACTGGAGGTCAGGACAGTGACTGGCCAGTTGGCTAGTAGGTACACTGTAGTGTACTGTACGTGTGCCGCGTTCTCCCTGCCGGTATAGCGCGTAAGGCTCCCTGGTGCTGGGTTAGAGATTGGGCAGGCAGAATAGGCACTGTGCAAGCTGCAGTTATGCAGCTGTGCAGCTGTGCAGCGGTAGGTATTCGCCAGTAAACAACTCGCTGAGTTGCAGGTCAGGGTGGGTTGATTTGCTGATATTCTTCAACAACAACGACAACGGCAACTGCTGACGACGCTGCCGGTATGATTGGTCGGTAGGCTGCAAAAGAACAGCGATCGGGTGATTGTCTGGTATTAGGCGTTTCGAGTGATAATAAGTCGAGCTGAAGTGAGTGAGTGCAGAGAAATGGAAGAAGAAGCGATACGGAAGTCGGTCGAGAGATTGCATAGATCAAGTTTGTTTCAGAAATGAGCGTCGATATCCAGCCTTTTCGGCTTATTTGAACCGGTCCACCAGCACAGATGACAACCGCCTTGTCTCTGAACAAGCCGGGCTGGTTTGTGGCGATCCGCCGCCAGAAGAAACAAGTGAACGGCTAGCAAGAAGAGGGAACAAGAAGGGACAAAGGCGACGGGGGCCCGGGTGGTCGAGCCAAAGGGATTGTTTGCTAGCTGTCGCCCATGAAGATGGAGGCCACTCAGCGCCAGCCAAGCTGACGTAGGTACTGTCGCAGAGCGATGGCAGAAGCACAGATAGACGGAAACAGAAGACAACGATAGATCCTCCTCCTCATCGAGATGGGCAGATACGAGCACAAGCCCTTATTTAGACCGTTCGAGCGACCACGCCATGCAAATTGGGGGTGCATCCGAACCAGAAACCACAAAGCCGAAGCAATCTTAGAACATCCCGAAGACCCAAGAGACCCCGGCCCCGTGGCGGGTGGATGACCGTAGTCCAAAGTCCTCCCGCCTCGTCAACTACCACTTGGCACTCCGTACCTATTAATAAAGGCAGGTGCTTGATTTTTCCTTGCCGCCTCTACTCGTCGCTCTAGTGAATGGATACTTACCTTACCTACCTTACCTAACCTACCTAGGTACCTACTTGAGTACCGTACCGGAAACGGATCACGCATCGGCGATAGGCAAGCTGGGATTGTGAGGCTCTGTCGATGCCTTGCTGACTCTTCGAATAGTTGCTCTCGCCCCGAATTCGTCCGTCCGAGCACAGGCGCGTCAGCGTGTTCCAGGGCCGTGCTGGGGTACATCATACATGGCATCTGTACAGGGCTGCCACGCTGCCTTTGGCGGTTCAAGACCATGGAAACATCGACGATTGTGTTCCACACAGACCGAGTCTCTGGCTCCTTCGCAGGCAGGTGGCCCCGCTGATCAGATCTTGATAACCCTCTGCTGTGTACCTTGGTGTATGTCTTGGTGTACGTGGGATGCCGGTGACGGACGGGCCCTGGCGGCGGAGGCAATGTGATTAAACCGGGATGCTAACATGTGTAAATTGAAGATTGCAACGTCGAAGCCATGTCGCCCAGGCCCGGTGAAATGAGGTAGGCCTGGCCGGCTTGGGCGTGCGCGCCCTTAGGGACGAAGGCAAAGGCCTCATGAAAGAGAATGGCCTTCCACCATGTTGCGTACTTCAGGTACCTTACCTATCGAGTCCAGGCACGTGGCATCCAGACTACTTTCAGTGTATTCATGAAGGCAAGCAAGCAGTGATGGTGATGCGGTGCGGCGACCTGATGCAGGGACTTGTTCGCATTCCCGCACGTGCAGTTACCGGCTACCAGAAACTGTCGAGGCTTAAGAGGCGTGCTATTGCATGTTGTTGAAACCGCATTCATGACGTCGAACCGCTCTGCATCATCCGCGTCAGCTTCCACATGCGACGGCAAAGGCCGGTCGCGGTCGGTGTCTTTTCCCCTTTACTCCCATTGTGACAGCGACGGCCGGCTTCGACCTCGTCCTCGGCGTGGCAGGCGGGCGGAGGAAATGGAATGCGGACCAGTCTTTGTTAATCTCGTTGCCCGGACAGGCCACCGAACGTGGACAGGTGACAGTGTCAGGCTGGAGGGTTGAAATTATTAATGGCGAACGCCGACATTGACCTTTTACTGCGTACGATAGGTACTTCTGGTCTTGTACGAGTGCTCCGTGCTCCGTGCTCCGTGCTCCGTGCTCCGTGCTCCGTGACCGTGACTGTGACCCGTCTTGCCCAATGCCAGTGCAGGCCTCCTGGCCTCCAGGCACCCCTACCCCTGTCAAGCCCTGTCAAGACTCAAGCCCTGTCCGCGCCGGCTCGCTGCAGCTTCGAGGGCTTCCAAGGCTTCCATGCATGGGGGCCTAGGCTGGGCTGGCTTTCCCTCTGTGCTCTGGACTAAGAAGCCGTTCTTGTGCGAATCTAGTTGGTGGATTATAGTCCGTGCCCGGCCTTGGCACAAGCCAGCTTTTCGCACATCGGCTTACGGGCGAAATAAGCCAAGCGGGCAATATGCCAAAAGCTTCGTCTGTTTTTTTCGGGAGATTATAGCAAACAGCTTCCCGTCACTCCGCCACCTACCCGTCCTTTGCCTTGCCATTGCCGTTACAAATAATTTCGTTTGCTAAACGCGCTATAAACCGCGTTATTATTATGATTACCAAATTTAAAAGGGTTACTAGCTAATTTAAAAGTCTAATTCCGGCATTTTACGTGTATATAGCCCGTCAAACACGCAATATGTTTTTTCTATAGATTAAGTCTCTTAATTATTACCTATTCCTCACATAAAACTGCTTTATATTAACGTCACTTTTTTATCTCTAAGCACTTACTTCTTTCTAAACATGGCTCGTAAAAATACTAAGGGAATAGCACTCCTTATTAGCTAACTTATGAATAACGACTAGGCATTTAGCCAAGGGGTTATTATTATTAATAGCTAGGCAAGCGTTCCCCAATCAAGTTAAGGTGACTCGTAACAATTTAGCAAAGGGGCCTCCCAAGCCATAGCTAGCCAGCAAGCTAGCAAAAACAACAATAACACCAACAACAACAATAAGGTTAACTAGACCTCTGCCCTTATCAAAGCCTTGCTTAAAAGTTATCTCATCTAAGTCTAGAATAGCCTATGTACACTAGGCGGTAGAATAAAGTCAAAAAGGCACCAAAACGTTACCAACATTTTAAACGAGGTGTATAGCGCTAACGTAACCACTAAGCAAGTTAAAAATAAGTTCATACACTTAAGGGGGAGATAGGACGTATAGGACGCCTTGCTTAACGCCAGCGGCTTTAGATAGGATTCGGAAAACCTTATCGTCATTGCTAAGCTATCAATATAGGATACTTATTTTGCTGTACGTAATAACATCGTTTAGGGAAATAACGATGTTACTAACTTAAAGGCAGTCCCATAAAGAGGCGACTCCTTTTTAAACAAAGCCTATCGAATTTAAAAACCTATGTAAATAGATATTCGTTAACAACTCGCGCGTAACGGGTCGCTTAGCCACGGGCTTTGCTAAAATACTAACGCAAGCATTGCGAGATCTAGATGACTTATTTAAGAGTAACGAGGCAGAAAACTTTTTTAACGAAAAGTTTCCTCCTATTAATAAGTTAATAACTATATTAGTAAAAAAACTGCGGCGCCGAGGGTAGGTAATGGAAAAAAGAAAGCGTAAGCGGTCCTTAAACGAGAGAAAGGCTCGTTTTATAAAAAAAGTGCGCCTCTCTAGCGCCTAAAAAATTAAAGCAAGCTTAAATAACGTGATAAGCGTAATGTTTCGAGTAAAAATTATCGCGGCGAGGCAAGGTAATAAAGAGCTTTAAAAAGCGGTTTGGTGTTTGTAAAAGCACTGGGAGAAGCAGATTAACTTTGTGGCTATGGATAAGGTGCTTAACGTTTAGTAAAAAAATAACCGGCGTGTTTTTATCTTTAATAATAATAGCAAGGCCGTATAATTTCGGTAGTTAAAAACCTTTGAGAGCGAGACTAATAATATAGGTAGCCCGGCGGGGCCTCGTACTTTAGGCGAGGCGGCAAATAACGCAGATAAGGAAAACGGCATGCGAAAGGACGATAATTATAACCTTGCTAAAAAAACGCCTTTGTAGGCGACGTTAGACGACGAGTTGTAAGTGGCAAAGGCGGCGGCGAGGGCGGCGGCGATAGGAGTGATGACGAAAGGGGCGCCGGCGGCGGCGATAAGAGTGATAACGAAGGCGGCGATAGCAGCAATAGGAATAACGGCGAGGGCGGCGAAAGCGGCGATGGGAGTAATGGCGGCGATGGCGGCGATGGGAGTAATGGCAAAGGCGGCAAGGGCGCGAAAGACCTGTTTTGATAGCTGGTTAGTAATGGGTATCGGTTTGTATAGGTAGTGTGTGTTAGTCGATATGAGGGTGGGCTGGCTCTAATACATATTAGCTACTTTTTACCTTCGGGCTTTTTTTTTTTTTAGCTAACGAATGCCCTTTAACATTACGTTCCTAGGTATTTAGTAACACTTTAGCCCATATCGCCATACAAACTGTCACTTTTTACCAGGAGACCCGCCCTTCGAATTGCCAGTTAATTTTTTGCCTCTAAATACGCTAATAATCCCCATTCCAGTAATTACACACGCTTACTTCCTAACCCGCCCAAACACTCTATTCGCCCGTTTTTAACGTGTTTTTTAAAGCCTCACGCACCCGTCTCTTACGTGTTTTCTAAAGCCTCACGCACCCGCCCTCTCACTTAAATATCGTATATATTACCTCTATAACTCTGTTTTCATTTAATCTCGCACCTTGCTAATTAATAACTATATACCACCCGCCCTCTCTTCTCGCAAAAACTCGTTTTTTTCTAGAGGCACGTCGTCGTTAATATAAACATCTAAGTTAATTAAGTAAACGTCGTTAGCGCTTAACTCCCCGTATTCAAGCAAAAAGTTACAAAAACCTACTATTACGTATATAACCTTAAGCTACGTCTTAAGCCTCATCGCTAGCTTCACTTTATAAATACAAAAAACTTCCTTCCATCTCCCGAATCCCCTCTTAACGGCGTTACGTAACTGCGCGTAACGGAGGTTATACAGCTTTTCAGGAATGTTTAGCTAAAGGTTATTAAGTTTAGATTCTTATATATAATACCGTATAAACCGGTATAGCGTAAAAACCCGTTTCCCGATAGCAAATCCAGCATCTCTAAGTAACCATTTATGCTTTAAAATAGCGAGCTAGCCCAGCATATCGATAACATAGTTAAATATACGAAAATCGTAGGCAAAGCCCTCCTAGCTAGCTAACACGTACGTAAACTTCCTAGAGAAGTCCATAATTATTAACATATTAGTTAAAATCTCTTGCTTTTAGTTCTTCCACGTCTCTCTCACTTAAGGCAATTCGGTTTTAACTTTAACTAAGAAATAGGTGCCGTTAATAGCGCTAACGCAGTTCTAAAAAATTAAATAAAACTTAGGGTCTCTAGTTATTCAGGGGTAGGTGTCTAAGCTTCCTAGCTTAATAAAAGACTTCGCAAGGACTAACATAGCGTCAAAGACTTCGTTAAAGCACCGGTAAAATATACTTATACTTCTGCCAAATTACTCACATACTATATAAATAGTAAAGGCGTAGGCAACGATATAAAAAAAAATAACTATCTTCTCATCCATAGAGATTCTAGTAGGCTAAAGGTTTATATGTATCGTAAGGAAATAACGAAAGACCGTATACGTAGCTTTAGTTATTCGAAAGACCCTCTTAAAACGGCTATTAATAGAAGCAAATAGTTTCTACATATATCGTTCTCTAGCAACGGCGTCTACGAAAACATTCTCGCGGCTATATAAGTTAACTCTTACATTAACAGCGAGGCCTGCAGCAAATATAGTAAATCGTAAGCGACAGCGACGACAGCGATAAAGTGACTCTAGAGAAATGCGTTAAACAGCCATATTCGGGCAGGCTATAGTATTATGACTAGTGTTATAACTAGTGTTATGACTGGTGTTATAAATAGGTGTTGTAACTAGTGTTATAAATAGGTGTATTTGCGGTATCGGCGGCCAAAGCGGCGAAGGTGGGTTTAGTGGGCAATGGGGGCTTAGAGGGCATAATCCATCAAATAATCTGCCCTAGCAAGGTTGACGGAGGCTAACGGACCCCTAGTCGAAAAGAGGCCTTCTGGTTGGCTAGATTGGGAGTTTTTGTGGGGCGGCGAAAAGCCGGTTTCAGCCATGGATAAGCCTCGATAAGCTATAAGCTAATACAAGAACGGAAAGATTATCGGGTGGCTTATTACCGATAAGCCACCCGGAGATTATGCACAAGAACGGCCTCTAATAAGGAGGGCGTGGGAAATCTGGTACCTGCATGGTGTGACGCCATCTAAAGGGTTGTTTCTTTGTTTGGAAACTCGAAGTCCCCTGCGTTACGGGCGAACATGGCGAGGAATGGATGGACGGCGTTGCTTGACTTTGCCAGGTAGGGCAATCTGCCTTGTCTGTCTGTTTCACGCTCATCCCCACACTTTGATTCTCCAGGACGCGGCAGCCGGCGAGTGACAGGCCGACATGTGGGTGGGCGGAGGAACGGGTTTGCGCGCGAGGGCCTGGGAATTGGAAACTAAACAGCCAGCGAGAGGACGCCGGACGCCAGGCCCTCCCTCCAGGCCCTCCAGGCCCTCCAGGCTTGCCCAGGAGGCCAAGCTGGCACGCTGGCACGCTGGCACGCTGGCCAACGTGCACGGCGAGCCGAGCCAGGCTAACCTACCAGGATGCCAGCCTTCCGGGATCTTGCCCGCTCCTCCTTCTCCAAATCAGAGGATACAATAATAATAATAAGGGCAGCCCCTTACCATTCCTTTGCCCTCGGGAATTGTGTATGTGCATTCCTCTGCATTCCCTGGTGCCGACGAGCGATTTCGATACCCGTCCATCCTCCTTCAGGCACAGACCGCGCTCTTCCTGTCCTGCTGGCACAACAGACCTGTCGAGTCTCGACGCTCTCTTCTGCTGTCAGCCTGTCACTGAAGGCTCCTCCCACACCACCACTGCTGTACCCCGCATTTGCCACCATACAAACCCTCAGCCGGTGTCTCAGTAGCAGCAGCCTGCTTCAGCTACCCGTGGAAGAAGCATACGGATCGGATAAAGGGGGCAAGGGGGAACAGACAGCTAGGAAAAATGGCGACCACTCACGACGGCGCTCCCAGATTGGATCGCGATGCTTCGCCCGAGGCTGGCGCTGCGCCCGCTGCAGCTATCAGCGCCAACAAAGCTGCCCAACTCCGCCTCATGTCGGGGTCCTCCAGATCAGCATCTTCGAGCTCCAAAGGCTCCAACCGTCATTCCATGGCTATCGAGCCCTCCTCGCGCTCCTCGAGCTACCAGTCGACACTCTCTGAGATGGGCTTCTCCCCCAACCCCAACCGGGCCAACCGCCTGTCCACCATGAGTCTCGACAGACCAGCGAAACGACGCGGCTACACGAGACCCCAGGGCACCGACTTCGCTGCCAGCGCCAAACACCGAGAGAGTGTGCTGAGTCTGGGGCCCATAGCACATCTTCAATATTACTTCTCTCGGACGGGTTTGTTGGATGGGAAAGGCGGGCAGTTGGCTAGGAAGCGCCATCCCAGGGCCACCCTCGACCTGTCTTCTCTAGACCCTTCATCATACTTGAATCCTAACGACGCGGACTCATCCTACGCCTCCATGGGCAGCAGTCCTAATGCTGGCACTCCAAGCTTTGGGGGGCCCATGGTCGATTCCCCGGTTGATGATGACGACGACTATTCGGGCTCCGAATCGGACGAGTATTCCGACGCGGACGAAGATATGCTACCACCGACCACCAGCACTTACATCGACCGCACCAAACCTGTGCCGAGACCGCCCACAATCGAAGAGCTGAAGGCAGACCTCACACAGGCACTAGACGCAGCCTCTAAGGTCCTGGTGGAGGCTGCGCCATCAGCACCGGGAACCCCGACCAAGACCCCTACTAAGAAGGAGATTTTCGCCCTTCCGCCGCTTCCAGGCGATCCGGATCCCAAGCCCGTACAAGGCTGGCACGAAGTCCAAGGGATGCAGGTCCTTGATGTCATGACACTCGCCATTCGCGCGGCCAAGATGTACTACACAGCACACGAGCTTCCGGACCGTCTCGATTCCATCCGGTCGGAGAAGGACATCCGGTCCGACCTGCTATCGGTCATGGAGGTGTTGAAGCACATGGCGACTAGGAACTTTGCCGGCGGCGCCCACCAGGACGAGCACCAGATCATGACGTCCTGGATCGATGGCATACGGGCGATGCTGCGGCAGGAAGAGGAGATTGAGAAGGCCGAGAAGCTGGAACGGACCAGGTGGAGCTGGCTCCGCGGCGACTGGACGGGGCGGGAGATCGAGCGGGAGCTGGCCTTCCTGGCATCAATCGACATCGGCGAGGCCGAGCCGCTGCCGGCTTACACGCCGGTCGAGGACGCGGCGGAGCTGCCAACGCCGTTCCTGGCGAGCCTGCAAAATGGAGTGCGGTTGGTGCGGTTGCACAACGCGGCTGTCAAGAAGTCGCGGCGGCGCTTCGGTGCCATCGGTACATTTCACACCGACACTCAGAAGCCGTACCGCTGCGCCGATAACCTTCGCTACTGGATTAAGGCCGCCGAGCTGCGTTGGGAGCTTCTGCTAAAAGTCGACGTCATGGGCGTCGTCTACAATTCCGGGCCGGACGTCTGGCGCGAGTTCGAAGCCGCCCTCTGGCAGTGGTGCCGCAAGGTCCGCGAGGAGATGACGGCTGAATGGACGGCCGAGGAGTCTGCCGGCAGCACGGATAAGAATGAAAGATGACGGATGCGGCAAGCATCGAACATACACAGGAGGAAACAGAACGATCAACAAGAAAGAAAAGAAAGAAAGAAAGAAAGAAAACACTTGAAAAGAGCCGAACAGCGTCCGGAGAAATCAGACACAGATCGAATTCACATATCACGGGGCCCTTTCGCGCTGGAAACGAGCAAGTATGCATACGCCAAACATAGGCAACCGTGGCCACTTCTATTTACTTACTTCGAACGGATTTTATACACCAAATATACCCCAAGCATACTGGATGGATGGGGCGGCTGGTTTTCAATAGACTGCACACCGGCAGGAGCACGGTACAGAATAACATCTTATAATGATATTGGTTCCTTTGTGTACCAACCGGACCACCCGCAAGCCTTGCGATGTGTATGTATGTACCTTACGTTGGCCTTGTCCCGACTCGCAATTGCTCTATACCTTAACCTAAGGGCATTTGCGAGGCCCAACAACGCAGTTGGCTACCCGATGAGTTCCCATGTTATTTTTGCCTCAGTCTGTTCAAACCTGGGGTGTCAGCTACAGCATGCCTGGGAAGGCAGAGCGTTGCTTCTCCCAATTGAAAGGCTTGTGACATCATCAGCGGCAATAAATTCTACGACTTTTGATCAGTTCCCGTGTCATTTTGCCTCAGTCTGTTCAAGCCTTGGGGTGTCAGCTACAGCATGCCTGGGAAGGCAGAGCGTTGCTTTCTCCCACTTGAAAGGCTTGTTGCATCATCACCGGCAATGATGATTACGACTTTTGATCAGTTCCCGTGTCATTTTGCCTCAGTCTGTTCAAGCCTGGGGTGTCAGCTACAGCATGCCTGGGAAGGCAGAGCGTTGCTTTCTCCCACTTGAAAGGCTTGTCGCATCATCACCGGCAGAAATACTTGTTACGAGTTTTGGTTCACACAAGATACAAGGGGAGAGAGATGGGGAGGCACGCCTTTTATATGCCTCCAGTCACCTGCGAGGTACCTGGGTACCCCTTCATGGTAGAAACTTTACCATGCTGGTGGGACGCCTTGAACCTTCGTTTCGCCAACTCTGTAAGGGAGGTATCGAGAATACGGGATCTGCTGACAGGGCGTCGGGGCCAGTCTGCGACCCTGACCAAGCCCGGTCCCCATCCCGTGACGGTACGTCTCTGACTCATCGGCACCATTGCACCACTGGTGGAAGGTAAGAGGGGGTGGCGTGTGGATGTAAGGTAGTATTTGATGGTATTTGCTAGCCTGTACTTTGTGTGCCAGCCCACCGGGGTATCTCTTGTTTTTCCACCCTACGCGCCGTGTACGCCATGCATTAGGTAGGTAAGTAAGTTCATACGCACCCATCCCCCGAGGTAAGGTACCCAGCTAAGTAAGTATCAAGTGGCCAGCCCGCCAGCACAAACGCAACGCCACGCCACAACATCTCGGGGACAGATGATTGTGATTGTTGGGGGGGGGGGGCCCAACAACCTGGGAAGCCTCCCCATCTACCTCTCCCGCACCCTTTGTTTGTCATCTATCCTCCCGCCTCTCTCTCTCTCTCTCTCTCTCTCTCTCTCTCTCTCTCTCCCTCACAGCCCGAACCGCCCGACGCACTCCTCGCGGTGCGTCTCCAGGCAGTCGAGGGCGCAGGCGCGCGCCCCGCACTTGAGGCAGCGCACGCGGCCCCAGTAGCCGCAGACGGCGCAGAACGCGCGCGGAGGGTATCCTCCTCCTCCTGCCTTTCCCCCGCCGCCTGCCGAGGAGGAGGAGGACAGCGCCCGCACCTCGACGTACGTCAGGGGCGGCGCCCTTAGCAGCGCCGCCAGCTCGTCCGCGGTCGGCGCCGGCGGCACGCGCGAGGCCAGCAGCGGCGAGTCGTCGAGGGGATGCGGCGGCGGCGGCGGCGGTACTCGTGTCGGAGCATGGGGTTCGGCGGCGGTGGCCGCAGCGTCCGGCATCGGTTCGTCTTCCGCTTTGACTTGGGGCTGCGGCTGCGGTGCTACGGTCGAAGTGGCGCGCGCGCGTTTGGAACTACCGCCTCCCTGGGGCGTATCCCTCGCTGCCGCCGCCGCTGCCGCGCCCCCGGCCTCGCGGCCCAGCGCCTCGAAGTCGTCGAGGTGGTTGGCGAACGTCTTCTGGGACTGCAGGATGCGGCGGACGTTGGGGGTGTTCTTCGCGGCCGCCGTCCTGCTGCGCTGCTGCTGCTGCTGCTGCTTGGTGGTCGGGACGGGGATGCTCACGTCGCGGGCGTTGTCGCGGTCGAGCACGTCGAGCTCCCGCCGCGTCTTGAGCTCCTGCCGCGCCGACACGTCGGCCGACGACAGGGCGGCCGGGGCGGCGGCGGCGCGCCCGCGCTTGCGGTTCCCCCCCGCCGTCGAGGCTACCGACTGCGCCGGCGGACCGCCCGCGTCGGGGACGTAGGCCCATCCCGGCGCGCTCGTGGTCCTGGCACTCGCGAGCTCGATGATGCCGAAGTTGTTCATGGTGGGTGGGTGGCTGGTTTACGCAGAGGATGTGAATGGGCAGGTGCCGCAGGTGAAGAACATTAGGTTCTGGTCCGGTTCCTGCCCGGGGAAGCGACTTTTTTGTGGGTCCGTGCAGTGAGTGAGCGGAATGGGTTCCGCAGTGGCAAGGTCGACTTCCAAGCAAACCCCCCTACTACGAGTTTAGACTTGCATGCATCAAACGGGACAGTTCCAAAAAGATATGACATACGTTCACCGGGTTATGCAAGCTTTACTTTAGGTGAAAGTCATAGTACCAGGCATTGGGCTATTCGCTCCAGGCTATGGATGTTCAGGTACAGCATGTCATCAAGGATACGCCGCTATTTGGCATGGTCTCCGTCCTCCTGCAGCTTATCGGCCGCTGCTTCCCAGTTCTCGTCGACTGGACCCTCCTGGGTCTTTTTCTTAGGCTCTTTTTTCAATATCACGAACTTACTACGACTCTGCGTTGTCGTAGGGGTTGTTGCTGGGGCGGGCCTGGGCCGGGCAGCAGAACGGCCCACTACGGCGTTCCAACCGCCCTCGCCTTGAGACCGAGCTATAGCTTCTCTTCGGAGGACATTGAGCTCATCGTCCACTCGAGCTAACACGACGTCCTTCGCTAGGTCCAACCGTCGCACTGTTTCCGTCAGCGTGGGCTTGAACGCCGTCAGAGAGTTCTCGAGTGTCTGGGGTGCCCAGGAGCCTGATCCCTTGATGACGACCTCTTCGCTCGGCAAGAAGCTCGTGTGGAACTTCACCGTGGGGTAAGTCGCGTAATGTTTCTTCAGTGCAGCGTCTATCTCTTCGATCGTCAGGCCAAAACGCGGTGCTGACAAGACGAATGCATTGTATGGTTCCACGGGAAGGGCGGTATTGTCAGCCGAAGCAGAATTCTCCGGAAGGGCACTCTGTCCCCTGTGGAGTTTAAGGGCTTGTGCCAGAGTCTTCATTGGCGCCGAGACGAATCGTGGCGTCTTGAACAAACATACGTGGCGGTGGGGTTCAGGGTCGCTACTGGCACTGTCAAGGCCGAAATCCTCGGCCAGCGAGTGCAAGAAAGCTCGTTGGTAAGGTTTCATCGGCTTAAATCTCAGCCGCTTTTCCTCCGGGTCTCCAGCAAATACTCGAAACTCTCGTTCGTACGTCTCGGCCCACTGGGGATTCTCTCGGTAGTACTTCAGCGTCGTGTCCGAGTAAGGGACGTGGTCGTCGGTGTGAGTTTTCGGGTCGATGTTCAGGGCATTGGCGAGACGGGCATTACGCTTTAATCGTAAGCATTCATCGTCGCATTTGAGGCCTTGCCGCTGTGGTGAGGGATTTGCTTTAGTAGCCATGCAGTTGATTTCCTGTTTCTTATGTTGACAATCGCAAGTCACGAACGTCTTGGCCTGGCAGGGCTTGTCTTCCTTGCATGCTAGTTGCCAATGTTAGTTGCCCTGACTAAGAATCGACGTCCAATGGAGTGTACTTACGATAAGGGGCATGGCATTGCTCGATATCCAGATGGCCGCACGTGCGTGTTTTGCCACATGGTTGCTTGCATCGAGAGCCCACGGTGTTGGCGTCTTCACACTCGCCTGGCGCATGACATTGTTTGCCACATGTATGAGTGCTGTGGTAAGGTCAGTCTCCCAGCTGCGTCTTGGTTCTAGGACATATACTTACCCGCACTTCAGCTTCCTAGCACAGGGCAGACCACACCGCGACTGTTCAAACCAACAAGGTTGATTCTTGAGAGTTTTCTTGCCGCAAATGCAGAGCTTTTCGACTAAGAAGGGACAGTTCGGACAAGCTTTGTCATCAGTGTGACACGTATGGGGAACCTGAGGATGTCCACACGGCCGAGGTCTAGTACAGTCAAAGCGGCATTCCGGAGGTTTCGTGCCACAGGGCTGCGGCGGTTGCAGTACTGTTCTGCCGCAGTGGCAGCTGATCTCGTCGAATATTGCTTCCGGGCAGGAATTGCAAGCGCCGCGGTGACAAAGCTGTTGGCAACGATGTTGTCCGCATTTTAAATCTCGGCCGCAGGACCTGGTACAGATATGCTCGGCCTCGAACTCCTCGGTCGAGACGTTCGATATCTTGTTCTTGCGTTTAGCAGCCACCCGCTCTATCGCACTTCTTTCCGCGGGACAGCAGTGTTCACCGTGCTCGTGCCGACCACAATTAAGCTGAGCACGGCAGACTCGCCGGCACCAAGGATGTTGAATGTCACCTTGGTGACACATGCCCGTTGTTTTCGTTCGACCGCATCGACAACTGACCTCCATGCGTTGCGTGCAAGGCGCACATGGCCCTGAGTGGCAGACTTGCTGGCAAGAGTGGCCACATGACAGCGACTTGTTGCACACTTTATCGCAATTCGGTATTGGGTCCTCGCAATCCTTTCGGGGCTGCGCGATGTCGACTAAAGCTGTCTTCCCGCACGGGCAGTGACTGACCGCATCAGTAGAGAATGGACAGTGCGCCAGTTGCTCGTGCTGAGGATGGCACTCATGTTGGCAAAAATGTTTCTCGCAGTCGAAGGCTCGGCCGCAGGTCTGTTCGCACTTGAAGGAACCAACAAACCAGTCGCCTGGATTTGCAGCCTGCCCGTAATTGTACGATTCGATCTGGTCTCCTCGTGCTTCACACAAGACCTCTTTGGCAGTTCGACCGCAGTAGCAACGCGCGTAGACCGGTACCTCGCAATCACCGCACAGGCCTGGATGGCATTCCCTTAGGCACGGATGTTCGCCGCAGGCAAGCAGGTCTCCGCACTCCTGATGACAACTCCAACCTTCGCCGTAGTTGGTCTCCCCACAACGTTTTGTTGACGTTTGCTTACCGCAGAAACACGGTTGACTCGGCCCCATGAGCAAGCAAGGAGGGCAGGGTCCGGCATGGCACTGTAGCGGGCACGGATGTGGGCAAGTCCCCCTGGGTTTTGAACAGGTCTGCCCGCAACTATGTGGGCTCAGCCCAGCAGTCGAACTCGGGTTGATCTCTTTACCACACCAGCAATGGTAGGTACTTGGCTCGTCGTGCATGGCCGAGTTGCACCCCGGACATCTCCAAGCTTGATGAGTCTGCCACGACTCTGGATCGTTGCTAGGTTTGGTGCGGTTCGAGTACCACTTCCTCACACAGGACATGTGTGTCACGGTCCAGCATTTCGAGCATGACCAGAC
This sequence comes from Xylariomycetidae sp. FL0641, assembly GCA_022376655.1. Taxonomy (NCBI): domain Eukaryota; kingdom Fungi; phylum Ascomycota; class Sordariomycetes; species Xylariomycetidae sp. FL0641. The sequence goes on from JAJJKE010000056.1 coordinate 68,172, forward strand.
CTTGGAATTAGGCAAAACCTCGTTGGTGCAGATGACGCATTCGTACTGCGCATTACTAATATCTTCATGAATCCTCGTAGGAAGGTCCGGAGCAGTGGACTTGGATTTCCTGCGTGGTGGTTTCGGCATATCCCGTATGCCATTCACGGCGCTGTACGTGCTGTCAGTGTGTGTTTCGCTGTGCCAGATAAGCATGACTTCTCACCTGGCCGAAGTGGCAGCGGGTTGCCCAGGGACGAAGGCTTGTGCACTTCCATTCAGCTCTGTAGGGCCCACCGAGTTCCCTCCGTCGACAGCTTCGGAGGTGAGGTGACCACCGAACGTTCGATGAGCTCCCATAGTTGTTCCCGTCCTTGTCCGATCACTGGTTGCACCTCGTCTACCCGAAGCCCTAGGTCTCCTTCGCCCTCGGTTGCTTGGTGTATCTGCATTCACACCTGGGTGGGCCCCAGACGCAGCCTGGGTGCTGCTGCTAGGAGGACGAGGAGGAGGCTCGTTTCCTCCCGGCGCCGGTGCAGGACCAGTAGTTCCTGCGCTGGCCTGCGGAACACGTGGGCGACCACTGCGGCCTCCCCGACCTCGTGATGTCCTGCTGCCCCGGCCGCGGGGAGCGCGAGGCGCGTTTGAAGGGGCCGGCGACGCCCCTTCACCCTGCGGATTTGCCATGCTAGGTCTTGTGTTTCTCTGTACCCGATCTGAAGTGACGAATGCGGGCATATAATACCTGGTGTATGTACTTAGGTAAGGAAGGACGGTAGGCACTCGCTGAAAGAGGACTAGTACCGAGGGCTTTGTGTTGGTAATGAAGATCCCACCTGGACTCCAGAGATCTGACAATGCGAGATGAAATGATTACGAGCGTCCGGAATGCCAGTAACAAAAACGAAAGTGAAGGTGTGGCGATTGTCTGTCTAGTCGGATAGCAGACACTGAACAGCCAGTCCTTCGTTTTGTTTCTATATCGTGGGACAGCCCCAGATAAGGTGGCTACTGTAGGCTACCGGGACGTACAGACGGGTCGTTGGTAGGCGCAGGTCGTTGTGGCAAAGTTTAATTTGCAGGCCTGATGAGTCATCCCCTCGCTGTTTGGAATGACTGATGAGCCCTGGTGAGCCCTGGACGGGCCTGGGAATTGCCCTGTAGCGAATACGTGCAGCTGCTGCAGCCCCGAGCCCGCCGCACTGACCACAGCCTATTTATTTCCTTCCTGATCAACGCAACATGAATCAGAATGATGCATCCGAAGCGGCGGTCCTCCCCCGTTCATTTGTACCTAGCTCGTGTAGGTAAGGTAGATACGTGTAGGTGATTGTCACCTTGAGTCACTTTTCCCAACACGGCTTCAGACCAACAGTACCTCACCTAAGTCAACCCGAACTCCTGAGTCCTTACCTCCTACGAATCGACATCCTGTCCTGGGATATGCACACACCGACTGCTCAAAGGATTGACATCCGGGCAGGGACAATCTCATAGGATTTCCAGTTTTCCGGATGACACGACCATCCGGTCCACGCTCCAGTTTGCCCAAATCTCAGTGGCCAGCTCAGTGTTTCGCCCGTATATATGCCGAACTTCAACTCCTTAGTCTCGGCGTACTTGCATTCGCGTCGGAGTGCCTTGAACACCCCTTCTCGGTTCCATGCCAGCTCACCAGCCTCCCACCAGCCTCCCACATGCCATCAGTTTTCGGAGCCTATCTGCCGATTAGGTGGTACAGTTGCCATACTCGACGTTCAATCCAAATAAGCACCGGTTCCCGCGTGGCGCTTGCTCCCGCACCCTTGGTAAGCATTCACCACTACCGCTGGACTATATCGAGCCGCGGCTTCCCCGATACCATCCAATCATAAGGTACATGCATCTGGCTCGATATCGATGGCTTGCGTGGAACTCGACATCAGCGTCAAGCACCTGTATGCCGGACGCACCATTTCCAACCGGCCTGGTCTTGGTCTGATGAAGTGCTTCCGATAGGTTATAGATGATGCATTTGGCTATGCTTAGACAGGCCGCCATTGCGGTCTAATACGTTTACTTGCATGGTGGCTTTCAGTCTGACAGGGGCAGTATTGGAGGTCCGAGGTCAGCGGAGAGACTTCGCTGTTGGGATCTACCCGAAAGCCCCAGATGTATCATCAAGGTCAGCTCAAACCCCCTCCCTAGCCGTAACTTTTCCCGAGAGCCTTCGCCATTCATTGGCATCAATATGCCCCTCCCGGCGTTGTCTAATAACAAGTCAGGTAGTTGGTATTGAATCTCGCAGGAATACCCCTTCAAGGCGAACCTCATTCACAGCAAATACCCTTCACAGCCTACCGATACTAGTAAAGAGTTCCATATAGATGATGAACAACTCGCCCAACGGTACGGAAAGGCTAATCACTTCGGCAACGCTTTGTAAGACCCATTTTCGACCGGTCCAATTTCTCGGTATGTCTCGGAGGTCCGCTTTGTACCAAACCCTCCTTCAGGAAGAGCCTCGTCATCGGCTATAGGAAAGATCATCTCAGAATGCAGGGCGCTTAACTTTGCATCTGGAAGGTTTCCAAGTACCACGATTCCTGTTTCTACTTACCCTTGGCTTCCATCTAGACTATGGTCGAGAGGAGATCGGACTTCACTAACAGGTAGAGTACCCGAAGCACGGAGGAACCTTGGCGGTGGCAATCGATCTGGTCGTCTTACCTATGGAATTGTTTTCCAAACGAATCGGGCCAAGATGGTTGAACAGCATTGGTGCACAACCGCAAGCTACTGCTTTTTACCCCTGACTTTCGGCCAATATCGAGCCGCTAGTTGTTCCCTTGACCTCCGCAGAGCATGTCGATAGCTCTGCGTTGGGTTTAGGGGTCATTTTCCAGTGATTCTGCATGTGGTCTCGTTGCCCGATTCAAAGTGCCTGTCACTTCGCAACCCCCATTCTCGCTTTCTGGTCGCAGCATGGTACCAGATCGGTCTCGCGAAGTTTCCCCGCGTCTGGCTGTTCAGTCCTTGCTGTGGTGTCTCATCCAGAGGGACAATCACTGAGCTCAGTCAATTTCGTCCGACAGTACGTGTACCTTCATTACAGTACCGGCCCGCGACATCTACTTCACCATTGTGCTAGCTCTTTCCGTACTTCGTGCTTGGTCAGTCTTACTCTTCCAGAGACGAAGCTTGGGGAATGAAGCGCTTCGTGCACTGTCAGCTTTAAGCTCTGACTGACTGGCGAAGTTGCAATTCATGTGCGAAGTGGTTCGGCCCTCGTACGATTCGGTATAAGAGGGAGACGACATCCTCCCGTAGAATCGTATTCCCCTCAGCATCCGGCTTGCTTCGTATAGCATTCAACTCAGACTATACTCAGGAATTGTTTCATCTCGACTGCTGTTATTCTTAGACCTTCCGGCCAAATCGATCACCATGAGGACCGCCGGGGTTGGAGCGACATGGTCGCTCTTACTGCTGTCTGCCATCCCTTTGACGGTGTCAAAGGCACTCGTCGTGCCTTCGGCTGCCGAGTTGGATGGCATGTGGAATTACATGGGCTGCTATACGTAAGTCGGTCCTTGCTGTGAAGAATAACTGGCATCGAGTCACGGCGCTGATGACCTTGCAGCGAGGTTCCAGGTCGCGCTCTCAACCAGGCGTCGTTTGTCCAGAACAACATGACTATCGAATCCTGTCTCGCGTTCTGTGATGGGCAGCAATACGCATACGCTGGTCTCGAGTACTCCAGCGAATGCTGTAAGTCATTTGATGTATCCGAACATGAACCTGAGCTGACCGACTCGTCAAGACTGCGGTGCTCAGCTTCCCAACAACTCCATGCATGTCAACGGTTCCACGGATTGTACCATGCCATGTTCCGGCAACACTCAGGAAGTCTGTGGTGGCCCGAACCGGCTGACAGTCTTCTTCGACCCATACGTCGTGGGCCCCCAACCGAACACCGGCCTGGCGAACTGGACCCATATTGGTTGCTACCAGTGAGTTCGGTGCGATCGAGCGACTGGGGCCAGAGACTGACAAGGAGTGCAGAGAGGGACTGGGAGGTCGTGCGCTGACGTACGGGGCTCCTGTTCCCGCTGGCCAGATGACCGCAGCGAAATGCACAAGTGCCTGCCAGCAAGCCGGGTTCGTACTTGCTGGTACAGAATATGGCGGCGAATGCTGTAAGTTGTCGGTTCATGGGCCATCCGAGTCGGTATACATGTTAATCAAAGGCAGACTGCGGCAATACTCTGCAAAACAACTCTACTACTGCCCTCAGCGGCTGTTCCTTCCGGTGCAATGGAAACTCGTCTGAAGTCTGCGGCGGGTCTAACCGGCTCAACGTTTATGACTTCAACATGCAGTATCAGCCTAGTTCCTCATCTACCCAGCCTGGTTCCTCATCGACTGGAAGCTCATCGACTACGGCAGTTGCAAGCACCACAGCCTCGACCACCAGCAGCTTTACGACCTCAACCACGTCGGCAGCTTCGAGCACTACAGCCTCGGCCAGCAGCAGCTTCACGACCTCGGCCACAACGGCGACCACTAGCACCAGCACTACCAGCTCCCCTACCAGCAGCTCTACCAGCTCGTCTGTCAGCTCTACCAGCTCGTCTGTCAGCTCTACAAGCTCGCCTGTCAGCTCTATAAGCTCGTCGGTCGCCACGACTGGCAGCACCACAGCGCCAGTGACCAGCAGCTCTACTGCGGCCAGCGCGCCGTCCACGACAGCGTCAAACACCCCGGGATTCCCCAACGGCTGGGTTGCCCAAGGATGCTGGCACGATGGGCCCAACGGTCGTGTCCTGCCTTGGCAACAAGAACCCGAAGACAACACAATGACTCAACAAAAGTGTGCCCAGCTGTGTTTCAGCCAGGGCTACAACGTCTCGGGGACGGAGTACTATGACCAATGCTTCTGCGGCAACGCTATGTACAACGGCGGCGCGCCGGCCCAGGATCAGACGCAATGCAATACCCCGTGTGATGGTGACCACACCCAGATGTGCGGAGGTCCCAATTACTTGACGGTTTGGTCCCTGGGCACGCCTGTGACCTACCAGGTACCCAGGACGCAGACGGATGGACTCAACGGCACGTGGACTTACCAAGGCTGCTGGTCGGACAACGTCAACAACGTCCGCACTCTTCCTTGGCAGTTGTTCTTCGACGACACCAACAGTGCGTGGACCTGCCTGAGCGCATGTGCAGCGTACGGCTACTCGGCTGCCGGTATGGAATACGGCGAAGAATGCTTCTGCGGTGACCCCATAAACATTGAGCAGTCGGACACTACGCTACGACCGGAGAGCGAGTGCAACCAGGTTTGCTCGGGTGACCCGGCGCACGTCTGTGGAAGCGGGTCCCGGTTGTCGATGTATTACTATACCGGCTCGCCTCCCTTGTACCAGTTCGACTACCCGGAGGGCAACGACCAGGGCACGTACTCCATGCTCATCGGCGGTGTCGATGTTCCCTTGATGACGACGCAGGGTATCAACGGCAAGGTCATGTTCCTGTCGAAATGGGGAACCGGCTACCCCAACAGCACGGGTGCATACCAACTCGATCTGAGCCAAGTCAACAACTTCACGGGCGCATGGCAAGCTCTGCATGTCAAGACCGACATGTTCTGCTCGGCAGGCATCATCCTCCCTGACAAGGCCGGCCGACAGCTGACAGTCGCGGGTTGGTCCCTCGGTTCGACCTACGGTATCCGGCTGTACGCGCCTGATGGCTCCCCCGGCGTCAACGGTACCAACGACTGGCAGGAGAACCTCGACCTCCTCAGCCTCCAGAAGGGACGGTGGTACCCGGGTGCCATGCTCTTGGCCAACGGCTCCGTTGCCGTCGTGGGTGGTGAGATCGGCTCCAACGACAAGCCCGAGCCTACCATTGAGATATTGCCCCAGGTCGGCCCTCCGGTCTACATGGACTGGCTGAACAAGACCGACCCCTACAACCTGTTCCCCTTCCTCACCAACCTGCCAAGCGGTAACGTTCTGGCCGTCTACTACAACCAGGCTCGTATTCTGGACGCGAAGACATTCCAGACGATCAGTGTCCTGCCGCAGATCCCCACCGCCGTCAACAACCCTGCCGGTGGCCGTACCTATCCTCTCGAGGGCACGGCGGTGCTGCTGCCCCAGATGGCCCCCTACACCGATCCCCTCGGCGTCCTCGTCTGCGGCGGTTCGACGCCCGGTGGCGAGGCCCTCGACAACTGCGCGACCATCTACCCCGAGGCGGCCAACCCGACCTGGGTGCTGGAGCGGATGCCGTCGAAGCGGGTGCTGACGTGCATGGCGCCGCTGCCGGACGGCACGTACCTGATCAACAACGGCGCGATGGAGGGCTACGCCGGCTTCGGGCTGGCCGACATCCCGAACTACAGTGCGCTGCTCTACGACCCCAAGCAGCCGCTGAACCAGCGCATCTCCGTCATGGCCAACACCACCATCGCCCGCATGTACCACAGCGAGACCATCACCCTGCTGGACGGCCGCTTGCTGGTGACGGGCTCCGACCCGGAGGACGGCGTGCACCCGGAGGAGATGCGGGTCGAGGTGTTCACGCCGCCGTACCTGCTGAGCGACAAGCCGCGGCCGAGCTTCACCGTGGCCGACACGGACTGGAGCTACGGCGAGCAGGTGGCCTTCACGCTGGGGGCGCCGCCGCCGGCCGGCGCCGCGATCCAGGTCTCGCTGCTGGGCGCCGTGTTCAGCACGCACGGCAACAGCATGGGCGCGCGCACGCTGTTCCCGGCCGTGCAGTGCGCCGCCGGCAGCGGCGGCGTCCAGTGCTTCGTCACCGCGCCCCCCAACGGCCACGTCTGCCCCGCCGGCTGGTACCAGATGTTCGTCCTCCAGGACGGCATCCCCGCCGTCGGCGTCTACGTCCGCATCGGCGGCGACCCCGGCCAGATCGGCAACTGGCCCCAGCTCCCCGGCTTCACGCCCCCGGGCGTCTAAGCCCGCGGCGGCCGCGGCGGAACCGTCTTCGGCTTCTCCGCGTAGCCCTGGGCGGGGCTAGGAAAAAGAGATGGATGGGGTAGGCTAGGCGCCGTTGGGGGTCACTGTACCCCGGGCCCCCCCCTCCCCCGTGGAAGACTGGTTTTTGAAGTACTTATGCTATGTGAAGGAGATCTGTTAACGTTGCTTCCCCCCTGACGCGAGACACAACACCGATCCCAGATTGATAACATCGGTGTTGGGTTTGGAAAATAGACACGGGTTGGGTATTACTTCTCTCATAGCTTGGGCTACTTGCTGTATGATGTATCCACGGTATGAGCCGGTCCGATGAAGTATCCAAGTAGTAGTAGTAGTAGTAGCTACCTATTTCCCGACAGGAAGTAAAAGTCTTCTTTCTACATCCCGCCAAGAATGGTTACCTTACTTAAGAGTGAATGTGCGGTTGCTCGCGATGACTGATGGTCTTCGGGACACCCCAGACTGAGCGGAATCTTTTCTCCCTACGAGCATCCCTTGCGCCTTTGCTCAGGTTGACAGCTCTAGACCTCGCACAAGATGGTACGTGCGAAGAAATCCTCTACATGAGTACGCAAGTCTGCAGTGGAACACCACGTGGTACCCACGAGTAGAAGAGGAAACCATGATCCCCAACATGCATTGGGAATGCGCCATAAACTAAGGTAGCCGCACACTCGCCTTACGCTCGCAGGTGATCCTGACTGTGTCGGCTTCGTCCAACATTCTCCCCTATGTTCAGACGGTAAGTAGTCGCCGAGGTCGCCTAGAGAAATTCAGGGGGTAACCAGCCACAGACCCGCAGGCACATAAGATCATGGGTGAAGTAAACAGGTAAGCGCAGTTCATTCGAAGCATGGCAAGGAATCGCGATTCTAGGCAGAATCTATCTATTCCGCTCCATGTTCGAGAGAGCGCACGTAAGCGTCAGCCGAGAGCCTACGAACAGGTGGTACCTGCGTCCCCCGGACCGAGCGAACGCGTGCTCGAGCGTACGGCTTCCGCCGGCGAGGTCTCGACCACGGACGGCATGGGCCGCGAGCACGCCGCATCCTGGAGCCCCCCTGACAGGTCTGGCCATCGATCGTGGTTGCCTGTGGTATTCGCGGCGTATCGGCTCACGGGGCGTTCGTTGGTTATCGAAATCGTAGGCAATGTCACGCTGCACTCGGAATCGGGCTTTGTGGCGGTGTTCCTTCTTGGGGTAGTTGAATTGCCTTTAGGAACCTGCCTTAGGGCACTGCCGTCGTCGAAGTCAAGCCGATACCTATCTTTGGTTACTTGGTCAGATGAACAACGCGACTTTGATTGATCAGTTATAGTTCAGGTAGTATAAGATCTCTCGTGCAGATTCATGCATCGCGGGGTGTTCGAAGGGAGGCGTCTCAGTGCTTAGAGGTGTCGTGGATTGGGGAGTTGAGGCGCTGAGATAAAGGTCCAGCCGAATCAGGATACGAGAATGAGACCTTATTTTAGAAAGTGCCTCGATTCAACGCAGACAAAAAGGTACGTTAACCCAGGTAGGTAGCTGTGGTAGCCTACGTGTGCTGACTTGCTGTTCCGGCCGCTGAACGTTCAAGCGAAGCCTTTCAGAGCCGTAGGTCAGCATGTGGCTTACTTAGCCGCTTCCGCCTCTTCTCACTCTCAGCTCTTGGGTATTTTGGAGAAGAGACGGTGATTTTGGACCACCACTTGACTCGGTTCTTAGCAAAGTGAGCCCACCCGGACTTCGAGCTCGACTGAACAAGGCCGGCCATTTCCAAAGGCCGAAGTCGAATCTAAGGGGAAGAAACCGGTTGGCGGGTTGCTTTCGTAGCACTTGGGTAATCAGTCTGAATCATCCAGCCAACGGCGTGTTCAGGTTGCTTCAGCTGAAGCCCCGGATTCCTGTCACAGAGGCGGGCAAAGCTGCGACCACCCAGTCTTTGGGGCCGAAAGCGCCACGACCCCTTTCGAGGTACGCTGAACGCCTCAGCCTCGCGGCAGGATCGAGGTTGGATTATGCAAGTCAGGATCTCCCCAACGTGCAGGGGCGGTTTCAAGTCGAGCGCCCGATCCATGAACATGTTAATTTCCTCGTGGCCTCTGAGACCGATGCACCCACACCAGCAGACCTCAGGGCTGGCCGGCCACGCGGTCGACTGCTGGTCAAGCCGTGAGGTAGGTATATGAAGGAGGACAGAGCGCTGTCGATCATCGCAAACCAGATCTGCGCTCTCATCCCACCTTCGCTCACCCTGAACGTCAAGATGATGGACTTGGAACACCTTGACGCGTGCACTTTCAAAGTATGCGGCACGTCAAATTCGCCTTACGGCTACCGCCCGAGTATGCCAGCCAATGCTATTTTCGCCGTCATCTATCTGGCGACCCTAATTGGCTGTCTACTCTATACCATCCCTGGGCGCAAATGGATCAAATTCGGCATCCCGGTATCGGTAGCTTGTGGACTTGAGTTCCTCGGCTACACATTGCGGTTTGCGGCCTCATTCTACCCCTGGAATGTCGGGCTGTTTGCCTTTCCAACGGCCTCTCTGACAGTTGCGCCGGCATTCGTATCAGCAGGGTACGTTGGGAGATGCTCACCTAGGACCAGTCTTGACGTATGGCTGACAGACGCAGAATATATTCGACCGTACCAAGGATCGTGGAGATTCTAGGCGCCGAGCATTCCCCTATCGATCCCACGAGATTCCCATGGCTTAGGTTCATTGATATTGGCGGCCTGGGTATTCAACTGCTTGGAATCATAGTGGCCTTCTCAGATTTGTCATCCTCGACTGCATTCGGGCCCAACGCGAATATTGGACGTCCGATCGTTGCCCTCGGAACTGGCATCCAAGCGCTATCTTTGCTCTGCTTCCTTGGTCTGTTCGGCGTGGTTATATGCCGAGCTCTGCAACATCATCGCCACTATGGATATACAACTTGGCATCAGTTTCACGGCTTCGTGGTCAAAACCCGCAAATTCAAGACATTCGTGATTATGGTCATCGTATCTTGCCTCTGTCTGCTGGCGAGAGCCATCTTCCACACGGTGTTCTTGGGTGCGGGGTTCGAGAGCAGCGTGGCGCATAATGAAGCTCTATACTTGGTATTTGATGGTTTCCTCGTCGTGGAAAGTGTGGTGGGCTTGATCCTTACCCACCCAGCGAGCTATTTGCAAGACGGAGTCAAGCAGCAGATGCGGAGTCGGAGTGCTGGGCTTTCCAGGTTGTCCGCCAGGCCGGTTCATAGTCGAGCCGTTTCGTCCTGGTACAGATCGGGGACTTCGCAGATCTCCGACGCCAGTAGTATGGGCGGTCCATGGAGTTACGAGGATATTATCAAGACTCCCCCGAGTATCAGCGTGGAAAGACTAGCCACCCCTAGGAGCCTGTTGCCCCCTTCTGGGTACAGCAGCATGTCCAGACCAGGTACGCCTCGCAGCTTGGTGCCTCCCTCGGAGTACAGCATGATTGAAAGCAATCCGTGGGGTAATAGGCCGCGGAGTCCGGTGATGAGCTTCATATAGCAGATACTCAAATGACAATACGGGTTTCATGCAGCGTGGTGACATACGCTGAGACGAAAAATGCAACTATTCGCCATATCCATGAGCGGAAAAGGCACCGTAGTGCGTAGTGGCAAGTCTGACTTGGTGTCGGTCTTGAACATAAGCCCTTGTGGGTTGCTCAATATTCAGGTGTCCTCGGTCATGTCCTCCGCGATGGCCGGTATGTAGGCGACCATTGCTTTGCTAGCGCCTTCGACGCAGTACTGAACGACTTCAATCTTCTTGTCATCGGGGGTCAGTTTGGCAATTTGGCGTAGGTCGCTAGTACGAGGTAGGTACAGTGCATGGTCCATGGCCCGATACGATCCGTGCAATTTCGCCAGATTGTAAGGTTCCATTGTGGTCAAGTCGAAGATATTGTCGGTACGGTAGCCGGGCCCGCCCCATGGTGGTGATGCAAAGATGGCCGTAGTAGGGATGTCGACGCGCAATTCGGGGTCCAGTTTGGCGGGTGAAGTCATTAGGAGCTCCATGTACTTGAAACTGTCGCCCAAGATCCAGATAATGTCGTCGGCCACACCATACAGGGAAGCATTGTGTTGGGCACATGCGAGGGTGGCCGCATCCAGCTCGATGGCGATCACCTTGTTCCAACGCTGCTTTGAGCCGTCTTCAGTCATGGCCAGGGCCAAGCTGATCGCGTTGGCACCCACACCGGCGAACATATCGATTATCGTGTCTTTCTCAGCCCTGATTATGGAAGTGAGATCATGCGCAATGTAGCTGGAAACGGATTAGCGGTGTACGCAATGGTAAACTCGGGAGGGCGTTTCAGACTCACTTCGCAACTGGTTCAGGCGTCACGCCATACCACGAATCAGGTGTCGTGTAGATGCCGTCATCGTAGTATGGGAAGATCGTATAACGTTGCTGCCAGTACCTGACAGACGTACAGTTAATATAGAAGAAACAGTGAATTGTGACTTGTGACCCATTCAAGGGATGGACACTCACTTTTGCAAATCCCATGGAACCTCACCCAGGCGGGTCCAATGATGGCAATCATCGGTAAGGGGAAGCTTGTTCGCTCTCTTCATCTCTGCTGTGAGGCACTAGAGCCATACACACCGAGTATTCGGATTATCTTTTCCAACGCGGCTGAGCTATTCACGTCAGGACGCAGGGCGTGTAGTGTAGCAGGTGACAAATGAGTTCGGGAGTGTAAGGTGGGCAGGGCAGCAAGGCTGCGCGGACGATTCCGCGCCCAGAAACCCCACCAAAACGTGGGGAGCTTGGGCCCACAAGCGCTGTACCGCGTGGTAAGGCTGAGGACCCCGTGAAATGACAGCTTGCGCTCTTGACGTGCGTACCTGAAACCTCACCACGACACCATTCCACCAGAGACACAAACCGACGCCCCCGAAATCGACCGTTGACTTCCCCGTCACCCTACGCGATCATGTTCAACGCACTGAACCGCTACCTCTCGCGGCTCGACGGCGACGCGAAGCCCCAGCAGAACGAAAGCCACGGCTACGGGTTCCAAGTCCTGCGCAACACGAACCTCGAGCTGGCCATAGAGCCGTGGTTCGACTACATCGTCGGGATCAACGGACGCATGATCGTACGTGGAGCGCCAAACCCCACGCCGGAGAAGCCGTGACTGACGCAGACCGGGCAGGACAACCCCGACCCGCGGCTCTTCGCCCAGGAAATCCGGAACTGCGCGGGCGGCACCGTGGCCCTGGGGCTCTGGAGCGCGAAGGTACGATAAGCACCCGGGCCCAACCTACCTCCTCTACGATATCCCGTCCCGTCCGACCCCACGATGTAGCGGCGCAAGAGATAGCTGACAACCGCCGTGCGCGCGCGCGACCACAGGGCCAGCGCACGCGGGTAATGCACGTGCCGGTGCCGGCGGCCACGGGGAGCCTGGGGCTGGCGGTGCAGTGGGCGTCGGTGGGGGCGGCGCAGACGATCTGGCACGTGCTGGACGTGCCGGCGCACTCGCCGGCGGACGCGGCCGGCCTGCTGCCGTACAGCGACTACGTGCTGGGCACGCCGGACGGGGCGCTGCACGGCGAGGCGGCGCTGGGCGAGCTGGTCGACGACTTCGTCGGCCGCCCCCTGCGCCTCTGGGTCTACAACCACGAGTACGACGTCACCCGCGAGGTCCAGATCACCCCCTCGCGCGAGTGGGGCGGCGCCGGCGCCCTCGGCTGCACCCTCGGCTTCGGCGCCCTCCACCGCCTGCCCCCGCCCCTGCACGAGCCCGTCTCCGCCCCCGGCGAAACCCTGTTCGACGGCGGCGGCGAGGGCGCCTCGCCTGCGGTCATGATGGGCACCGACACCTTCGCGCCCGCGCCGGGCGGTGGGGATCCAAGCACGTTCGTTCCGGCCGCGGTAGGCGCGCCGCAGCAGCAGCCACAACAGGGGTCGGAATTCCTGGTCCCCGCGCAGATGATGGCCTCTCCGCCGCCGCCCGCGGGCGCAGGACAGGTGCCGCCGAGGGGGAAGAAGAAGGAGAAGCACGGGCATGGACACGGACCTAGCCCCAATAGGATGATGGACGACTACTTTGCGGAGCAGGAGAAGAAGAGCAAGGAGCTGGACGGCAACATCGCGGCGAGCAAGACGCCGCCTCCGCCTCCACCCAAAGCCGGCGGTGGGCCGCCGAAGGCCCCACCAAAGGCCGAAGCGGAAACGACCGGCGGGGACGAAGGGGGTGTCGAGTAGATAGATGGCAATGCCGTATCTGCGTCACTTTATATGTCTTTTCGTACCTAAGTACTTGATATCCCAATAAGCCCGGCACTTGCATCCATCTTTTTGGGTGTCCATTCATCGCCCGTTTTGTCTCTCTTTTGCGCCTGCAATACATCGCTCGTGCGTGTACACGTGTAAGACGGATCTCTAGACAATGAGAGAATCGGAGACTCGAGGTGCGCTGCTCGATCATCCAATAACACATTCCGTTGCGCCCATTGATCGTCTCGCTTAGTTTATGAAGTTGATGCAGAAGAAATGTAGGATCAGGCTGCCGACGACGTAATCCGCGAATGCTCTGTAGCGCGCAAGCAGTTAGACAGTTCTGTGTTTGAGGATCGAAGGGCTGAGGAGGAGCGAACCTTTCTGGCGACACGTTGGGGAATTCGGATTTGTTCGCTTCGGTGGTCTGGATTCGAAGAGATGCTACTTGGTGTCAGTGACTGAGTCCTTCGTGTGTCCAATTTCAGCACTGTCGGGCATACCAGTAAGAACGAACTGCCCGACTGTGGCCGAGAAACCCGAAAGGAAAGCATTGAAAGGCTATGCAGGTCCCGTTAGCCCAAGGTCTGTCTCATCAATAACCGCGATCCATAAGACGTACGTAGTTGCCGGCCAAGATACAGTATGCGAATTGAAGGCCGCCGACGACGACGAGGAAGGCCATGAAGGCGTCAATGAGCTTCGTCCGCTGCGGTGTGGCCTTCTGGTAGTGCTGCACAATGTTCATGGTGACCTGGTCGAACTGCTGGGAGCTGCTGCTGATCGCGGTCTTGGCGGACGAGCTGCTGCTTGTGCTCGGGGTGGCCGTGGACGCCGAGGACGTCCCGGCAGCAGTCTTCTTGGGTGCCATCGTATGTGTTGTCTGGCAATCCGGTCAATGCGTTCGACGGTGGGAGATCTCGAGGGCGAAGCGAAGGACCAGTTTGGAATGTCGGAAAGGCTGCACGAATAGCACTGGTCGGACCCTGTAGCGGCTTGCGTTGCGTTGCGTGTTAGTGTTAGGGACACGAAAGCTTCAAGGTTCCCTGTCGCGGTCGGAGAGGAGCATGACGAATCAGAGAAGGGGTACGGACCTGAATGAAAGCTGCAGGGCAGCTACTTAGCGGGGATGGTCTGTGGCTAATGCTGCCAGCCGCTGGACCTGGACGGGAGCTCGGCTCGAGCCACACCGGAACGGGAATGGCCCCCAATGAGGTGGAAACGGATCCCTCGCGTCATGGAAGGTGGAGCTCCGCACTGTCTCGGCGTCTGGAAGTTCGCGACGGGCACTGCTGGAGGTCCGAAAGGCTACCATTCTACACGTGGTATACCGACACCATATTTTCGTTGGCATAGCTGTCCCGCGAACGAAACATACGATTCTATCATCATACCACACGCGACAAAGACAAAGCTGGTCGACAAAATGGTATGTTGGTTGGTCGACAAATACCGTGACCTCGTAGCTGACAAAAGCCGAATCTTACTAGGGTCTGGAGAATATCGCTTACGTCCTCGGCGCCTTGACGGCCGGTGGTGGTACGATGGGTTATGTCAAGTCGGGTTCGGTCCCTTCGATTGCTGCTGGCATGACTGTCGGTATCTTGTGTACGTCTATCTGTCTTGAGTGTACTTGCGACAATGGCCAGCCGGACCGCTGACTCCCAATCAGATGGCCTCGGCGGATACCGCATTCAGTCGCGCGAGCCCTACGGTGTCGAGCTCGCTCTTCTTGCTTCAGCTGTATTGGGAGGCTCGTCCATTCCCCGCGCCATCCGCCTTCGAAAGCCTGTCCCGTCGATTCTGAGTTTGGTGTCCATCTTTGGCCTCTACACCTTCGGCACCGCATTCCAGAAGAAGTTGTGAGCGGGGGATAAGGCAGAATGAGCCCCAAGTAGGAAAATCAAAAATATTCCCAACCGATAGCACATCCGTCCACTGTGATTCTGGGAAGTATTGCGTATTCTGGAGTGGAACGTAGTGCTCGGGGACACTCCAATTGGCGCCGGGACCTTCGGAAGGCGTTGCTATACCATTCTTGCCACTTGTTGAACCCGAATTGCTCTTCCGTAGGCTCCCCGAGGCTTTCGTTCAACCGTCGATGGATTATCTTTGGCTGGGGGAATCGATTCAAGAGTTTGCTTCGACGTCGGCCCACAACGCCTCGAGCTTCTTCCGTTTCATTTTAGCAGCCTCTCGATTCGCTGCGGTCCGTTTGAGTCGCTCGGCTCGTAGGCACAGTGTCACTCGATCTTTCGCTTCGTTGCACATGCCCATGGATTTCCAGAGAAACCCTTGAGCGTGACACTCTTCGAGGGCGGTCATGACTTCTTCGCATGCTATCCAGAGGTTAGTCCTCGTCGGGTAAAGAAGTAGATCCTTGGGCTTACCCATGTTATCTTTGGTGTGTAGGTGAGGATGCATATTGACGGTACCAGCGTCGCGAGCCGTGAAAGCGAGCAAAGCTATGACTTGTGTTCGTTATCGGTTGATGTAAAGGTACGCGGCGTGGCGTGCTCGTTCGCTGGTGGTGTCCGGCTTTCAAAGTGCTCGTTCGACGGGACGAAAGCATGGACCACCCATTCGCCTCCACATGCCCCTACGTACCCCTCCAATCGATCTTGAGCACGCGACGCTCAGCGCAACGTCGATTTCCGCAGGCCAGCAGCCCAAACACACATTCTTAACCTTCTATCTCTGGCGCGTATCTTGACCTCCAGGACACAGTCTCACGGTGCCACCATGTCGGCCAAGACTATTCCTGCCAAGAAGCAGCAAGGTAAGTCGTCGGCTTTCAGGATGGGCCGCCCGTCACGTGCGCTAACCTGCTCACAGAGCTGCAATCGACGTATTCCACCTACAAGAACACGCTGCAGCAGCTGGCGCAAAAGATCGGTGATGTCGAGCAGGAAGCCGAAGAGCACAAGTCAGTACTCCTGTCTCTGATCATGTCAGAACCTCAGCTTCCGAGGATCCCTTGCATCGTCCTGCCGGAGTCATGATGAGCTCCTCGTGTTCAAGCGTGTTTGCATGGCTTCAGCCTTGTTGGGGGCTCGCATCTCTAGCGCCGGTCCCTGATGTCTGATCATGAACCTCACCGCCTCATCCACCAAACACACCGCTTCTTCAGAGTCTCGATGCTCACTAGTTTTACTAGACTGGTCCTCGACACCCTGGATCCGCTACCAGAAGATCGCAAATGCTTCCGCATGATTAACGGCGTCTTGGTAGAACGGACGGTCAAGGACGTTGTACCGGCTCTCAAGACGAATGCCGATGGCTTGAAAAAGGTCCTGGACGACCTGGTCAAGCAGTACAAGTCCAAGCAGGAGGAGTTGGAGAAATGGAAGGTAAGTCGTCACATTTGTCGACGTGGAACTCGGCTTTCACGGCCCACACCCCCTGAAACCCCCAAATGCTGCGGCAAGGACTGACATGGTGGTCGCTCGTGCAGAAAAAGAACAACATTCAGGTTGTGCAGTCATGACACCACATACTCAGAACTGCATCACACAGGGATAGGTGGGTGTCGGGGGTGGCCGTCAGACGGGACCTGGACAAGCTTGAGGCTTTGGCAGACAGCCCCAAGGCATCGCTTTCGGTGCTCTCATGACGTTTCTAATCCCTGGATGGTCTTGGAAACGGCAAAGGGTCCGATTCTCGGGATCTCGCGACCATCTTGGCTGGCACGATCGCGATTGAAGCGCACCAGTGCATAAGCTGCGAGGCTGGATGGGAGCGCTGCCATATAGTTTTCGATTTCAGCCGACGGCATGGCCGCGGCGATATCAGAAGATGGTGTTTGATGCGTTGTACAAATTCCAGCTGTGAAGGTGGGGGAGCCCAGCGTCAAGGGCGCCTCAGTGCCCAACGACATGCTTGCGTCAAGGCTGTCGGCCCTTGCCGGCCGCATCCGGCATTGATTGGAGGACAGATCGCCGGCATGGTGGCTTTCCCGCCTGGCTTTTTGACTCCATGCATCGGGCAGGGCGGTCTGTAGTGCTGCGGCGAAGCCAAGGGCTCTGGCTGCTGTACATGTGGCTTCAATACGCATCGTGCCAGAACCGGAATCACCCGGTTGCCTACCCAATGCCTTGTGTGTGTCGTCTTGTGAGCATGTAGACACCGTGTCTGGTCTGCTCCCTAGTTAATGACGAAGAGCGGCAGGGATCCGTTCTTCTGCATCATCTCTGTCCCCATCGGAGCCTAGGTACTTTGAAGGTTCAAGATATTCATACTGCTTGCCATTCACAGATGACCTTGTGAGCTGCTCGAGGTGGAGGAGATAGTGTACCACACCCGGTGCATGAGCGGATGACCAGCGGCAGGGGCAAAGACGGCACACCTAAAGCGTGCCAGTAAGATGATGGAGGGTAGCGATGGTGAGGAACCCACCATGAACCTGATCGCAATATCTACTAAGTACCTACGGTAGGTAAGAAGTACGGAGTACGTGGCTGGCATTCGAGCTTTAGGTTTGCAGACACTGGGCTCCCGACTCGGTCGTTGCATCATACCGTAATTCAAACCGTCCGGTCCCTCAGTGTAGTAGTGTACCGTAATAGGGAAGTCTACACGAGGTCAACCGTCAATGTAATAAGTCCCACGGCGAGCTTGGAGAAGGTCTGCACCGATGCCCGAGCTGCATTGCCGCATCATCCCAAGTTGGACGTTACTTTACCCCGGACTCCCTCTCCCTTGGTCCTTACATGTACAGATCTATAAGGTACACTTCCAGTCCGAGCGAGTGTTCTTGTTGGTCCGCTTAAATTCTGCGCTCGCCAATCGCAGAGAATCCCAGAGCAACGGTGCATCGAATCGCTCCTCACCTTAAATAGAACATCTCGTCAGTGCCAGTGGGTATTCATTTCCACGTCCATTCAATGACCAGAACGCGAGAAGATCTCAAGACCAGCATGGAGTGGTGTGCGCCATGGTCATTGGGCACCTACCAGAACCAAGATGTAGGTTCGTGGGACACGAATTGGGCCGCATAGCGCAGCGCAGCGCAGCGCAGCATGCATGCGGGGGCCTCAGCATTTAGGTACCTAGGGAGGTAGGTACTGTACCTTACCAATGCCTGGTCGCACGCCTCATACAGAGTACCTACCTGCCTGGCTACCGGAGTTGATAGCTAACCCTTGCCTAGGCAGAATCTAGCGAGATGATCGGGAATGCAGAACATAGCAGTGACAGCAGGGTCCGGCGCATACCGTGTCTTGCGTGTACACTCGGCGATGCGACAGCCTGTTGACGGCATCTGACCTCAATCTGGTAATTCAGTGACGGCTGCCAATCAGATGAATTGGCAGGGTACTGAAATCTGCCATTGGCCAGCTGGCAGGATTATTGTTGCATGGGAGTGAGATCGACTGCTGCGACGCAGCCTTGTGCGCCGCTATGGATTCTTATTATTATCATTTGCGCTGCGCGACCCTGTTGGGCAGTCTTCCAATGTCTTGCTCGTCGCTTTCCCTGACAACCTGACTTCCTCCTCTTAGGCCGCCAAATCAAACTGAAGGAGGCAGCGATTAGGCTTCCACAAAGCTTCCTGTTCCTAGCGGGTGCGCGCATGGAGGGCGAGCCGTTGATTCCGGGGAGAGAATTGGCAAATCAGAAGCGAGCACCCGTTGTCTCGATCATCCCATCTCGGCCGTCATGGTCCCACGACATCGTCAGTGCGCCAACGAGAAGCGCACACAACGAGAACAGGACAGGACCGCGGGTAGCATGTGCTGCGAACATTAACGGCCCTGTGTGTAACGTTCGACTGACGCACGTCAGCCCTGAGGGATTTTGCAAAACTGCCCTGGATCAGATCTTCACCGCTTGATGGATGGCCCTAGAACGCCATGGTATCCTCCGTTGGCACATGCTGCGGACTGATGGTAGTTGTTGTGGGCAGCTTGCCAGTACCTACCAAGGTTGATTACTCTGGCGCGTTCAAAGGAGTGCCATTCTTTCCATGTTGGTAGTTTATACGAAGCCCTACACGGTAGGATATCTGAGCAACTGATTCGAGCACTGACAATATGTGTGAGAAGGCTCGGGTAGGTTACCTGTTTACACCCAACTTACCTATTATATGAGCTGTCTGCCTGAGTTTGACTGTTGCACCTAGGTAGTTACCTTACTTAAGTACCTAGTCATCTAGAGTTTTACTGCAGGCCTGGGCAACAGTTGGCTGCATGATTGCTTTGTGCAGGTATTTATATCCCCATCGGAGATCAATACCACAGATCTACCCGAGTTTATGGCGTGGGATATCTTCACAGCTCGATATGGGACAGGCCACAGCATTCTGGCTGCCTGCGGCTTATGAAAAATGAATGAGAAAATTCAAACATACCTATTGTAGTTTGATCAAAGCAGATTCTAACGGTGATGATAAAGCAACCCTATAACTTTATTGGTGATATTTGGCAATAGCAACAGAAACCCCAACGCAATCAATCCTGTGATAAGGTACCTATTCCTTCAGGTGCAGACATCTTCCTTTGACAGTAGCTGAGCAACACACGGCGTGCCTTCCCTTCAGCGGCACATTCATCTGCGGCGTGAGCAGCTGACCGCAAATCTCCCGCTTTCAAGCAGTCCGGTTAGAGCTCCCCTCCTTCTCCAAGTCCCACACTCCCACTCAACTCCATCAATTCAATCAAGCCGACGCAATATTTACATCTCGTCGTTGATCCTGGTATTCCGGACCGGACCTACCATTGCGGTAAGCAAGATCATTGCAGCGCATCCGAGAAACTTCTGTACTGCGCCCACCCCACAGCCACCTAATCTAAGTCCGTAAAGTACTGTGACGGTACCTCGAGAGTACCTCAGCGTTGCTCGTTCCCCGTTGCTGGTTGTTGCTCGTTCCTCGACCTCCGTCTTCATCTGCACACTACCTTACCCGTGCATCGCGACGCATCACATCGCAGCGAAGCACATCGCATTCCACCCGTCTTTGTACTTGCAACTCGACCTACCTCACCTGCACGGTCCTGCAGCTGCACAAGCACAAGGAGCCCAGCAGCCCAGCAGCCCAGTAATCCAGGGCCCGAGCGACCGCAACTTGGTGCCTTTTTCACATTGGTCAGCCCGATCCCAACAAGGCAAGAAGGGTCAAGCAGCCGTGCTTCTCCGCCTCGACCAGCCTTGGTTGGCAAACGACATCTTTCCCTGACACGACGCTGCAGCCCGCCAGCCAGCCAACCACTTTCGCCTCAGTGCCTCAGAAAAGCAACCTGTATTGCCGATTCCCACACAGGTTCATACGCAATCAGCGCATCTCGCCTACTCTCTGAGCCAGTTGGTGTAACTCTTAGTAGCCAAGCGCACTGTCGTCCATCCTCCAGCACTCGACAGCCTGCCGCCTCGCACAGGGCAGCCGCATCGTGGTGTCCACTTTGTCAACCTTGCCTGCCTTACCCACCTGCCTCGTGCCATCAGCGCCGAGATACCGCACCCATTGTTGACCTGAGTTCAGCGACCTGCAGAAGAGCGGTTGTACCGGGCGCGCAGAACACAAGGCAGGCAGACGCCTTAACCGTATTTTCGTACTGTACTAGACGGTCCTACAGTGGGTCTTGCGCATTACACCCAGCACCCCACCGTTCCGTACCGTTCCATACCGGGGCGCGTGCCTTCCTCCGTAACGTGCCTCTTTTAGTGTGCACCTGGACAGAGAGATCCGGGCTGTCAGTATCTTCTCAAGAGACGCGACCCCCGCTTATTGACTTCGCATACACACGCTCCCGTCCACCTACACCACCTTACCCGTCCACACAGATCTTGCCTTCGCATATCCAGACACCCATCCCGTGGTCTTGTCTTTCCCGGCCGCCCTCAACTCTCCGAACGGCGAACACCCCCCCCATCCGGTACACACCAGGTACGCGCCATCCCCCAGCTCAAGGCTCGGACAGGATTGTGCAGCTCTGCATCCACGTCTGTCCCCCCCTAGATTCCGTCATAGCCTGAAGTCTCGCCGGGGCTTGCCACGGCATTCTCGTCCGGGTCGTAGATAGGTCCCAAACTTGTCCTCGCGACAGGGCAAGATTGACGCAGACATCTGCAGCTAAGCCGCGCTTCAGTTGCAAGCCTTACGACCTGCAACGTGTCAGAGGCAGGGACACATCATCTGCCTACCTTGTAACGGCTGTGCGAGCTGGCAATCCAAGAAAATTTTGTCATAAGCTACCACCCGCTGCAGGTAGCCAAATATGTCGGATTCCCCCCAATCTGCTCCCAAGGATGTCGAGCAAGGTGTACAATCACCCGACGATGAAGCACAGATGAACGATCCTCAGGACCCACACGCTTCTGGCCTCGCCTATGAGTTCGAGGTAAAAGAGCAGGACAGGTGGTTGCCCATAGCCAATGGTGAGTCGACCTCTTCCTCCGGTTCCTGTCTCTGATTTGGCATCTGGCGGCTCTGTCTGCAAGCTTCGATTCCCGTCCGGGCCTGAGTGGTATCGCTTCACGCGGACCCTCCTGGTGTCCAGCAATTGGTGCTCTCTGCCTCCTAGCTCCAGCCAGATGCGCATGTGCAGAGTCGCCCATGTCTCACGATTCGTCGTCCAAACCAACTGAAGCGCCGCGCGCTTCTAAGCCTGACAAGTACGATGTCTACGATGCTAACATACGCAACTTTGCTCCAGTCGCCCGCATCATGAAGTTGGCCTTGCCGGAAAATGCCAAGATTGCAAAGGAGGCCAAGGAGTGTATGCAAGAATGTGTGAGCGAGTTCATCTCGTTCATCACAAGCGAAGGTTGGTCTCTATCCCATCTATCCCAAAGGTGTTCATCAGACCACACTCTGGATCGACAAGCTAACATGTCAACCAGCGTCTGAGAAATGCCACCAAGAGAAGAGAAAGACAGTCAATGGCGAAGACATCTTGTTTGCGATGACATCCCTGGGCTTTGAGAATTATTCCGAGGCGCTCAAGATCTACTTGTCCAAATACCGAGAGGTACCGAACCCCGTCATAGCCCCTAACAAGCTGGACGGGAATTTCTGCCAGCCGAGGGGTTTATTGAAACCCTACTGACCGTTTATTAGCAGTCGCAAACCAACCGGGGCGACAACCAGCAGGGCCGTCCGAACAGCCAGGGATACGGAGCAAGCGGCCCCGGCGGCTCCGGGGCCGGCTCTGCTTTCCAGGGCGGAGACGGACCCGGTGGCATGGGCGAATCAGGCGAGGGCTACATCTACGGACAGGCCGGCCACAACGGCGCAGCCGGCGAGACCTATTAAGTCTCGTTGCTTTGCTCCAGCTGGCAACCACGATCTCTCTGCGGCAGGCCGAGTGCCACTACGCGGCCCCATGTGAAGGTCCACACCCCCTCTCGGATTGTCTCTGCTACCTTCGAGTGTGTATCAGTATGGATCAACAAGAGAAGATCTTGTATATGATGGTTTTCGTTTCACAGACGGCGACGGGTGAGAACTGAGGGCAAAAGTACTGGTTATTCTCCCCTTGATCTTCGATAGATTCCCCACGGGCGTACCCCCTTTCGGTTCATTGAGCTTCTCAAGGTCAGACTTGGGCTCAGGGGCAGCTCTAGTTCAGCAGTTATTCCCGCGTCATGGTGCAGGACCCAGCCCTACGCCTGAAGCACTTTCTGCTATATAGCAACTCGCTTGTTTCCTTGCGACGACAGTTGTTCAGGATCTCATAACACCCGCTCGTGGCGTGCCCCGCATGTACATGTGATGAATATACTGTCGTCCTCTCAGAGCCTTGACTGAACCTGATGAGAGCTCGCATAGTACTGGCAGACTTAACATTGGTCGCAGTCGCCAGAATAACCTTGCAGGCCCATTACAGAAAGCGGGCAGCTCAGATTGCGTAAATACCGTAGTTGCATCCCCAGGTTACGTTGGTTGGGAATACCGGAACACCCCTGCCGGCGAAGTGAAAAACTTTCCGAAACTTGGTGACTTATTTGAATATCAAGCAGCAGCTTTGCAGTCCAATCCCAACCACCAGATCAACAAAACGATAGTTTTTTTTTTGTTAAGGGATGGCATGGAGTGAGTAGTAGATATACCTACTCTATCTTAGGTATCTATCTACCTAGGTAGGTAGGTATGTGGTGCGGTCTCTATGTCATTTGTGCCAATTTGGGTTAGGGTCAAAGTAGAGGAGATCAGTCCCACCCATGCGTGGGTTTGGCAAACTCCAGCTGATGCAGTCTGCAGTCGAGGCAGTGTGGGCCTTGTGGGGAGCAGGGCGCGCGTGTGCACGGGCCAAGCAAATTTGAGCGGCCTGCCCCGCCGCTAGGTAAGTTTGTTGGACCCTGCTGCAACAACTTAATTCACTTTTCCTCGAGTCTGCGATCTGCAACTTTTCGTCCTTCTGTTGCACCCCCCTCAGCCTTGCGGTTTTCTCGCGTTGATCTCTCCCATCTTGCAATGTCCAAATCGTCTCTGCAATACACACCAACAACAACAGCAACAACAACGCCTTGGTACCACGACGAATACGAGAGTAAAGCCGGCGTCGCCGCACGATAGGCTGCCGAGCGGCCCTGCGAGATACCCCATGTCACCCGCCATCTCAACGGTGACGCAGCTCGCCCGAGCTACGCCCAGCACGCCCCTCAAGCCCATCTTGAAGTCCTCATCCTCCCTCCTGGGCAAGAAGAGAACCAGTGACGACGAAAGTCCCGACGATGTGAGCAGCATGGATGGTCCGCAGAGCCCGCGCAAGCGGCAGAGGGTGGAGTTCGACCTGAATAACATCGAGATCCACGAGATCGGCGCGAGGTCGCTCGACGAGATCAAGCAAGAGATCAAGAAGGCCTTGGACCGCCACGACCGCGGCGACGATGAGGAGTACGACATGCTTAAGGACACCGTCTCAGGAAAACCATCTCACTACGACGACGACGAAGACGACGAAGACGCTGACCCGACCGTCCCTGCAAAGCAACGTCAGGAACTTAAGGGATACTTGGTTGCGCTCGCGAGCTTCTCCACCCGCCTGGGCCGGTCGTGCGATGGTCTGGTCAAGAAAGTGCTCCAGTGTCAGTGGCTTGGCCGCGACGACCAGTTCGCCAAGATCTACGTTCAGTTCCTCGCTGCCCTGGTCAGCGCCCAGGGGCCTCGGCTCACCCAGGTTCTTGCTATGATTGTCGAGAAGTTTCGGGACTCACGGCCCTCGCATTGGTCAGTCCCCGGCTTTGCGGCGGTCGACCGGCAAGAGGTGCAAGAAAGGCTTCACGTCGCCTTGCGCTATCTCCTACAACTGTTCCCTGCCGCAACACGTGTGTTGGGGTCTTTACTTGGGAGCAAATATCCGTTCCCCGACGAGCCCAAGAAGGTACATCTTGCCTACGTCGACAATCTACTCCGACTACGGAGTTACAGCCCAGAGTTGAAAACGGAGATCATGGACCTGATCGTCAGCCGACTGGTTAGAATCGACGTCGAGATGCAGTTGGATCTGAGAGACATGGATGACGAGCTAGTCACCATGGTTGTCATGGCTCTGCAGTCTTCCCGAGCCAAGGCCGACCAGGACGATGAAGAAGAGGAGGAGGATGAAAGCGATAACGAGTCTGTGGCGAGCGACGAATCGGAAAACGATCAGTATACGCGTATTAAGACGGCCAAAGAAAGCATCGAGAAGATGGACTCCATCTTGGACACCCTATTCGAGACATACACGCCGGTCTTTGCGGACCCTCAATCCGAAGAAGCCATGGAGGCATTCGAAGACATGCTCGCCGAATTCTCGGAGCTTATCCTGCCTACCATCAAGTCGCGGCATACCCAGTTCCTCATCTTCCATTTCGGGCAACAGTCGGAGCAGCTCATGGATGCCTTCTGCGGTACTTGCATCAACATTGCTTTCGAGTCGCAGCGACCGCTTGTACTCCAGCAGGCGGCCTCCGCCTATCTTGCTAGTTTCGTCGCGCGGGGGGCGCATGTTCCAGGCCACATTGTCGTCAAGATTTTTGAAGTGCTCGGATACCATTTGGACCAGATGCGGGCGGTGTACGAGACGTCCTGCCGGGGCCCCGACGTCCGCCGGTACGCGCCTTTCTACGCGCTAATGCAAGCGCTGATGTACATCTTTTGTTTCCGGTGGCAGGATCTTATCCGATCTGTACCCGAGGATGTCGACAGAGATGTGCCTGCTTCGTACTTGGACCAGGAGATCGAGTGGGAGCCGGAGATCAAGAACATCATGAGACGCAACATCTACTCGCCGTTGAACCCACTCAAGGTCTGCTCGCCGGTCATCGTCGACCAGTTCGCGCTGCTGGCACATCGGTTTCGGTTCATGTACGTCTACCCGCTGATCGAGTCGAACAAGCGGCTTAACCTGTCGCAATTCTCGGTCGGTGCGTACTCGAACGGTGGCGGGCTGCGGGATCTGGCGTTCGATCTGAGTGACGATAGCTGGCAGCAGCTCGGGTCTTACTTCCCCTTCGACCCTTACCAGCTCCCCGTGAGCAAACGATGGGTGGAGGAGGATTACGTGCAGTGGCGACCGATCCCCGGCCTGAGTCAGGATGATGCCGAGGACGACAGCGAGGAGGAAGGAGCGCAAGCGGAGGAGGAGGAAGAGGAAGTGGATGAAGATACGGCGACTGACGACGAAGCCGGGGATGCTGAATAGATGGCATCGTGAGGTGATGACATGCATGCACAGGGCCGGCGTTTTCGGACGGGGACAGGAAAAACCGGGCTCGTTGTACTTTCGGCCGGCGTTGCAATCGGTAGACGCAGGTCGGTGTGTGTTCCCCTGTACAACCTTTTACAGGGCTCTGCAATCAGGCAAATCAGGCGATCAGGCAGGCGTTCGATAGGCGTTCGAGGTGGTGGCTTGCGCGCGCACATGTACTTGCAGATCTTCGAGAATGGTGTTCCGGATATCACTGCTGGGCTGAGCATCAATGGAAGTTGCTTTTACAACCTTGCACATACATACAGGTCTCAGCACAATTCCCAGTGCCCCCTTCGATTGACCGACCTGGATGGGATGTCGGATGTCAGATGTCAGGTGTCACTCACGGTGGCGGCAGCTGAATAATGCCCCTACTACGCCCCTGCACCACCTGCGAGACCCAAACTCAATTTGCACATCCCCTCACGTTTATTGATCCGATCCCGCTTCCTCGTAGGATCCGGACCGCCGGCAGTGGTGCCGCGGTAGGAGCAGGGGCAGGGGCAGGGGCGCTGAGGTCGCTACTTTACTTTACCTTACCGACTGTAATTACCTACCAGTACCAGCACCAGCACCGGCACCGGCACCAGCACCAGCCACTCACTCGACTTCAGGGTCTACTTCCACGTCGAACGAGCTGCTGGCCGGCTGAGTGTAAATCATGGCGGGGCAGTTCGATGATGCCGAAGATGCGCATTCCGGCAGGCCCTCATTCACGCGGTACCTGAAACGCTCCAAGGAAAAGGCTGCGGGCAAGAAAGACTTGAAGTTCGTTCCGAGCGGGCAGCAACCGCAACCGCCCGGTTCGCATTTCACTGTTCATAACTTGGCGGTACATGATGCTAACACGAAATCATGGTTCCCAGCCGCGAGTGAAGATGTCGTGGAGGGGGGCAATGCTGCTGGACAGAGCAAAGCCCAAGCGCGCCGTGCGCAGGTTAGGAAGGCCCAGATACAGCACCGCCAGCGCAAGGCCAACTACACCAAGGAACTGGAGATGGATGTCACGAGGCTCCGGGACAGGATCCAGCAGGCCGAGCAGGAGAACATGCAGTTCAGACGCCAAAACGAGGCCATGAGAAACCTACTGGCTCGCCACAACTCATCCAACTCGGTCAGTTACAGCCTGCCACCAACGGGCACCTTGGCCCCGAGTTACGACGTCAGTCTCGAGATGTCGGATTTCATGTACAAGCCCATGTTCCAGGTCAAGCGGGCCCCCATCGCTTCAGCGCCGTCGGGTCCCATACCAACAACTACTGCTTACGAGGCAAATACGTCGCCATCAGCAGCCAGTGGTGATACGATCACCGGCCCTGGAGCAACAACAGCAACGGGGACAGGTATGCCGTTTGCTTTATCAGAGGAACAGGCAGATCGGGTGATCAACTTCATCTTAGCGTAAGCCAACCTCTCTCTGTCTCTCTCTATCTACTCATCAACTCCCGAACCGCACATCTATCTATCCTTTACTTCACGCCGAGTTTCGACACCCTGAATCACCTACCTGACTGACCGACCGGAACCCCATCCCTACAGCCTCGAACACGTCTGCTGGACACACTTCGACGCCTCCGCCTTTTCCCATCCCCACGCGCACGACGAGCCCTGCGCCCACCACCACCACCACCACCACGATGAGCCCAGCATCCACCCCGCCGCCGCCGCCGAGGAGCTCCAGCAGGAAAGCGCGCACATGCTGATGGCGACGGCGCTAGCCCTGCACACCGCACCGCCGCGCGTCTTCGCCGACCTGTCGACCCTCCAGCGCAACCTACCGGCATCGGCGTCCGCGCCCGCCGGCGCCCCGCCGCCCCCTCTGCCGCCGCCGCCGAAGCCGAGCGTCTCGTGGCGAACGCACGGCGGCGGCGGCGGCGGCGGCGGCGGCAGCACCGCCGCGGCCAGCAGCAACCTGAGCCTGGCCTCGCTGCACGGGCTGGCGCAGACGCTGAACCCCCCGCCGGGTGCCGGCGCCGTCGAGCTCACGCCCGTGCAGGCGTGGTTCGAGCTCGCGGGCGTCGTCGTGCCGCCGGCGACGACGACGACTACTGGCGGCACCACCACCACGGACTCGGAAAGCAGCACGGTCCTGGGCCTGGAGGCCGCCACCGACCCCCGCGTCCTGGCCGCGCTGCGCCGCGCCCTCGCCGCCCAGGTCGAGTGCGTCCACTTCGGGGCGGCGGTGCGGCGGTCGGCGTTCGAGGACGCGGTGGCGGCTGTGGTCCGCGGGGAGGGGGAGGGGGAGGGGGGAGGGGGAGACGGGGATGGGAAAGGAGGTGGAGTTAGGGGCGCTTGGAGGCGGTTGCGGCGGCGGCGGCGGGGTGGGTAGGGCAGGTAGGTAAGTAAATAAGCACTTGGGGAAGGCTAGGGAGGGTAACATGAGTTTCTATCTTGGATGGTATCGGTGGTCTGTGGGTGTCGTCAGATAGTCTCGAGGTCGAGGTGGGAAGAAGCTATGGGAGGAGACCCGGTTGTTGAAAAATGCCGAGATGGCCATGGGTACCTAGGTAGGTTAGGTAGGTAGGTAAGTACTTCATATACATATGTGGATGCCGGGCCGGAGCTGGAGTCGCGAGAAACGCTGGTTGAGGAGGAGAAGAAGAAGAAGAAGAAGAAGAAAACCACGGACTGATTAACCAAAGCCATGGGCTTGGTCGTACGTAACACAAGCACGGGTCAGCTGCTTACTTAGGTACCTACCTACCTTAGGTACGGAGAGAGAGAGAAGCACATGTACTGTATGTGGGCAGCAAACATGTAACCTTAGGCTGGTGGTCGGTCGAGCCCCCTGCTGCCCAGACACCCAGGCAACCCGGCACGCGGAAGAGTGGAGGGTTTATATAGCTGTTTTAGCACCCTAATTTCCAGCGAAGTAGTTGAAAGCAGCATTTGATTTAGTGCAGTCAGTAACGGTTCACCAGAGTGTCCGACTTCGCTTTGTTTTTTTTTTTGCATGTTTTTTGGGGACGAGGTAGAGGGTTCGAATCCCCCTGTTGTCTGCTTTTTCTTTTTGTGTTTTGTGCCCCTGTCCCCCCGCCCCCGTCCCTTTTCTGGCTCTCTACACTATCCGTCCTACTTTACCACAACCCTTTTCAAGACGAGGCAGTCCCTAAACCCACGCCATGCCCTGCATATCGGTGCCCCCATCGGCATCGCCGTGGGATAATAACCTTTCTACGTGCAGCTCGGTGTTCCCACCCAGCCCAAAGCGAAGCAGGTGTTTCCTCATGGGTCCGGCCACCCTGAAGAATCGCGAGGTTACGTACCTCACGTCGACAGGCAGATGAAGGAGACGACCCTGTTATCATAAAAATGTTCTCTTCTTCATTATCTCTACACAGGCCCCTACCTCCCCCCCGGCCTCACTCTCGCCCTCGTCGCTCCCCTCACAACGCCTTAACAATCGTCCGCTCGTCGAACAGATCCCTCAGCAGGCCCAACACGCAGCCGTCGGCGTCGAGGACGCCCATAGCGTACGTGGACTCGAAGGCGTAGATGCTGAGCTGAGCGAAGAAGGGGCGGAGGATCTTGGCCGCGAGCTCGTCCTTGCGGTCGGCCGCGAGGGCGTCGTCGATGCCGCCGGGCGACCCGAGCAGCGGCCGCCGGAGCAGCGTGCCGCCGGACCCACCGCCCAGCGGCGAGGCGGCCGAGGACCCCGTGCCGGCGTCGGCGGTGGGCGGCGCCGAGGCGTGGATCGCCGCGTTGCCCAGCTCCTCCGACAGTTCGTCCACCAGCGCCACCGGCTGGTAACTCGGCGCCCGGTAGATGGCGTCGATGGTGTCCGTCACGAACAGCCACTCGTGCAGCTGGAAGTCGTCCGGCGCCGCCGCGATCAGCACGTCCAGCAGCTTGCACGCCTGCAGGATCGACGTGTTGCTGTACGTGTCCGAGTGCGCGCTGTTGTCCGGCGCCGCGACCGACGAGATGGCCGCGTGCAGCTCCGTGTTGATGATGGGCCAGAGCGCAGCGAGGTGAATGGCAGACGTCCGCAGCACCAGGGCCCGGACGACCATGTAGATGTCGCCCCGCGTCGTCGAGGAGGGCGAAGAGGTCGAGCTCGCCGCTAGCAGCTCGACAACACGCTCCAATATCAGAGGTATGTCCGTCACGAAAGTATCCATCCCGCAGGCTAGGATGAGCGTTGCGACTCGTCGGAGGTGCAGTTGCGTCTTCCGGTCCGCCTCGAGACGCGCAGACGTGGCACCTACTCCAAAGACGATCCCGGCCGTCGTCGGCGGTGTAATCCGACTCAGTATTTCTGACATCCGGTCTTTGTCAGCAATCGTCCACTGTTTCAACAGTGGCAACCAGCCATCCTGTGCCAGGGAAACCGGTGTGCTAAAGAACTTGGGCTCGTTGAACGCATCCCCAATATCTTTCTTCCAAGTCTTTTGGTTGCTCGGTAATCTAGTGAGTTCCTGAAGCAAGGTCAAGGTGCTCTGGGTCATGGTCTCGGGGAAGCCTTTAGAACGTATCGCGGGTCCAATAACGTTGGCTGAGATGGCTTGGGCAGCTGTCAGAACCCGATCTGTCTCTACTAGAACCTTTGGCAGGTTGGGAACAATGCCGGACAAGATCCCAACAACATCGTCTGCCCGTGCAGCAGGACTTCTTGATGTTGCCTTATCTTTCCCAGCCGTATCCGCATGCGAAGCGGTTAAGCTATCCGAATATGATGCTGGTCTGGTGGTGAACAATGCTGTGAGAAGTCGGAGGAAGAGATCCTATCACTTGTTAGCAAAACCCGGTACACCTAAGCCAACGTCCAAGTGACTCACGCCTAGTTCTCTTCGCATTTTTCTCTGTTCACCAAAGTTCGTGTTATCCACCTTCTCGCCCAGGATCGCAGCGAATTCCAGAAGGCTCGGGAGCGTTTGCCGGTGGGGGAATGGGTTCCCAAGCAGGTCCTTGAGGAACAGCATGCAGTCCTGCCATATTTCGTCCATCGCGTCGTCCTCGAGTGACCGAGCATAGTCCACTAAGAAGATGACAAGATCAGTGTCCTGCAGTGATACAGTCATCGTCGATCTTCTCGATGGTTCCAGTGAGCCTGGGTTGGTACGGCTATACATGGCGTCGAAGATCGCGGGGATTGTATGCCGTGGCCGAGATCCATCCAATGCCGGTAACAGGTAGAAGACTTTCGAGTGTTTCGTGGGGTCCGGATCGCCCAAAGACTTCCGCCAGATGTCGATGACCGTCTCCAAGCATTCTAGGGCCTCGGCAGCAAATACATGCTCGAGCAAACGCCGGGCCCTGTTCCTCATGCGTAGTGATGTGTAGTTGAAGGAGGCAGCAGAGTCAACGTCCAGGTCGTCGCCCTCGCTCCCTTGTCCCCAGGACCATATCCGGAAGCACATGCGCACAGCATCTTGAAAGGCAAGAAGCACTGTTAGCCGGTCATTTGCTGTGGCGCTGCGAGACTGGGGAGCTTCCGAGTTAAACACGCCGGACACTACGCTGCCAAAGAAACCTTGGGGCTGATCAGGACTCTTGACAACTTGAGCCCTGGCTTCCTCCGCCAATAAATGGTCATGTCCCTTCGCCAGAATTTGCTCTAGGGCATTCAACAAGGAGATGAGCGTCGATTCGGGAGCACTGATGCTAGCGGTTGGGCCGCCGTTTTGCTGGAACGTCCGCTGCAAATCCGAAAAAGTATTGCCGATCTGGGTGCAGAGCGTCTCGACCAGAGGAATGAGAACTTGAAAAATGGCGGATGCATACAATGGAAGACATTCCGTCAAGAAGCCGACCCAGCTATCCAACACAGGCCGACTGTTTGGGGAGCTGAGACCCGCCTGAATGCACTTGAGCAACGAAGAGGGCGGAGGCGATAGTTCCGCGACGTGCTCAACCGAGGTAGTCGATGGCCGCATGCTGCCGTTCGGGTAGCTCAAAGTACGCTTCTCTCCCGTGGGAGAGGAGGGTAGCTCCTGGGGAGAGACGTCCCGCAGCCTAAGCGTGGCGAAGACCACATCCAACAGCAACACCTGTATGTAGGGATCTGGGCTTTTAAGCGACTGAGCCAGTCTATCGATCAAAGCATCCTCAAGCTTTAGCTTCGCTAACGACTCGGCGAAGGGATTTAGCAGAATCTGGTGCATTAGCGTCAAGGCACAACGATGAAGCTGAGCTATTCGAAGCTGCACTTGCGGGTCGCTGGGAAATTTGTTGCCAGCGATGCAGCGCATGCAAACGTGAAAGAAGAACTCTTGTAGTGATATGTCGGCTTCCGTGCCCGCTATTGCTGATTAGCCAACTTGAATACGCAGCCGCCAATCCTGAACTTACTGATTTCCATGAGGCTTTGGTCCGGTTCTTCGATGAACCTTGTCGCCAGCACTCCCCAGAAGGCATCGGGAGCCCAACGGAACATATTGGACATAGCTCGAATGTAATACAAGCCTTGGTCAAGATCATCCTCTGGAGAGAAACCAAAGGATTGACCGGCGGTCGAGGCATTTGCGGTCTTGGGTAGGGTCCGGAGAAACCGAAGTTGGGAAACCTTGGTCACGAAGACCAGGAAGAGCCTGGCAAACAAGTCAGTCACTCAGACCACGTCTTCATACAAAAGCAACCTGCGGTGTTACATACTTCTCAATGCCAATCATGGTGCTGAGCCAATTCTTCGCTACCATGAACAGCTGGGTACGCTCGTCCAACAAGGCATCGAGCATCAGGAAGAGAGGCCTCGTAAGCATCACTTCGTAATGGTCCATACCGGATAGCCGGTAGATAGATTTCGGCTCCCCCATCGGCGTTTTGGGCGCCCTCCTGTCCGAGTGCGAGGCATTGTCTTGTAGTGTATGAGTCCACAGTATACTGAAACTTCGGCCCGGATCGGCTGGCCGAATCGCGTAAGTACCGGCAATATCGGCCTGGAGCATGAGATTTGCAATCGCTGCTTCAATGTCGCGGTTGGAGAGGGTGAGAGCTGTCTGTAGTTGCCAGAGACACTTCACCGTCTCCACGTGGTATTTCGGCTCAGACATGGACAGAAAGTTCCAAGCATGTCGGACCAACGGCTCTACCAAATCTGACAGTGAGTCTGTTGGTATACGGTCTCCCGTGTAAAGCTGAGTCGACAGGGCGAGAATGGACTTGAAGGAAACAAAGGGGATATCGGGAGCTGTAAGTAGTAACTGCATTGATGCTAGGAGTCTATCGGTAGCCAGGGGGTATTCGAGGGGCGTCTTGGTCAACAGAAGTCCGAGTAATCGGCTCCTAATGGACATGGCTGCCGTACGGTCTTTCGAAGCAAGACTGCTGCAAGTCAAGTTGCACGCTTTTTGGACGAGAAGAGCGCCGGTGTTTTGGGGGGCGAAAGGCACGGAAGCGGCTTCGAGATTACCCTGGTCGGAGACATAGAAGTTCCTAATTTTCTTCAGCAGTTCCCCGTTCGGCATCGACGCAAGAATCGGTGCTTGTGCTGACCCCATTGAGTCTTGCCGTCCTGAACTTGGAGGGAAAGCTCTTTCAGGGATAAGGTCTACCAGGCTCAGAGTGATGTCGAGTGCCTGTGAATGAAGAGGGGCGTCGCTAGGTTTGACCTGATTCCCAGAGCGACTGCTTCGGTCCCTGGCATCTTCCAACATAGCGAGAATGGACAGCGCGGCCAATGGGGCGTGGAAGGTCACCATCTCCTCTTCTCGAATGTTGAAGTAGGCCATGATGAACTGAACGAGCGACATCTTCTCGGCGCGGTCTGAAGGGGAGAGATTCCCGGGCCCGATAGCTTGCGCCATAAGCCCTACCAACTCGCCGTAGATGAGACCGCTCTCAACACCATCAAAGAAAACACTTGCGCTGCGCAGCACTTCGCTGAACTCGCCCTTACTACTGGCTCTAGCTTGGAAGTCCTTTACGCTAGTGATGACAGGCAGGAAGATCTCGGGGACCACCAGCCCGCCAATCTCCCATCGATCCATGAGAGATAAGCAGATCCGGTACGGCCGTGCCCGTTCCGCCGGTCCGCCTTCTGACGCGTGGTTTATCATCGCCAGCAGCGCATGTGTCAATGGCTGGAGTCCATACTCTTCGAAATAGCTTGTTTTCGTGGAGAAATATCCTTGCGGCTCGGCGGGAGAAGCAGGAGATTCCAGTCCGCTTTCAAGCTCCTGACCAGAAGGCTCCGGGCCCAGAAACCAAGCCCAAAGACGTCGATTCAGACTCATGTCTCTTCGGATCACCACGCCTGCTGCTGCGCGTAAAAGGAGCTCCAGATCGTCGGGCTTGACCCTCTTCTGAAGCACCTTGGAGTGCAGAGGGAGATGCGTGACAAGGAGGTCGAGGAAGCCCCTTTGGATGAGAAGTTGCTCGTCACCCAACCCCGCGGCAAAACACCGCAGGAGCAAGCCAGGCTCCGGAGAGGTGACAAGGTGGGCAAGGTCAGAGGAAAGACCGTCCATTTCCACCTCCTTGGCCTTGTTCGAGGTCGGGTCTAGGGAGACGGGGTGCCCGAGCCTGGGCAGTTTTTTGACCAGATATGCAAGTGCCCCCGGCCGCCGACCTTGGCTTGTAATGGCAGCTAGGAAGAAGCATTGCCAGAAGAAGTCATCTCCAGAATTATCCGTTATCGTAAGTTCCTTGCCGTTTGGAGGCCGTATGGCTGCCTTGAAGTCCTCCAACAACTGGAGTGTGCGATCAAAGTCCTCACTGGTCTCGTCTTCCAAACCGGGCAACAGGGTGAGTATGATAGCTTTCATGGCGGGCCGCAGCGACTTTGGATTTACATGGAGGAGATGTTTCTCCAGGAGGGCGAGGAAAGGTGCTCGGACCGTGAGGGAGGCGAAAGATAATGTCGAAGCCAAGCCTGGCAAATACAACGGGAGGTCTCTGGACAGGCCATCTTGGCCAATGACCGAGAATATGTAGTTGTACACTTCGATCGCTTTCTGGTGAACGCCAGAAGGGAGCGTGGGGTTGAGGCACTGAGATAGGCGCTTTGCGACGAGGGCTTTGAACGGTATCGTAGTGGTATTGGAATTGCGTGCCTGTAACGCCTGCATGGAGAGTTGTCTACCTGTCAGCACCATGGCACCTGCGATATGCGCCCGTGGCCACTTGCCAGAGAGGTGACTGACCTTGAGCAATCTGCTCAGAAAGGATATATAGTCTGCCCACTCCTCCAAAGCAGTATCGAACAGCGACAGAGCTCGCTCAACCCCTGACGCATACTTCCGGTAGTGCTTGTCCTTGAGTGGGGAGTCCTCTGAAGAGTGCCGTGTCAGCAAGAAGCGATCTAGTCACTTGCAGGTATCTCCGGGCACTTCGTACCTGCACTCAGCTGGTTCCTCCATTGTCGCGGACTGGGAGTATTCCGGCCAGAGCTGTCTGGGGACAGAGAGCGGCGGGGTCCAGGCTCCAGAGCCATGGTTGAGGTAGGAGAGTGTAACTAGGGACGATTCGTAGGACCATGGGGTCTCGATGGAGGAGGTGCCGGAGGAGTCGAGAGCATGTCGGTCCCCAGGCGCATTCGTTTGCGAGTCTGGGGCGTAGCCTTGGGTTCAATGGAAAGAAGGACACGAAGCCACAAGGATGTGTAGGCACATGCGCGAGGGACCTTGATGAGCATTCACGACGACGACGCGACGACTCCCTCTACTTTACATTTAGGTACCTAAGTACGTACCTTCGTACCATGCTGGCATTTAGGGACCGTGGGGGATGCCATCCCTAGCGCTAGAGGGGAATCCGTGCATGATGATTGGTTGCATGCTCTGGAACTTTTCGAGAGGTCGGGGCTCCGCTGCGCTGCACAAGGCCTTGCCTGCCGTTGGCCAGCGTATAAGACCGGGAATCTCTCAAGCGTTCCACGTCCCGCCGACCCGACACAACCAGCTATGATGCCAGATGAAACGCTGACTGTTGTCGTCTAAAGCACGTGAACCTGGCCAATCTACATGCCATTTACAGCTTCAAACTCCCGAGCCGGGTGCCCATGGAGGGCAGCATCAGTTACGTTGATTTGGCCGAACAGATGCAAGTGGACGAGGATGTGGTTCCCGAGAAGTTGGCGGCGGCGACAGGCTTGCTCACTCGGCCACGTCTAAGATGCTGGCCGAGTCGCCCATGATGATGGAATGGATTGGAATGGTCTGCCGCGCGTGAGCATCGTCATCCAGGATCAGGCAGTTCTTGAGGACCAGGCTCGACAGTCCATCCCGCCTGCGCTATCAGACCGTGTATCCTTCATGGCAAACGACTTCTTCCAGGACCAGCCCGTGCGCGACGCAGATGTCTACCATTTCCGCTGCATCTTCCATGACTGGTCGGACCAGTACTGCCTGAAGCTCCTGCGAGCCCTGATGCCGGCGCTGAAGCCGGGCGCCGGAGTCATCATATCCGACTTTGTCGTGCCCGATTCCGGGACCACGTCCTGGTATAGGGAGGGTCTCGTCCGGGGCTTCGATCTGGCCATGATGGAACTGTTCAATGCTCGCGAAAGGGAGCAGCGGGATTGGCAGAGGCTGTTCGAGTAAGTACCTTACACGTATGTGGCCCGAGCATAATCAATGCATACCCAATTAAATTAAATCCTTCGATCAGGTATCTGCAGTGACAACAGACACTTGTAGCAACAAGTTAAAAGGGGGAGGGGAACACCAGGTCAGCAACGGCGGGGGGCATCTCTCATGTCTTCACCACCACACCAAAGCCATCATGACTGTCACGTCGCTGCTGCCGCTCCTAGCGTGTTTTGTGGCCGCTTTCGCTACATATCGGCTGTACATGGCCTATAGACTGCGACTCGGGGCACAACAGCATGGATGCCAGCCGGCAACCCGCTACAAGCACAAAGACCCTGTCTTCGGTCTAGATATCTTTCTGCGCACGGGAAATGCAATTACCAAAAACCAGTTTCTGGTTGAGCACCAGCGACGTTATGACACATATGGCCATACTTTCGAAGCTCTGAACTTCGGTTCGCGTGTCATATATTCTGTTCATCCGGAAAATGTTCGAGCCGTCTTCTCTAAAAATGCTGCAGACTGGGGCATCCAGCCTCTGCGATTAGCCAATATGAGCCCATTCTGCGGCACGGGATTCATCACCACCGACGGCTCCAACTGGAAGCTCTCCCACGACTTGCTCAAGCCCAGCTTCCATAGGTCCAACATCTCCGATTTCGGTCCTCTTGAAGAGCATCTGCGTATTCTGCTAAAGCAGATCCCAAAAGACGGCTCTAAGTTTGATTTACAGCCCTACATCTTAAGACTTGTTTGTTTTCTTCATCCCCACCCACGCTGCCAACATACTAACATACTATGCACTCCAGTACCTGGATATGGGCACGCTCTTTCTGTTCGGAGAGCCTATTGGCATGCTTTCCGGCACTCGTCCATCGCATGCAGAAGGCTTTCTCGATGCATTCCAGGCTGCCGTCAACGGCTGCGGACTACGCATCGCCCTGGGACCTCTAAGCTTCCTGATGCCAAAGAGTGCCTGGCTGAAGGCATGCGAAAGCGTTCACCAATTTGCCAATGTATATGTCAACAGAGCCATCGAGTACCGCAACAAGACCAGCTTGGTTGAGGATGACGAAGCTAAGAGACATTCACGCACACTGCTATTCAACATGGCACATAAGACCGATGATAGGACCCTTCTGAGGAACCAGGCCGTGCAAGCCATGATGGCATCAACCGAAACAACTGCTTCTCTGATCAGCCATGTCATCCGAAACTTGGCCAGCCATCCTACCATATGTGCCCGGGTACGAGATGAAGTCCTGGCCCTGGGTGATGCGCCACTTGATTTCGACCAGTTACCAAGGATCAAGTCCCTACAACATGTCATCACGGAGAGTATGCCTGCCAACTTTGATTCTGTATTGGAAGCTATCGCTAACGCAATGACAAGCCCTTCGCCTATACCCTGTATTTCCCCAGATGAATCGGGCCTCTTTGAAAGACACAGTCCTGCCCACCGGAGGAGGCTCGGATGGCACTGCTCCAGTGTTCGCTGCGGCCGGCACTCTGTTCGATACCTCCTTCGCTACGCTCCACCGCGATCCGAAGATCTGGGGTCCTGACGCCCATGAATTTCGTCCCTCCCGTTGGGAGAACGGTTACAGCCCTCCCCCGTTCACGTTCATGCCATTTGGAGCTGGGCCCCGGCAGTGCTTGGCACAACAGAAGGCGACTATGGAGACCGCCTATGTAGTATCCCGGATGTTGCAGGAGTTTAGTGATATCAAGATCGAAGACAAGGAGCCCTATCTGGCACAGGTAGCTCTAACAGCAAAGAGCGCTCACGGGTGTCTCGTGTCCCTCACCCCAGCAGCACAGCAAACTGTTTCTTAGGGAGTTGGGACAAATCCGGCAATTATAGTAATATACTTCTTCCCACGAGGTGATCTCTAGCAGAAAACACCATGCCTCACCACCTGTCTGCCTGAAATCATGGTCCCCCGTGATGGCCAGGGTTCCAATTCAATAAACAATCGGTTATTAATACGTGCAAGTCCTTGCTAAAGTTACCTTTTCTAATTAGCGTAATACACTATACGCATAGTGGCTGGTCCATACGGTATAAATACATATATCATATGCATTATGCATCACGGGTATAATACCCAACCGAACCCTATAAACAACGAAATGACGTGGAGAAGCTCGAGCGAAGGAGAGAGCAGGTGCGACACCATCACCACTGCACCTCTAACAAGTCGCCTTGATGCCCGCGAATTCTACTCGACGCCACGCTCTTCCTAGAAAACGATGACGACGCGCCACCTTCTCAGCGCCACATGAGCTGGCACTTGCAGGGCGATATCCGAATTCGGCAGCACCAGACTGGTTCTGAACCACGCAATTGCCGCAAGAAGGATGATACTCGAACATCAAGACTTGGACATACGATGGGCAAGGAAGATGCTAGCTCGTCTGCCGCCGACGACGGCCACGAGCGTCCCCCTCCACTGCCTCCGAGGCCCTCCCAGAACCATGCCCTGAACGCGGCAGAGCGCCCGCCTCTGCAGTCGCACCCAACCACCGCCCTGTCGTCCATGAATATCCAGACTCTGTCTTTCCCCGATGGCACCCGCGGCACCTTCACCACTCAGGCCGATGCCCCGAGTACTGCGGCAGAACAGCCTTCTGCTGCTACTGCTGCTGAGCAGGCTCTAGCCAGTATGGGCTTCAACCCCATTGAACGCGTCAAGGACAGCGATCTCGAGGACTCCATCAGCATCATGAGCCTGACCCCCACGGTACGGCCACCCGGTGACCTCGAGAGTCTTCTTGTGGGGGACCTTAGCAAGAGGAGCCCAGCATGGAGATTGCTTAGGTCGCAGTCTGCAACTGTACGACCCTTCGAAACGACCCCGTCCGAACAGAATGCCGTCTTCTCCGAATTCGCCCACGAGTTCGACGACATCCCGGACGAGCTGGAGAAAGATTGGAACGATGAAGACAGGCTCCAGCTCTGGAAGTCCAAGCTGAAACACTACATGATCCTGTCCTCCGCGGGAAAACCTATATACAGTAGACATGGTGACCTGGACCTAATCAACTCGTCTATGGGCGTCATCCAGACCATCATCTCCTTCTACGAGGGGGCCAAAAGCCCGCTACTGGGCTTCATGGCCGGGAATGCCCGTTTTGTCATTTTGACGCAAGGCCCCCTCTATTTCGTAGCCATCAGCAGGCTTGGAGAGAGTGATTCCCAGTTGAGGGCTCAGCTTGATGCTCTGTACATGCAGATCCTTTCGACCTTGACCCTTCCAACGCTTACCCGTATCTTCGTAAACCGCCCATCCAGCGATCTTCGGAAACCTTTACAGGGGACGGAAACACTCCTCTCTTCTCTGGCCGACAGCTTTACCAAGGGATCCCCATCTGCACTCCTAGGCGCCTTGGAATGCCTGAGACTGCGAAAATCACATCGACACGCCATCAACAATGCCTTTCTTAAAGCCAGAAGCGACAAGCTACTCTATGGCCTCATTGTCGCTGGCGGGCGGCTTGTCAGCGTGATCAGGCCGCGAAGGCACTCCCTCCATCCCAGTGACCTACAGCTCATCTTCAACATGCTTTTCGCATCCGGCGGTATCAAAGCAGGCGGGGGCGAAAATTGGATTCCGCTTTGCCTGCCAGCATTCAATAACCGAGGCTATCTATATATGTATGTCAGCTTCTTGGACGGTCCACCTACAGATGCGGGAGTAGCTCCCGTGGCCACCGAGGAAGAGGTTGCTATCATCTTGATCAGCCCAGACAAGGAGAGTTTCTTCGACCTCCAGCAGATGCGAGACGACGTCGTTACCGAGTTGAGGAAAAAGGGCCATCTGGATATAATCAAAACGGCTGCCCAAAAGGGACGCTCGCCAATCCGTGAGATCGCGCCGGGTGTACTTCTAAGTCACTTTCTCTACAAGTCGAAGGCCAACGTTCAGTTCTGCGTGCCGTTGCTCGAGTCGCCGTTCGACGGGCTCATCGCACACCGGAGGCTCATGTCTCTCTACGCCAACTTGCACGCAGCAGTACACGCCAAACACTCACATCTGAAGATCCTGCATTGCGTCGCTGAGGACACCACGTCCCTCGCGTGGGTGACTCCGGTCTTCGAGTTCTACTGCGTTGCCGGACCCAACGCGTCCCGGGCTATCATGACACAAGGGGCCAACAAAATCATACAATGGGCGAAGCGTGAAGAAGAACGCTTGTTTATTATTGGTGGTGGTGTCTTCTAATCTCTAATGCCGACCCATCACGGTGTCATCTCTATGATTGATGAGCTCTATATCTTGTAACAATTCGACTGCGAAGCAATCTTCGGCTTCGGCAATATCGGATCCCATGGGTACATCTCAAATGTGCTCGAACGATGCATTGTGAGCATGTCTGAATGTTCATTATCAGATTCGGCCAGCCACTGCAATTCATGGTGTCAGTAATGTCTTTAGGGTACACAGAAAGCACCCTCCACGGGATGGTTCTTGGAATATCACTTACACCACTCGCCTGATAAAGGCGTCGGCATCGCGGCGTCGCCGTCTGACTGGCAATCCTCTTCCTCCTCTTCTCCCTCCGATCCCGACGACGACAGCAACGGTGTTGTCTCCTTACGGAGCCGCAATCTGTGCAGAGCCATTACGGCCTCGTACTCTCCGGGCGCGTATTTGGGCTCGTTCGACGGTCCCACCTGATTCCTCTCGTTATCGTCATCGGATCTGTGAATCGACGACGACGACGACGACGATGACGCTGCGCTGCTACCAGCCGGCTCCCAGTCGATGTGGCCCCACTTGAACGGCGCGATGTCGCGGGCCACCCACATGAGCTCCTCTTTCTTCTCCTCTTCCTTCTCCGCGCCTTCGTCTTCCCGGCAGCAGCGGTCGTGGTGGTCGGTCTTCTTCTTCTTCTTCACCGGTACCAGCTCCGCGTTGGCGCTCAACTCGCGGAGCCACCGGGGGTCGCCGGCGCGCTGCGCGTCGCCGTCGTCCGGCGTGGCCTCCATCTCCCCCTTCAGCCAATCGTAGTCCACGAGGTTGTTGACCGACCGCGGGTCCGCCAGCGGGTGCTGCCCCCGCGCCATCGTGTACGCGTAGGCCGTCGGCCGCCCCTGCGCGTCCACAAGCGCCACCGGCGCCGGGTCCACGTCGCTGTGCGTCAGCGGCACCGGCCCCCGCCGCCGCTGCTGCTTCAGAATCCCGCGGGCCGGGGCGGGGGAGGCCGTCGCCGCCGCGCGAGCGGAGGCAGGCGAACCGCTTCGCCCGAAGAGGAGCTGCCGCAGGCGCTGCGTTTTTGAGGTTGTTGTTGTTGTTGTTGTTGGGGAGGGGCGCGATGGGGGGGATGCGCTGGCGGATGCGGTGACGGGGCTGATACGGCGCAGGAATATGCTGACGCGCTTGAATATGCTGCCGCCCTTCTTTTTCTTCTTGTTCTTGTTGTTGTTCTGCTCTTGCGGTTGCTCCCGTTCCTGTGGTGCTGCTGCGACGGCCGGCGCCGACTGCGAGGTTGGGAACGGGGCCTTCGGAGCTGGGCTCGATGTGGTTTCGGTTTGCGGCGTCGTGTGCTGCGCTTGCTCGGATCGGCTTCGTGATGTCGACGGGGCCGCGGCGCAGGGATTCGTCGCGTCCATGGTGGCGTCGGGGCCGGCGTGGCCCGGCGTGCGCGCGGTAGGCGAATGATATGGGGCGGCGACGGAGTCCTTTCGGGGCCGCTTGCGGTGGCTTCTGCTGGTTGTGGATTTTTTGTTGGCGGTGGGTGACATGGTGGTATGTGATATACACGAATGGGTGTGTTTCCAGATCTGAGGTTTTTGAATCAAAGATCAGTCCCCTCGAGGATGGAACTCTCGGATGATTGAGTAGTTGATGGAAGAGCTCGGTGACGTTAAATGAGTGATGCTGGCCAAAATGGAGGGTCAGGAGAGCGGGGCGGAGGTCGAGATGCAACTGCGTTGAATAGTGAAGCTCGGTGTACCGCTGTATGGAGAGTTGCAAATGGTCATGGAGGGAGAAGGAGGGAGAGACAGTCTACCATGGAGGTAGAGGGAAGTATATACACTGCCAGGCCAATTCTCCTCCGAAAGAAGCCACGTGAGAAGAAGCCTGGGGATAAAAGTTCCCTGGCGAAGTATATGGCTGGCTACCGGGCGGTCTCTTCTCAGCCAACGTGTATTTAACCTCGCGTCTCCTGTGGGAATGGCGTCGGGCTGAGTCTTGTTTGGCGGATCCATGGCTCGAATATGGCCTAGTGTCAGCGTACCGTACGTTTTCCATGTGCCGTCGAGCTTCAGAACTCAAATCGAACGCGCTTCCCAAGGAATTATCTGACTTGGCTTGTGATCGTGAAGGCGAGTACACCTGTTGTGAGGCTGGCAGTTGAGTTACGCCATCGAGCTACCTTGTTTGTTTCCACCGTTGCGTGTCTGGTGGCTGAATATCGAGGTCTTCATTAGGCTACACACGAGTGAGAATTTTCAGTTATACCATAAGCAGGTCTAAGAAGCTACCTTGTTATTATGAAACGCTCTTCGTCATCGCGCCGACTTCAAGTTACCCTGGTCTCGAAGGCCTCTGTATTACCACCAGCTCTATGCCAATTCGAGCTCCTCGTGAAGCTACTACACGCAAGCAAATGCATAAGGTAGCAAAGGGGATATCCCCATCTCAAGTTTTGGTAGAGTGCAGCTCCAAGTATCCCTCGGAAACGACCCGTCTAACTTTCCGACACCATCTTGCTGGGATCCAATGCCTGACTGAACAAGGCTCATGTGGAGGAAGCCAAGATCATAGGTGAGAGGCTCAGAACCATACTGAATACTTCCCATCAAGAAGCTGGAGGTCTCAAGCGACATGGTGCTCTTTTGATGTGCACTTCCGTGCCGCCGTCTTCGCACCCTTAACCCATTTGGTTAGCTTTGCTCGAATGCGGCGGCCAAACGGAGCTCTGGCGCTTTCCGAAGTTGAGAACCCATCATCAGTGACGACTTGTTTGTCGAAGACATGCAGGTTCGGCATGTTATAGCCATCTTGGTATCCGACCTGATCTGCTGTGAAAGCAGATGGCTTGGCGATAGTACCGGCCGCGCCAGCTGCGTGGTCAGAGGAGGGGGCCAGCATAGCCCGAATATTTGACAGATGCTTCAAAAGGCCATGGGGCTTTCGCACTTCAGGCTCGGTCTCAGTCTGTGTAGTTCCTGTA
This sequence comes from Xylariomycetidae sp. FL0641, assembly GCA_022376655.1. Classification (NCBI taxonomy): domain Eukaryota; kingdom Fungi; phylum Ascomycota; class Sordariomycetes; species Xylariomycetidae sp. FL0641. The sequence continues at coordinate 111,712 of JAJJKE010000056.1, forward strand.
TGGGTCGGAGCCAACGGGATCTTCGAGGGCGATGCTCTCTGATCTTCGGGCCGCTGAGAGGGTAGGTTCGCAATAGAAGTCCCACCAGTGCCAACTGCGGGTGAGCGCTCACGACGGGGATACGAGAGCTTCTTTCCCATTTGACGTAGACTTGAACCCAGGCCTGCAGAAACGGTGAATAAGTCTTCCGTTGGCTGTCTCGTGAGACCTGCGACAAAATCAGACACCTGGGCATCTGGGTTCCGGCGCACCGTGGCAGGCGGTGGGGTGTCTGTCCTTGCACTGCGAGAAGACCTCAACTTCAACCTGTCCCGGGGCCGAACGCATTTTGCTCCCACAGTGCTCTCGACTTCAGTATCAGGAGTGAGCTTCGAAGAGAGGATGTCGGTGTCCGTACTCTGGGCTTTGTAATCAGTGGAGCTCGAGTTGGCTGTACTGCGGGAGGCCTTGACTTTCAATTTCAACTTTGGGAGGTTCTTTTGCAAGTCTGGCGGGGGCCGATTGTCCTTCATCCGCGCGTCATCCCTAGTTGAAGCGATCTTGTGAGGTATCCTGAGTGTATGCGGCTGGGAAAAGCTGTAAGGTGCTAAGATCTCGGCAAAGTCATCTTCATCCGCTGTCGTCGCCGGAGTAGGCGGCAAAGGGTAGTCCAGATCACCGGGAAGAGGTGGTAACGCTTTCATCAGCTGAGGTATGCTGTTCTTGACTTTGAGTTGGCGAGCAGGAGAGATTGGCTTGGGGGAAATCAGGGGTGCGGTGGAACATGATGGCGTGATATGCTGAAGGTCACGGTGATCGCCACGGGGCAGACCAGCGGTGCTGATTTTCAATGCAGCTGGGCTTCGCCTATGGCGACGGAAAGTGTGCTTCTGTACGGCCTTTGACAACTCGCGAAATTGGCTCTGCAGAGGGTTGTCCTCGCCATCCCCATCAATTTCGTTGACTGCTTTTGGTTGTGACGGGTCGGAATGCGCGCTATGGTTGACTTCGCGCTGCATGTTTGTGCTGGGCAACCCTGCGTTGCGGTGTCTCAAGCCTCGTTGAAGGCCTTCGGGGTTTGCTGAAACGAAGCGGCGACCACAATCAAATCTCGGCTTGCTTTGGTTCGCCAGGCCGGTCGCATCTTTCACCAGCTCTGAGTAAGAGCGGCGTCCAGGGGACTCATGAACCATAGTCTCGATAGGAAGCACCTCCTCCCCCTCGCTGCCCGTGTCTTTTGCTTCCTTACTTACGCAGTCGTCCTGGTTGTCATCTCGCAATATCACCCCCTGTTCACTGCGGATTGTAGGGGTCCTGCCCCCAAGGACCTGCACTTGTCTCTGAGGGGAGTTCGTCTTCGTCTTGGGAGTAGCAGCAGCCCGGTAAGTCGTATAGTCGTAAGTTGGGGGGTCGCGAGACTCTAAGTCGAGGTTTGGGTTAAAGGTATCGATGGACTCCCTGCCAACTTGTGAAGGCAGCAAATCAATATCGCTAGTCCTTGTGTTCTTCCTACTCACAGCCGCGCTTTCTGTTGTCTTTCCGCAGTTTTGAGAGCGCACTGACCCGGGACGGCTTCTCGACGAGGGTCGATCTGTGAGGCTGGATCGACTCTCGGCTCTCGTCGGTAAGTCGCGTGGCATACTTCGAGCCGGTGTTGCTTCGTCATGCTGGCTATCAACATCAAGGAAAGCGGAGTCTCCCTCCCCAAAGACGGCAGCCAGATGATCGTCAGAGTCCTGGAGTACTTGCGGTCGATTGTATGTCGAGAACCTAGTAGGAACGGGCGCCACAGGCTGTACCGGTGTGGTCACACGGGGTTGCTTGCTCTCAAAATCTTCGGTGTAGTCATAGTATCGTGGTGGCGGTACCGAAAGACCACTTGGGGGTAGCCTCAGTGCAGCGGGCCGGTTGTACATATTCACAATTGAAGTCAAGCTTGAAGTCCTTGACGTACCGCTGTCATGCCTATCGCGCAATGGCGCACTCCAGGATGCCATTGAAGCTGCCGAATGTGTCCTAATTGACGGAGGTGGCGGTCCATGGAAGTTAGGGGGTGGACCAGGAGGCAATGAGGGAGTCGATTGATTGGCCTCAGCCCGCAGACTTAGAGGGGGGTGTCTTCTTTGCATCTGCGGGTAGGCGGGTTTGAAGTGACCATGTACGGTCCGCTAGGTCTGAGTGTCAGCCCCTTCGAAGTTGAGGATAGGAAGGCTTTTACCCACGAGGGAGATCCTGTCAATCTCTACCATCCGACTATAATCCACTCGCCCATTCTCTGTCAAGGCTGGAGAGGCTGGACGAACGCCTGGACGCTTGAGACGGGTAGGATAGGGGAAGGGGGAGCGTGGCCGCTGGAGACCACTCCCACTAGTCTGGCTCTGTAAGGTGGTTGTCGATCTGTGATGGGACAGATGCCTGGACCCGCAGGTGGTCATGGAGTATGATCGCAAACCAGCGTCGATGGTGGAGGTTGGGGAAAGCGTACTCATGCCAGACCTTTGGCTTTCGGATCCGTACATGGATATGATCTCGGAGGTGGTATCTCGGTGGGAGCGAAGCATACTGGCTTGGTTGTGACGGTACTGCTCGTCCACAGAGAGACGTGGAGGCCGTAGCTGACTTCCAAAGTCGGAGAAACTTCCACATCGCTGAGGAGAAGGTGGCACGGGCTTGATGGTAAATATGCCGATATCGCCCGTTTCGGTGGTTGTCTTGAGCATGCTCTCCAGAGCACCAGGAGACGGCAGCAGAGCAGAGTTTTCGTTTACGCTGCGGAGAGGCTTATGGAACGGGCGAGACGGAGACGGGCCGACACCGAGACGACTATGAGTTGAATGAGTGCTTCGCAGTGTGCCATGGCTGGCACTGCGCCTGGGTAAGCGATGGGGCTCCATGGGGACAGAGGTGAGAAGAGAGATCACGGGCGTGGGGGAGCGACTGGCAATACGGGGGGTTTACGAAGCATTGGGCTATCAATAAATAAAGAGTTGCTTGCGGTGGGTAAGAAGAAGCCGACGTGGTTGAATGAGCGTTGATTGACCTCTCTTCCTCGCCTTGGCCAGGGTAACCAAGGACTGGGCAAGTCTCGAGGCAAAGCTGGTGATGACTTGGATGAGCAAGTTGATAAAGCGATAGACACCGTTTGCCTCTGGCTGGGCCATCCAGTCATCTGGTCTTCTCGGCCGACAACTGATAATGACACGAACGAACGGGCAGGCGCCCTAGTTGGGACCGGGACGTAGGCAGGTGCTGAACGGATGAAGGTACCAACAGCAGTCGAATATGGAAGTCGTTACCACCGTCAAATGTCAGATAGCCTCGTAGCATCCCCAGAGCTTGTACTTTGTCTTGTCACTCTCGCGCTTGCCTTCCGCGAGGGTTCTTCACCTGCTTGTAATCCGTCTGCTTTCCAACCATTTAGACGCGTTGCTTACCCAGATGTTCCCACTAACCCAGCTGCAGCGCCTGCCAACACGTACCAGGTAGGGACAACAACAGGCTTGGTAAGAAGCCTTAAAGCCTTAAGGTATTCTGGGGGAGGTATGCAGGTTCTCGGCGGTAAAGCCGTACTCGCTCGGCCTTCCATGTTGTCATGCCAACTCTCGAGATAAGGTCGATTGCCTTCTGCCATCCAGACTTAAGGCCAGTGAGAAAACCGACCAAGGGCAGGAGGTATCCTTGCCTACTGAAGGATAAGCAGCAGCACGCTGGAATACATTGCCGGCTTGAAGACCTCAATTTGGATCTCAGCGTTCCCAGGCACGTTCGTTGCTCTCAAAGTTCAAAATGGAGTGACAGCTCCGTAGGCGAAACCACAACTCAGACATCTTGGGGGAGTATCCATGCGGTTTCGAATGTAACCAATGCAACGAAGTCCCCTTGGAGTCAACTCCTGCGAGGAGTGTTAGCTGATGGTGACACTTGTAGGGGATGTTGATGGCAAATGGGCTTTCTATGTGGGATGAAACTCTATCAACTTTCTAGACGGACAAATCTGAACAGATACTAAGGCAAGTCCGAGTACCTAGGGATGTTCTGGAAGTATTATGGAGATACATGTTGAAGATCCACCAATAAGGTCAACAACACGTGTGAAATACTTGGATTGCTGGATCTTAACGGTACCAACCTGCGGCAAAACTTCTTTTTATCTCAGGCCATGGTACAGTTCCCGAGAGATACTCTTATGATGACCAGATACCTCAACTAGTCGAGGCTCGTACACAGGACCAGGCTGTGAGTGTGTACCTTGGTAGATAAGGTTCCTAGATGGAAGAAAACGAAAGTTGAATGAGCTGGTGCTCGAGCATGAACTCGAATTCCTTATAGAAAATCTCATCAGATTTGACCAACGAAAAGGAGCAGTATGCACTGCTCTTCTTCGCCAATGCTAGGAATTCCCAAGGGATTCATCACAGCGAGGAGTTCAGCCTCCAGGTAAGGGACCAATTGCGGCACGTCCAGGTGCAGTCATTCAAGGGTCCTGTCCCTCCGGGCCAAGCCAGCCAGCATCTACAAGGCCCTAAGGGACTGCAGCGGCCCACAGAAAGGATTCCCCTCCCGCCGAGGGCCCGGTCTGTGATTGGACCCTGCCCAGTACTCACAGCCTGATGTGCTCAGCGCGACAACGCCACACCCAGACAAACCAGGCACCTCTCCAGGGGTTCCCCAAAAAAGCACTGGCTATGATAGGCCCGCAGCTGACGGCCCAGTAAAGAACACTTGTCATCTGGATGTCTTCCTCTGGGAGACTGGCGAGACTGGCGGTGTTCTGAGGCTTCAGACACCCGACTCAAGCGCTCAATAGCCCGTCACCTCAGCCAAAGGGCCCCTGGGGCCTTTGCCTGTGGCCCCCCGTGGACGGTGGACCTAGCCCATTCCCCATTCATTCACCACTTGCACCCTGTCACCGGAAGGGGACACATCTCCTCCACCGTAGCTCAGCTGCAGTGAATAAAGTCCCCAGCTCTCCAGCTTGCGCATTGTGTGTTCTCTTCTCCATTGCCAACCAGCCCATTCACTTCACTTCTTCTTCTGCTGCCTGGTGAATTACACAAGGTACGACCTCTTGCTTGTACAGACTACCTAAGCCAGGGTTTCCTTCCTACTTGACCTTCAACGCCTTTGAAGGTTTAGACTTGGCTGTCCCGCTGCTTTGGTGCTGACACTTTGCCCTTTCGTGCAGTTCCTCGCCATGCATTCAGTACGGAACCTTGCATTTGGCCTGCTCGCCGCAGCGGGCGCTGTCTCTGCTGCCGATGCCGCTTCAGACGTCACCCAGCTGAACAAGGACACCTTTGACGACTTCGTCAAGAGCAATGACCTTGTTCTCGCGGAATGTAAGCTGCCCCTCCCCCTCCGCCAGTCCCGCGCTCGGGTAGCCCTGGAGAGAGACTGATTATTCGCAACGCAGTCTTCGCCCCGTGGTGCGGCCACTGCAAAGCCCTCGCTCCCGAGTACGAAGAGGCCGCTACAACTTTGAAGGAGAAGGACATCAAGCTGGCCAAGGTCGACTGCACAGAAGAGTCCGAGCTCTGCCAGAGCTTTGGTGTGGAGGGTTACCCTACCCTGAAGATCTTCCGTGGCAAGGAGAACGTCAGCCCTTACACCGGTGCCAGGAAAGCTCCTGCGTAAGTTGCCACCCAACCACACTTATCGAAGTATACTGCTAACCGACCTGCACAGCATCACTTCCTACATGATCAAGCAGTCTCTCCCGGCTGTCTCCCTGCTCACCCCGGAAACTCTTGAGGACTTCAAGACTGCCGACGAGGTAGTCCTGGTCGCTTACGTCGACGCCTCCGACAAGACTTCCAACGAGACCTACACTAAGCTCGCCGAGAAGCTCCGAGATAGCTACCCCTTCGGTGCTACCAACGATGCTGCTATGGCCGAGGCTGAGGGTGTCAAGGCGCCCGCCATCGTCCTGTACAAGCAGTTCGATGAGGGCAAGGCCACCTTCACCGACAAGTTCGATGAGGATGCCATCAAGAGCTTCGCCAAGACTGCCTCGACCCGCCTGATGGGCGAGGTCGGCCCTGAGACCTACTCCGGCTACATGTCTGCCGGTATCCCTCTAGCCTACATCTTCGCCGAGACGGCCGACGAGCGTAAGGAGCTCGGCGACGCGCTCAAGCCCGTGGCCGAGAAGTTCCGTGGCAAGATCAACTTCGCTACCATTGACTCCAAGTCCTACGGTGCTCACGCCGGCAACCTCAACCTCCCCACCGACAAGTTCCCCTCGTTCGCCATCCAGGACACGAGCAAGAACCAGAAGTTCCCCTTCGATGTAGAGAAGGAAATCACGGCCGAATCTATCCAGTCTTTCGTCGATGACTTCGTCGCTGGCAAGATTGAGCCTAGCCTGAAGTCGGAGGCTGTCCCCGAGACCCAGGAGGGCCCCGTTACCGTTGTCGTCGGCAAGTCGTACGAGGAGATCGTTCTGGACGACTCGAAGGACGTCCTGATCGAGTTCTACGCCCCGTGGTGCGGCCACTGCAAGGCGCTCGCTCCCAAGTACGAGGACCTTGCCTCGATGTATGCCAACAGCGAGTTCAAAGACAAAGTGGTGATCGCCAAGGTCGACGCTACGGCCAACGATGTTCCGGATGAGATCCAGGGTTTCCCCACCATCAAGATGTACCCTGCGGGTGCCAAGAGCGAGCCCAAGACCTACAGTGGCTCCCGCACTGTTGAGGACTTGATCAAGTTCATCAAGGAGAGTGGCAAGTACAACGCCGAGGTGTCGGAGAAGAAGGAGGAGGAGACCCCTATTGCGCCGGCTGCGACCGAGTCTGAGGCGGCCAAGGAGACGGAGCACGACGAGCTATAGATGCTGGTGCCCATATATACCTAGGTAACCAAAAAAAAAGCGAAGCGAAAAAAAAATCTCACTGTGTAATTTCCTCTCTATGACAAGATCTGGCGGTTTAATCGATCGTCAGACGCGGTTCTCTGGGTGTGAGCATTGAATGCCAACTAATGGCCGTCAGCGCATGTTAATGAAGTCGGCGACGTGTCACGCATAGCCTTTGCTTACACGGCATTGGCGATTTCTGCAGGTAGTGAGATGCAATAGATGCAATGGCACCCAGTAAAGGTGGCTTTGCTCACGCGACATGAGTGCGCGCAATAACTGTCTGAGGAGAGGAGAGGCGTGCATGGCTCAGGAGCGGCCCGGGTGTAAGGAGGCGAAAGTTTTGCCGTGTCTTATCCAGCCCCTGCCCACGCGATACGGATACCTTAACCTTATTACTGTATGTTGGCCGACCTGGCCTGCTAGGCAAGCTAGAGACCGCACTAGAAACGCCGTACGGTCAGCGATCAGCGCATCTTTTTTTTTTTTTTACTTTGGCTGGTTAGTGGCCACCCCGTCTGGCCAGAAATCGTATCCTCATCCATCCCCCATAAATAATCGCTCCTGGACCACGACCCCAGCACGACGACGAACGCACTAACGTCATCCACAACTCTCGACTACCTACAACGACCACCGACAACACAGACCGACCATTTATCAGCTACTACCACCGTACCACCGACACGATGATTGCGCGAGCTGTTCCCATGGGCGCCCGAAGCGCCCTCGCGGCCTCCAACATGCGTTCTGCCCGCAACTTCCACGCCACCGCGCGATCCCTCTCCGAGGCGACCGCTCTCCCGCCCCGCAAGCCCGTCGGTGCCTTTCGCGGCGGGTGAGTGTCCTGCTCCTGCACAGCACCTGGGCACAGTGAACAATGGCCGTCGTGCTGACCAGCGTCTTCCGCTATAGTCTCCTCGGCTTCCTCCTCGGTACCACGCTCGCGGGTTCCGCCGTCTACGGCTACATTATGTCAGTCAACGCCCTTTCTCTAGAGCCAGCGCACGTTCGCTGCCTCCCGAGAACGCGCACCCTCTACTTCGAGTTGGACCGCTGCTAACCACCTTCTGTCCACAGGCGCGAGTACAAGGCGTCCAACGAGTTGCTGACCGAAGACATCTACGTGCGTTACTGCATTTGATTGACCTTCGCTTCTCGTGCCTCGCCACGGGGGACCGCCATCGGCTGGTGGCGGTCCCCAATTCTTTCACCTTTTTAAAGTAGAACACTTTCTCTACGCATATGCTATTTTTCAAGATATTCCAAGTCTCATTGCTAACATGGTTCGACCCCCATAGGCCCTTCAGGCAGCGTGCCAGCGACTAGAGGCTTACTGCAAGGCGTTGGAGGAGAAAATGGATGCCGCGGATCGCAAAAAGAAATAGAGAATAGAAAGGCGCGGCTGTAGAGGGCCAGGATCCAGAGGCGGGCATGTCAGTTGGAATGGGTTTCCTTGTTTCGTCTCTTCTACCTACCTACCTTACTTGTGCGCAATCGGAGAGTATACATGGGAACGCCACGGGCAGGAAAAATCTCATCAGCTTGCTAGCGGGAGTTAAAGCGCCAGCAGAGACTGTACAACAACTTTTCATGTTCGTGCAACTAATGGACACTCGCAATTCCCACAATACAGACCCATGAGGCTTCCCAAATGCGTGGCTCAGGCTATTCTTCCGGACTATCTTGTCAACAGTTGGTTTCTGTCAACAGTTGGTATCGGCCATTGTTCGGTGATGGCAGTGCGAACCAATATCTCGCTACATAAGGTATACGTATACCATGCCCACAAACACACGCGGATCCCGCGGGGTGGAGTGCCATAACGTTGCATTCCCTTCCACCTCTCCTGTCACGTAAAAGTTTCCACGGCCAATAGGCTTGGAGGAGGAAGCCGAGGAATCTGATGTGGCGAGTAGTCGAGTGGCTGCGTCACCTGTTCTTCCCGCCATCGCTGTTTAGCCCAGTCTCTTCAGATTGCCCCGTGCCGTATAGGCTTATGCTTTTTTTTCTAAGTCAGAATATTACATATGTAAATACTCTGTCAAAATCTAAACTTGGACTGAGTCTCGGTCTCGTGATGAGGAAATAGACTACGGTCCAATATCTTCGAAAACTTTGGGATAACGTTCAGAACTAATGCTCAGGTACCCGCATGTGATATCCCAGCGGCGTAAGACGTGCCTGGAAGTTTGGTTTGCGTTGCCCAGCCTCACGGACCAGCTTGCTCTGGACGTCTGGTAAGAAACTCTATTGCAGCATCGTGACCCTGAACTATATCGAGCCATCAGAAGTGAATTCGGGAGGGGACGACGTGGTGGGGGAGAGCGTATGGACTGAGACTAAAGCCATCAGAGCCTTGGCAAGTAATGGGAGTACTGATGATCAGCTAGGTATGCTCCAGGGCAACACGGCGTCGAGGACATAGATTATGGTACCCGTTGCCCAGGTACCTAAGCTTTATCAGGTACAATATCAGCTAGCTCTTTCGCCTTCGGGCATCCTAGCTTAAGTGGTTTAGTTAATCTTCAGGAATTATAACTCCACTCGAACGTCGAGGTCATCCGTTCGAGTCGGGTTATAACACCCTGCTGGTTTCTGCCCGAGGTAATAACCACTCCTTCCCCCCGTTCGGGTTGAGTCGGAAAGCGCGAAAGCCCAGTGCCTAAACTACAAAACACACTTTTTTTTGGTCTTTTTCTTCCTTCCTCTCTCTCTCTGTCCCTCACTTTTCCTGCCTCCCCCCCCGCCCCCCCCCCTTCTTTCATTCTCCGCGAATGCAAGTCAGTCATAGAACTCCAGGACACCCAGCCCGTCATAATCTAATATACTCAATTCTGTATTCGGACCGCTCCAATGTGTATTCCGAGGCCCGCCAGAGAGCTCTCCTCCTCCTCTCTCTCGCTCACGCTTCGTCCCAAGGCCGCGCCAAATCCCTTAGAGAGAACACATTGATTCGGCCGAATAGGCAGAGGCAAGTACAAGTACCGTCAATTGCCCAGTGACGGTCGCCATGCCTTGCGTTGGAAATCGTATTAATTAATAACTCATATACGTGGAGATCCGATCCAACGTTGCCAACACCGGCCATTCTCGTTGAAATCTGGCCAGCCGCGAAAATATGCCAGGACATACTCAACAGCCACTCAACCGCTCAGGAAACATGGCATCGTAAACCGCACAAGGTAGGCGGATGACTAAACGACGAGGACAAGCCGGTATATTCTGCGAGGCCCCCCAGCTGTATATCTGCACCGACGTCGTCCTCGCCCCAGGGGCAGCAACAACCACCACGGCCCCCTCTCCACCGGGCCCACGAACCGGTGAAGCCAGCCACGGCGAGCTGCCGCCGTTTCGGGGGTCCCAGGATCCATCTCCTCGGCGGCGCCTCTCATCGCAGTCTCGGAGCAGGTAGCAGCAGGGCCTCGTGGCATCGGCGGCGATTCGCTACCCTCCGTAAGGTGAAGTAGGTAGTTGCGGCAACCCCACCTCCTCACACGGCAACGAAGCCACCAAGCGCACCCCTTGAACGGCATCGAAGATGCGATTGGCGTACCGACAGTAGCAGCGCCATTGGCTCTCAACCCTCGGCGCGAAGAAGGGAAAGAGACCGGGCATGGCTATCCATCTCGACCCAAAAGTGCCCCTCCCCCGTCGGCTTATCGCTCGCATGCGCCTACGACAAGAATAGAAGCACACGAACAGCGAGCAATCCGAGGTGCGGAAACCAGGGCGGAACCAGCTTCAGCCAAGAGGCCCTTTGCTCTTCAGCGACTGGCGCGAGTCTCGAAGGATTCAAGCTGACTTCAGCCGTTCGACCCATCTCGGAACGGACCCCAGAAGGAGCAAGTTTACCTACACGGAGACCGCAGTGTGGACTACCTGCCGGGACTGTGGAAAACGTAGGTATAACCATGCAATTGCTGTCTAAAGGTAATACCCGTCGCACGCGTAATCATGTGCGCGAGGGTAGGGGTATCTCAGGTGAAAGGGCGTCAAAGCATCGCAGTCCTGTTGCTCCTGGCTAACCGCCAAGCGCTGTCCCTTCTGTTTCTTCTGTCTGCGGATCGCCTCGCATCTCTCATTATTCGCCGCCGACTTTCTCGAGGCATGCTGTCATCATTTCCCAGCCACGTCGCAGACAAAATCAGATATGGCCTCGAAATACCCTTCCTCTAACACACTCGAGTTGTGGTCGCCACCAGGCAACGGCTTCCATATCTTCGTAGGCGTAGTAGCAAGCTCGAACAGCTTGCGCATATGAGTCGGCCTATGTACAAGAACGACCACAGGTTAGCGAGGGTCATCGTACGCAAGTAGCCCAAGGGTAAGACACGCCAGGAAGGCAGAGTGACACATGTGGCATCAGGAAACAAAGGTGGTAATCCGTGCCCGTAAACGGGCTCAGGTTTTGTGGATGGTTGTTTGAGGTCATCAGTGTACATGTGTACGATAAGCCGGCCGTCAAGACAGCAGCGGTGTGGAATACACAGAGGATTCTGACTTACGGGACAATCTCGTCTTGCAGGCCGCTCAAGAATAAGATGGGTACCTCGGTGATAGAGGGTAGCACCGAATCGCTCGGCCACACCTGGTGACATAATAATGTCAAGTACTTGGCGGGCGGGATGACAGAAGGGATCAGAGATCGCATCGAGAGAAAGGTGTTCTCCAGCACGAGTCCGACGATGTCCCCGGCTTGCTGATTCTTGGCAACCAGCTTGATGGCCACGGCACCGCCCAAACTCTGCCCGTAAACGATGAGCTTGTGACTTCTAGTCTCGGCGCGACCGCGCAGGTATTCGAGCGCGGTCTGAGCATCGTGGGTGATCCCCTTCTCGTCTGGCTCGCCGGTGGAAAGGCCGTAACCGCGGTACTCGAGCATGAAGACATTGCAGCCGATGTAGTTGATGAGCATGCGGGCGATGGGGAGTCGGTGGCCGATGTTGCCCGCATTGCCGTGGAACATCAAGATGGTGCATTTCGAGAAGCGGCCGCCGCGCGGGCCTCGTATGTAGAAAGCCGAGAGCTTCTGTCCATCGCTCGTGGGTATGACCAGCTCTTCGAAATCCTTAATGCCGAATTGGGAGGGTCGAGGGACTTCGGTGCGAGCATTAGGGGGCATATGAGACGGGTAGATCAGGGCTCTGTTGGACAAGGGACGAATTGTGTTAGCTCTAGACGCGGATACCGGCCGGGACGGGCACGGGATGGTGTAGTTGATGTATGTCAATTGGAGGGGTCGGGGTCGGGGTCGGGGTCGGATATAGACGATACTAGGGACGGGATCTCGCTCACTTTTGCTTGAAGTACAGGAGTGAGGTCAGGACGGCGGCAAGACCCTGCACGACGTCAGCACATTCGGCTGCAGCTCGGCAGCGCGTGGCAATGGCGCTGTGGGCGCGCTGATATGCCCTCGCCCAGGCCGATGAGGAGGAGGAGGAAGAGGAAACTGAAACAGAAGCGTCGGTGGAGGTGGTGGTTGCAACTGAGCGGAACGATGACATGCGAGGAGGCATACCGTAGAGGCCAGCGCCGGCAGACGCATCCAGCCGAACCAGGTGCTCACGAGCGAGACGCTCTGCTCCAGATAGCTCGGTGGTGACGGGGAGGCTCCTGAAGACATGGCCTGCTGAGGCAACGGCACGGTCTCGTAGGCGGCGGAGCGGAGCAGGGCGACCTCAAGGGGGGAGGTGAGGGCGAGGGCGAGAGCGAGGGCGGAGAAAGGAGAAAGGCGCGAGTTTCCTTATGATATGTGGTCTGGATTAATCTTCACGTCGGCTTGCGGCTTTGCGGACTGTGGCCGGGGGTTGCGGTAAGAACTGCCACGAGCCCGTCCGGTGGTGCTGTACATACGCTGGTCTGCCCGTGGAAGGGAACCCTGAAACAAACAGAACACAGCCAACGAGAAAGGCGGATGCTGCGAGTCGGGACCAGAGGCTGGGACCACCTGCCGAAGTGCACTGCACTGCTGGGCCCTCGCCCACAGTTTGCCGAAAATGATAAGGTTGAGTTAAGTCACGGCCCCGCCGTACGAGTTGGCACGATTTGGCACGATTCTCCCGATGCTCCGGGTCCTTCTCGTGTTCTCCAGGTTGCGAAGGGTCGTAGGTTCCGGAGACGGCTGATAAACAAGAGTGGTCGGTGCCTGAATAGGGGACTTGTCGTTGTCAATTGTCGGCGTGCGGACTGCTCTTTCGCGATTTAGGTAAAAACCTGCCTCCTAACAAGCAAGACAGGGGCGAGATTGAATCGTTCGAATGGTGGAATACTCCCTGGTAAATTGAACGGTTCGAGTCCAGGGCGGTGACGCTGACGGCATCCCCAACGACCCAACCGGTGAAGGAATTACGAAAGGAGCTGCCACCATTAATTTCATTGATCAATGGAGCCGCCGCGTGCCCACGAGGCTCCTCCCTAGGTAGTCCTGTGATATTGAATGCGCATAACGCCGTGTCTACCTACCTACCTAAGGTAGGTACCTAACTTAAGTACGTACGCAATGCCGGCCCTAAGAGTGCAAGGCCGACCTTCCCTTACCTTACCTAAGCTTGGGTAGCTCCGCTCGGCTGTGCTGGAGCTCCCGCTAGGTACCATCTGGCAATGGCCGATGAATCTGTCGATGTTCTCCTGGCGGTCAGAGATACCGTGTTCGTAGGTCCTCGATCCGGTGGAGAGAATCCGGGCTGTCATCAAGAGGGATGACCCGATCCGAGCAAGGTCTACCCTCCTTTGTATTTCTAGACGCCTTCTAGTACGTGCCAGGTGCAATGTCATGAACGGTAGCCCCGCGTCATTTCTCCTCCTGCACACCAATAGCCGTGCTACGGGCGGCCGCCTGTCATGGAGTAACGGCCGGCTCCCAGCCAGGCCAGCTCCCCCCGCTAGCCCGCCAAACTTCCGGTTCGACCTAGCCTGAGTGACACAGGTCAACATTAAAGTGCTATCAGCTGTAAAGAGAGCTCAGCCCGCGCAGCTACAAGGTCTGCGCAAGACGTGCGAGGTTGGATGTCGTGATTAGCCGAAGTGGAAGGTCGACACGGCCAGTCGGCCATGATACCATCCCCGAGCCCCTACGGCCGCTTCGGGCTTCATGGCACCGGTCTACGCTCCTACCGGGAGGTGGATGATTCTGGCTTTCGCCTGTTGCGTACGGAGTATGCCGTAGAACAATGGATAGGGCGCACAGATAGGAGAGGAATGAGGATCACCGGCTTGAGCTGTCAACTGGACAACCTTGACGCCCTTGCTGTCGGCGGTACTCGTGAGGTCGCGGACGATGCGCTCGGGACTCGGACCACCAGCTGTCATTAGCGCCGTGCAAGGGAACTGCACCTTTCTGGAATGTTTCCAATAGCAGGGACGCACGTTCGTATATCCCTTTTCGGCAGGCAAACCAAGCAGGGGGTGCGAAGTTGCAGCTTTGCCCGTTCTGCGAGTCCTCACGACGGCTGAGTTGATCACCAAATCGGGAGGACACAGCAGACGCGCACGATGTGATGACACGCGGCCGCGCTCCCGCGTTAAATTGGAAACACCCCTTGGATTGGCGTTTCATGCATTGCATGCTGCAAAAGATCGCCGGTCGCGCACTCGTGTTGGCCCTTATGCCAGGGGCGGTTCGGCCATGCTCATGCTCATTGATTCATTCTCATGCTCATGCTCATCGGGGGCCAATCGCCTGATCAGTGATCACCCAAGCCGCTGGTCCGTGCCGAGCAGTCAGCCGGCGAGATCGCCCGCGATTCGACCATGATAAGGCTGGGTCGGTGCTGGACAGTGGACAGTGGACAGGCTGTAAGGTTAGACGCAATGAGAGGAAGGCATGCACGCACGGAACAGGCAGAACAGGGGACTCCGTGATGGATGAGTGATGGGCGATGGAGGGCATGGCGTCCAATTTCGGGTCTGCCAGGTCGTTGCTGCAGTCGAATCAGCTGGCGACGGTGGGAGGCGATGCATTGTAAGCCATATTGCCGTAAATAGTTCTGCGATAGCGACTTTCTCCCAGGCCCGCCGCCCGCCAGGATGAGCTGAAACTTGACGTCTTCCCAGGACGGTCCAGGATGCCCGGCCAACTGGCCCCGACTGGCCAACCGCATGACCTACCCTCGATCCGGATCTGGTGGTGTCCACTGTCCACTCTGGGGCTGGGAGAATGGGGTCTGGGGATGGTTGCAACATGCGACTCGCAGAGAGATCTGTAGACGACCGAGGTCTGTGGGCACATCGACTCCCAGTCTCCAGAAGATGCCATGGAAAGGCCTGCCGCCATTACACCAGGTCGTTCGGTGTCTACCACAGTAGCCGGGCGACATCTGGTCATGAGGACGCGTTGCTTCTTATCACCAGTTGGTAAGTACTTACCTAGGTAAGGTAGGTACCTAGGTAGGTTGGGAAGTTTGAAGCCCGCAAAGCCTCGATGAATGTTGGCGCTTGAGATCTGCGCGCGAGGGAGACGACGAAGTGCCCTGCCCAATAAAGCACCGGTTTCACACAGCTCTTGGCTGTCTGGGTCTACAGGCAGTCTCAAGGGTGTTTATGTTTGGGTTGCCCCTGCTTTGGGAATGCCTGGGAGTTACCTACCTAGTAGGTAGGTATGAATAGGGGGGGTGTGTGTATTGCTGCTGCACTCTGCACCGCACCTGTCTACAGCCCTGGAGCTCTACATACAGTAGGTACACGACGACGCGCCGGCACAGGAGTCCAGCCCGGACATTCGCGCATAACGCAGAGGCGCCCAACCGTCAGTCAGGTCGCCCCGTTAAACGCCGCCCGCCCTGGACCCTCGCCCCATTTTTCGGGCTCAGCCAGGAACGAAAAAATATCGAAAAATATCACCACATGCGACTTTCACATACCAGTCACCAGGCAAGGTCACGAGAGCGCTCATCTACCCACCGCGGTTCCACGCGCTCGTCCATCCGCTCACTTTTTCGTCATCTATTTCCCAAACTCACGCGCTCTTTTACTGGTCCAGGACAAGTTCCCGACCTCGCTTGTGCCTCGATCGGAGATCCTACTTCGATCCTCTTTCCGCCTTCCACGGTGCCAGGGTTTGCTCCCGCGTACGGATACTCGTCGTACAGAGATACACACGCACACAGACACTGCCACTGGCCAGCGTAAGAGGTACCTATCAACATCCAGCCTAGATCGTTAGGTCGAGGTACCCGTACCCCAGATCCAGACCCGGGAAGCCAGGCGAAGCAGTGCCCCTCCACAAATCACCACACAGCCTGCACTCCAAGAACAGATACCAAGTTGCTGCGAGTTTCTCTTCAGCCTTGCTTCTCGCGAGTCTGTCTCCTGTCAAAGCCCCCGCCTAAGCAACCGCCTGGTCGTACAGCCACGAAGTTGCAACACGATCTCCGGGTGTATACCTATCTTAGGATAGGTACTGTACATATTCGGAAGTTCCAGTGTTGCTCCAGGTTGTTGTCAGCTCCGCACGAAACGACAGACAGAGGCCTTCGATCCTCATCCGTCGCCCCGTTGTTGTTACACTAAGCTTCCTGTCCCGTTATAGTCAGTCGTCTTGCGTCTTGCGACCAGGCCACACAAAAACGCAACACTCACTTCACCTTGTCTTCCTGTGAAGGCCTGTCATCGAGCGCCTTTGCCGGCCCGAGCTGCTTGGCTTTCCTGTGCCTCAAGACTTCTAGATCTCGCGAGATTCAGTACGCCCGTCCCCGGCTGGCCTCCTCGTCCACTCAGCAGAGGCTGCTACCCTACGAGCCGCCCGGACAGAGCATCAACAAACCCGTCGCCCGGCCAGTAATAAGCAGAGACAGCACGATTCTCTGCAGCTCCGCGCCAATCAGCATTACCTGCTCCCGACCCTACAGCCCGTCTTAGACCACTCAGAGACAATGGTGTCCTTCTCGTGTGAGGTAATAATCCATAATCCTAATTCGCGCCCAAGTGCCTGACATCACCCGTTGCCCAACCTGACCTGACCCCTAAAACGAGAAAAGAGGGCGATGCACGACATTCACGTTGCGCCGCGCCCCTTCGATGTCCCCCAACTCGCCCCATCCAAGCCCTCCAAGCATCCACGCCCATCCACCCTCTGATCACCGTACACACACACATGCCCACCCCCGGACGAAGATCTACCACCATCCCGTCATCCCGTCATCCCGTCATCCCTTCACATCTGCCCCTGTGGTCTGCCCAAACCACCTGAACCGTTCTCTGATTCATCCATCCCATCTCCTGACCTATTTCACCCCTCTGCCCCTCCAACCGTGTCCGAGACACACACCCCCCCTAACATATCGCCCCCGTCGTATTCATATCTTCAGCCACAGCCCTTTCGTGCCGCCGAGCGCTCTGTGGACCATTTTCTAACCCACTACCCCTCTCTCCTACAGAACTGTGGTGATGTTTTGACCAAAAAGAAACTCGATCCACACAGAAATCGCTGCCGGGGCGCCACTTTCACTTGCATCGACTGCATGGTCTACTTTCCCGGTACTGAATACCGTTCGCACACAGTAGGTAACGACACATCCGAGTCCACCTTGAACTCGGCGCTCACATATTCAACTTCTTAGAGTTGCATGACGGAAGACCAGAAATACCAAGGCGCTCTTTATAAACCAAAGAAGCAGAAGAACAAGGCTAGGGCATCAACTCAGTCTGAGACTATGGCGCATCACGCATATGTTGAAGACGTGGCGGAGGGCTATGAAGACTATCTCGAGTACGAGATGGACCCCGAAGACGATGGCAGATCCATCGCAGACATGCCGCCACAGGCGCCTACGCCACCTTCTGCCGTCGACGCCAACGGAAACGTTAATGTCTTCGATTTCTTGGTTGCTCCCACCCCGAATGCTTCTACAACACAACTCCAGCTGCCACCCGATCCGACTCCCCTCGGGGGCGGCCGTCAGCTTGTGCGCTTCGACCAGGATGAGGACGCATACGTTGACCCGAACGGCTATATGGTAGCGGACGAGGACACGGTTCAATACGCTGCTGACCCCGTCCTTTATACTTCGTACGAGACGCCTGTGCCCAAGGCTCACAAAAAGAAGGCTAAAGAGGGGACCCGGGATGTGAAGAAAGATAAGAAGCGCAAGCGGCTGCACGTTGAGACCAGCCCACAGGCGCTCCAGCAACACCTAGGAGACGAGGTTATGACGGATGCTCCGCCCGTCTTGCACTCGGGCCTGACCGGTGGGCTAAACCGCATGATGCGCCCATCTCAGTTCCCCCCCTCGCCGGACTTGTCAGGTGGTGATGCTGAGGACAAGTCGCCATTGAGCCCGATCCTGAAAACGAAGCACGCGAAGGCTACC
Source organism: Xylariomycetidae sp. FL0641 (assembly GCA_022376655.1). Classification (NCBI taxonomy): domain Eukaryota; kingdom Fungi; phylum Ascomycota; class Sordariomycetes; species Xylariomycetidae sp. FL0641. The sequence goes on from JAJJKE010000056.1 coordinate 129,856, forward strand.
AAAATCCACCGTTCAGGGGGGAACAACTTCAAGGCACTGATTCCTGGCACGTCAAAATCCAAGGTGTCCAAGAAGAGAAAGCATTCATCAGAGAAAAAGGAGAAGAAGGAGAAAAAGCGGCGGCAATCTCATCGCTCTAGTCCCGGCGACAAGTCACCGAAACTTATCGAGTACCGAGCCAAGTCGGGAAACGAAAAGGCAGGGGAGAGCGGTGCTCTAGTCGTCTGGAAGCCGCGATCTGACTTGTTTCTGAGCTTTTGCAGTAAAGGACCCGAGAGTGAAAGGGGCTGCAGTATGAACAAGGCTCTCAAGCGTTTCCACCGCGAGAGAGAGACTTCCGAAAACTGCCTTCCCAAGGTGAAGGAGGAAAAGGAGCTTTGGCGATCACTGAGAATGCGTCGCAACGACCGCGGCGAGGTCGTTCTATTCTCGATCGACGACGAGTGAAAAGCATCGGGCTTAGATGGGAAACGGCGTTTGGGTGGGCTGCTTGATCTACCCGGAACTATGATACCTACGGTGCGCCGTCACGAAGAGGGCGCGAAAAGGCATGGCTGCCGTTTAATTGCATACGGAACACGGACCATTTTGCTCTTGAGCTGGACTTGGAGCCTCATAGAGCCAAGGGAACATGGGAGCGCACGGCAATACAGACTCGGGGCATTCTCCCGAGCGGAGAAGGATACAAGCGGCTTCACATTGTCGCAACGGGCCTTCAGGGGAGCTGTGTTAGGAGGTGAATGGCGCAGCTACTTGATTTAGGCGGTCGCCTCTAGTATCTAATCGACACCTTGGCATAATCCCCCGACCTATTGTCGTACCTAAACTGTATCTCTGGTGTACGCACATTACGTGAATAGGGGCGTCCAGCAGCATTTTGTGTCTCGTCCAGGCATGATCGACGGAAGACTGCATGCGAACGAGGATGGCCCATAACGATGACGTTAACTAGTGTGGTCGTTCGGTTACCTCTGAGAAAGCTCAGATGGGAACTCGAAGCGCAGTAGACTGCTCCGTCTGGTCATCCACAGTGCCACGCCCGACGGCCGAGCGCCGTGGTACGGTACCTTGGTCCACCACGACTGGGCGAGCGGCGGTGCCGTCGGTGATTCCCTTCTTTCCTTTGTCTTTCTTCCCGTTCTGTCTTTACCGTCCCCCCCCCCCCTAGCTGTTCAGACGGCGCGCAGCGGCAGCACATGCTGGACGAGGGCGGCGCGGCGGCACAGCGGGCACTCGGGCTTCTCGCGGACCCAGTCGCCGATGCAGGCCCAGCAGAAGACGTGGCCGCACGGGGTGGCGGCCGGGTCCTTGAGCTCCTCCAGGCACAGCGTGCACTTGCGCTCGTGGACCCAGCGCAGCGCCGCGGCGTCGCGGCCCAGGTCGCAGTGCGCCCCGTCCGGGGGCGGGGGCGGGGTGTGCGTGGCCAGGGCGAGGTTGATGTTAGTGGTGGTCGTCATAGTCGAGGACACGGCAGTGGCGGGCAACATCATCGCGTTGTTGGCGCTGTACGCGTGCTCGTCGAGGGAGACGTGGACGGCGCCCGGGCTCGTCGTACGTTCGCGCGACGTTGATGATGATGATGATTCGGGAGAGGACAGGGTCGCCCGCACGTGCAGGTACGCCTGCACGGTCATCTGCACCACGAGCAGCACGCCCAGGACCTCGTAGCCGGCGCGCTCCGCGCTCTCGTCGTCGCCTCCGACCTTGTGCGTGAACACGTACCGCAGCCCCGCCAGCCGCTTCGCCAGCTCGTAGTACGACCCGGTGAAGTAGAACAGCGCCAGCGTCAGCGCGTGCACCGACGCCGGCGAAGTCAGCGTGCCCAGGTTCGCCAGCACGTAGCGCTGCAGCCGGTACGTCCAGCTCTGCGTCTGCGTCTTCTTCTTCTTCGGGTCCTCCTCCCCCCCTCGTCGTCGTTGTTGTTGTTGTTGTTGTCGCATCTCGGCCCGCGCCAGACTGCGCTGCAGCCGCGCCCGCAGCCGCGCCCGCACGCCCGGCAGCACCCGGCTCAGCCCGTACGGCAGCAGGATGCTGCCGGCGATGTAGGCGGCGCGGCGGGGCAGGGCCGGGAGCGCGCCGCCGGGGTGCCCGTGGCGGGGGTCGTCCGCCTCCACCTGCACCAGCCCGCAGTACTCCTCGCCCAGCGTGCGGTTGCCCAGCAGCGTGGTCAGGCCCAGGTACAGGACGTCGGCGGCGGTGCGGGCCTCGGCGGCCCAGGCGTGCGCCGACCGCGCGCCCCGCAGCCGCCGGTGCAGGTCCGTCAGCTGGTTCGCCAGCACGCCCTGGAAGTACGCGTCCTTCTGGTGCGACCGGATGATGTCGGGCGCGTAGGCGTACGGGTATGGGGAGGACGTGGACGGGGACACGGACGTCGAGGGTCCTTTGGACGAAGAGGAAGAGCCGCTGGGCGCTGCGGGGGGAGGGGAGCTGTCGGACGCCATCGTGGAAACGAACGGGATGATGTTGGTCGGCTAGCTTCGAGAGCGCTGGGACATGGCTGTAGCTCGGAAGCTAGAGAGCCTCTTCAGCGACGCAACACCGACGATGAGCAGCCAAACAGTACAGCGAGCTCGGTGCAAGTGACGCTCAAACTGGACCTCGGCGCACTTGTCGGGACTCGGGACCGGATCAGATGCAAGGCTGCGGTCGTTGGCAGTAACTTGTGGCTTGGCTAGCCCAGCAACCCAATTGACTGATGCCGACACCCACAGGCCAGGGATCTAGGGAGATCTAACCCTGGGACTGGGTTAGTCTGACGCGACTCTGCAAGTCCTTAGGTCCAGTAAGTACTTTGTCCAGCAGGTAACATGTAACACGTGCAGTGACCTGTCGCTCCGCTGTTTTGGCCTTTCCCTACCTACCTTAGGTAGAGAATTCTAGAAATATCAGTCCGGACAATAACCACTTGAACTGATTATCCTAAGTTAAGGCTCTTGCCAGGTTCTAGTCCAGTGGTTAATGTGACGCACGACTGCTACAGCATGTCCAGTTAGCGGTCGGAGTGATTATCCCACTGCAGCGTGACGTCGCCAAGGACCCCTCCAATTCCATTGCCAGATTACGGTTACATGCATATACTCGGATACCCCTAGATTCCTACGTTAGCTTCCAGCTTGGCCAGATGCCAGCAATGAGTGTTCAAGGTGAACGTCCACGTGGACGCGGTTGCGAACGGATTCCCGACTCCCTCGATACCGACTCCTGTCGCTCGTTACTCGATGCCCTCCGACTGCCATACCACCGCAGCCGTAAGCTATGGACGGTGATCCCGCCGTCGAGCCGGAGCTCGACTCCTTCAGCCTGACCTTCCCCCTTCCGTACCGCGTGGCCTTTATCGTCGTGCTAGGTTCGTCTCGTCCTCTCCCGACCGGAAAACCACCACGAACGTCAGGCAGCCGATTCCACTGACAACACCACCTGCGCAGGCGTATGGGGATGGGGCGTGAACCTGCACTACCTCTATAACCTCCGGATCGACGTGCCGGCCCTCATCCGCTACCCGGGGCGCTCGTCGCCGCACCACCCGCCGCACCACCTGTCGACGTACCGGCTCGCGACCGTGCTCTCGGCCATCTACGCCTTCGCCCTGCTGGTGTTCTGGGTCTTCACGCACCGCAGCCCGGCGCTGGTCCTGCGCTGGGACTGGCTGCCGCTGGCGTACCTGGCGGTGCTGCTGGGCGTGCTGGCGCTGCCGCTGGGGGGCGCCCGGGGCCCGTCGGGGGGCGGCCGCGCCCGCCTGCGCGCCACCCTGCGCCGCGTGGCCGTGGGCGGCATCGCCGAGGCCAAGGACGGCAAGTTCGGCGACATCCTGCTGGCGGACGTGCTCACCAGCTACGCCAAGGTCTTCGGCGACCTGTACGTGGCGCTGTGCATGTTCGTGCGGCCCGGCGGCAGCGCCACCGCGCGCCCCGACCGCGCCTGCGGCGGCGCCGTCGCCGTGCCCCTGATCATGGCCCTCCCCTCGCTCATCCGCCTGCGCCAGTGCCTGGTCGAGTACGGCCGCGCGCGCCGCGGCTACAACAGCGCCGCCGCCGCCCACCTGGGCTGGGGCGGCCAGCACCTCGCCAACGCGCTCAAGTACTCGACCGCCTTCCCCGTCATCGTCTTCAGCGCGCTGCACCGCAACGCCACGGCCGGCGCCGGCGGCGACTCCCCCTCCGCCCCCAGCGCCTTCTACTACCGGCTGTGGCTGGCCGCGTGCGTGGTCAACTCGCTGTACAGCTTCTACTGGGACGTGGCCAAGGACTGGGACCTGACGCTGTTCGACCGCGCCAAGCGCTGGGACGCCCACCACGCCGCGGCGCCGGGCCTGCGGCGCGTCCTCCGCGTCGGCCCCCCCGCCGCCTACTACGCCGTCGTCGTGGTCGACCTGCTGCTGCGCTGCACCTGGAGCCTCAAGCTGAGCCCGCACCTCGACCACGTCAGCGACTTCGAGAGCTCCATCTTCGTCCTCGAGCTGCTCGAGGTCCTCCGCCGCTGGCTCTGGCTCTTCTTCCGCATCGAGACCGAGTGGATCCGCGCCAACGCCCCCACCGCCTCCCCCGGCCCCGGCCTCGGCCTCGGCCTCGTCAGTCCCGCCGCCGACGACATCCTCCTCGGCGACTACGTCGGCAAGTACGAGGACGAGGAGTAAAAGCGCGCAGGACAGCTACCTATGTGCTGGATAGGCTACGTAGGGTACCTAGAGAGGGAGCCATATATCGGAAATGTAGAAGATTAAATCTAGATCCGTTGAAGAGCATCTAAAGCAAATAACGATATTATGCCATTGTGGTCCATCACAAAGTTCAGGCATGCCTAAGCCGAGTTCAGTGTACGTCTGAGACGTATCAAATATGATGTTTTCGCTGGTGGGAATTCAGTAGCTGGGACGTCCTGCAACGACCAAGTCTTGGAGTAATCATTTCTCAGTGTGATTATACCACTGTTGTTTAGAAGGTTGGGTATTCGTCTTTGAAGACCACGGGTTGCAAGCTTGACCGTAGTAGGAAAGACAGCTGGCGATTATCCTACAGAGAACCCTAGGGCCAACTGAGCCGATAGCTTCTTCTTCTTCTTCTTCTTCTTCTTTCGTTTTCATGGAGCGTGGAACTCCAGGTATTAAAGTATATGTACAATTATCAATAGTTGTCATGTATCGATATAGGCATAGGATCATGAGCACGTAAACTGTCGTCCGCAGCCTGTTCACTCGATCCTGGCTGGATTCGCAAGTAGAAGCTTGCGTGTGCACAATGCAGCGCATTGCCTTCTGTGGGGTTGCAGAGATTCGGTCTCGCAGGGCCTCCAGACGGGAAAGCAACGCGGCCAACCGCGTTGTCCAAGTCGTTCTCGTAGCTTTCTCCTCCCTTTCTCGCAAACGTCTCGACAACCGCCTATGTATAAGGTATGGAGAACCATTTGCGATCCCTAGTCGTTGGTTCTTTGAGTTTATTCAGGCAGTAGTTGCCAAAGTTCTGGGATTCGGACCCATCGCACTCGCATCGACACCCGATACCGTGCTCAATCTCAGGAGCCCAAGCTTTGGTCGGGTCCGACATGGTGCCGTTGCCCAGAAGAGGGGAGTCTGGCAGTTGGCCTTCGGGTCCCGGCGCGTTTGCCGGGCATTGGTAGAAAGGCGAGTGCTTGTACCCGATGTCGGCGAAGTGATGCACCTTGCGTGGGTCGACGTACATGGCGACTGCTAAAGAGTGAACGGCCGCATCACCCCACTACAGCTTAAGTATCAGTTCCATTCAACGTCGGTTACTTAGAGCCAAGTATACTGGAACGGACTCACCCTTTCGAAATAGAAGCCCCCCTTCTTGTCCAGATACTCAATATAGTCCTGGTACTCACGCGAGCGGAAGAGGTCCATGTCGGCAATTTCGAAGTTGCTCCAGTAATGGCAGAGCGACCAAGGGTCGCCGTACGCATCTCGGTGCGGCAGCCAGCTCAGGAAGCGGCGGAAAGGGAAGGGCATCCACGAGGCCGCAATCATGGCGCGCCACAGGTTGTTGGTAGGGATCATGTTCATATCCTTCCAGTCCGCTGTAGCGCGGAAGAGCCCTGGGCATGATTCGCCGACCTCCCACAGCGCGATTGTAAAGCCATAAACCTTCTTGTGCTTGGCCATCTCGACGAACGGGTCGTAGGTGATGGCGCAGGTGAACTCGACGTTTGGTTCCAACCTCCAGTACCACTTGTACTTCCTCAAAGCCTCGAGCTGGTAGAACTGGCCCGAGTAGAAGCGACACATGTGGTGGTAGCCCTCCTCACCTGCGTGCGGAACTTCCGTTTCCCCTTGTGCTTTGATATTTTGTTTCGCAGCGTCTTTATCAATCCACTCCGGGTATGTCCACTGCTCGTTGGGTATAACTTCGAAGATGCCCTTCCCGCCGGCCGTTTCGTTGAGCTCGCGGATGAAGCGGGGTTCCCATGGCTCGTCGTTGAGGAAAACGATCGGGTATTTGAACCACTGGTTAAAGTGCCTCTCGATCGAGGTTACGGACTTCTTGGCTTTCTCACGCTCACTATTCCGGGCAAGCATAACGAAAGCGGCGTTCTCGCGCGGCGCGTTCACGTCCGGCTCTTGACATGATGTGTAGAAGGGTGTGTCGAGTTCTTGGGTGGGTCGCTGGACATTGTATCGCCAAACATGAAGAATGACCTCGAGCATGAAAGGCGCGGCGATCGAGAGCACCAGCCAGATGGGCACCCGGCGCGCCGGACGGATCAGTCGTCGCAGCATGGTTTTGGCGTAGTTTGGTGTGGAGTGGTTGCTACCTTGCGATCATGGTTTGGGTTGGGAGGAGTAGGCTAGGCCAGAGTTGTCGAGTAACAGCAGGCGGTAAGGCGGCAAGGCGGTTGGTTTACTCTGTGTAATAAGACAACAACGGCACAGGCGCGTGGGGACGATAGGATGCGGGACTCGGACTCGGAGGGGTATCAAATCGTGAGATTATGCAGAGCGGAGTTGCTATACAAGGACAACATCAACAACAAAAGACGGGAAGAAGAGCACGAGAAGTAGAAATCAAGTGCAATGGGTTCGGCACTTTTGCATTGTTACCAGTGAATCGGGCCGGCTGGGATAAACCGTCTTGACAGTGACCGATGGTGAAATCAGAAAAGGAGATGGGCTTGAGGAGTGGAGGACGGGGCTGAGAAGTGAGAATTCGACAACAGGCAGACAGACAGACAGACAGACCCATTCGTCGCGCTGCGGCTCGGAGGGATTGAACAGGAGCGCGCGAGGAGCGGTCTTTTGGTCTTGGCCTGGTCTTGGCGGTTGAAGAAGCTGGAGAAGGGATTGATTGGGATTGGCAACCCGGCACGTGGCGCAAAAGCGCAGAGAATGGAGGAAGATAGGGGTCTGCTAAGGGAGTTTTGCTAGGGATTCAGGAGGCTAGCTGCCACCTCAGGCAGTCAGGTCACGGTGAGTGTTACCAGCCCTGCAGCATTCCCTCCATTGGAACTCAGCAAGCGAGCAAGCCACGAAGAGCCCCGCTTCGAAGCCTGGACTTATCAACCCCACGCCAAGTGCGGTTTCTAGATTGGGTAGCTCCCGAGTAACTGGGCTGACGTCCTGCACGGGCTGCGTCCGGATTGACCAACATCACCAATTCACCAACTCACCCTCCCTCTCCCTTTCTAGACACGCAAGGCTGGATCTGTTGAGCATCTGAGAGTACGACTACGGTGAATCCACAGGACCTTCAAGCAAATTCAGACCGATCTCAAGCCTACCAGCATGGACTACGTAGACGGGAAAGTGGCTCAGCAGGCCGCGAAGGTCAGCGAGGACCCGTCAGCCTAGTGCGTCTCGCCTTACCTTACCTTCAGCTCCTCCCCGCGTCCCATTGCCCGAGTCAGTCCGCTAACAGGCCTCGTCCGGGGGGACAACAGCACCGGCTTCATCACGCCGCTTAACCTGATCCTGCTGGCCATCACGCTGTACACGACCTGGCAGCTATACAAGCCGTCGGCGCCGGCGGCCCTTCCGCGCGAGCCGCCCGCCGTCGTCTTCCGGACGTTCACGCCGCGCACCCTGCTGCCAAACAACGGCCTCGACGGCAAACCCGTCTACCTCGCTGTGCGCGGCCGCGTCTTCGACGTCACCAGCGGCCGTAACTTCTACGGTCCCGGCGGCCCCTACGAGAACTTCGCCGGCCGTGACGCCAGCCGCGGCCTAGCCCTGCACAGCTTCGACGAGGAGATGCTGACCAAGGACCTCGACGGGCCCCTCGACAAGCTCGACGGCCTGGGTCCCGAGGATATGGAGAGTCTCGAGGGCTGGGAGGAGCGCTTCACCAGCAAGTACCTCGTGGTGGGCAGACTGGTGGCCGAGGGCGAGCAGTAAGGCGGCCTGGTATGAGGTTTGGCTGCATGCTGATTCCTGCAATGGTATGTGAGAGAGCTTGGGCAAGTAAAAGAGAAGACGGTTTGCCTGAAATCTTGGACATTCGCTTGCGAATGAATGACTGGTGTCTATCTTATGTTGGACGTACCAATCAAGACCTCGATCTGCTGACATTACCGTGAGCACGCTGCTACCTGAGGCCACGGGGTTCTCGGCTGTTCATGTCTTTTTCACCCGGCTGCCCGAACACTGTCCAGACACAACATTTCCTGAGGTTTTGCAAGTGCTGCCCATCATAGATTGTCTTACTGAGATTCCAGAGTCCGCTGGTAGTCCACAGCCACTATGGACACTTTGAGAAAATGCCATACAAAGTCTCGTCAAGGCGGTGTGTGACAGGGCGCTTCGGTCTAGGTGTCACTCTAGCTTCTCAGCGGATACTTGGCGCGAGTTGTTGGTCGTTCATTCACGAAGGGACTCGGGACCCGAAGTGTTGGACGTGATACGCTGCAAACAAGGACTCAACGCATGGGCCTGCACGCACCCGTACCTGAAGAGCAACCAAAGTAAGCAGGCTATGCCATGCTGGTACCACTGTGCCTGTTGGTAAGGCGCAAAATATCACCGCAACAAGCGTTGCGCGATGGGCCTGCTGTTGGACGAGACACTTGCCAACTGATACGATCGGTTTCACTGGCCCTAACAAAGGGCAGCAGTCAACGGGTAGACATACATTAGACCATGGCTGCGTCTCCTACTGCCTTCCGAGTTTTCATCTGGCAACTTTTGAAACCTCGCCTGGGTCTCTCACATCTCTGAATCACACGCGTACGAACATGCAAACAACCATCTCCTTGCAAGCAGGCCAGCGTGTTCAAGTGAGTGGAATATCACTGCCACAGTCATCGCTCTTTAACAGGGAAAGCGCCCAAGATACTAACGGAGTCGTCGTTCAGAAGAGTCGCTTGGCCCTACTCCTATCAATTCGGATGCTATTAGAGGCCTGGGCTGTTTTGGCCATGTCGGAGTGAAAGGGAGGGAAATCTGATCATAGACCATCCATCGTGTCACGTCTTCCAAGCTCTACCTTTCGCATATGGCACGTGGCTGATGGGGAAACAGCCCGACTACGATCCGCAGGACCGGGTGGTTCGATCCCATGCATCTTGATGGCAGTTTGCTGTTTGGCCACGCTGATACTACAGAATCGAGATCTATTCTGGTTGGGCTGGCGCCTCTTGTGGAACGTGTTCGAAGTCGTGATTGAGCTGTCTGGGGGCTGAAATGAGGCCCTATGATGCTCATTCAAGAGCAGAATCTCGTTGCTATAAGCACTGAGGAAGCTCGGTCATATGGTGGGCGTGTTCACAGGAGATCCACTGGGAGATGGGGGCGATGGCCAGACGACCAAGCATGGCACAGGTATGATTGGTCAAGTATTTCCCAGTACCGATGTTTGACTGAGCTGTCGTCCCCGTCTACATACATAATCACCGAGTGGTGCTGAAAATAGTCCGTGACCGCGTTGACCAACTTTGGCGGCCGAGATGTTGGGTTGGTGCCGTGAGCCGCAAGTGAGGCGCGGCGGTACGGTTGGTGTGAAGTCATCTCCCCTTCAACATGATTCCGTTTCAGGCAAACCTGAATGAACAGCAAGCAGCCGAAGCATGCGATGAAGTTACACCGCTCCCTGACATGCATAGCCGCCTGCCTTCTTTGTTCGTTCACGATCCATTCCTAATAAATCCACTTCCTCGCTCACTCAAGGCGGGACATTTCAAGGCCATGCCATGCCATGCCAGAACCAGACAACCAGACCTTCAAAAGCCCTGGCCCTGTCCCACTCGTGCCCGATCTACACCATACCTTACCATTACCAGCCCTTATCAACCCTTCGAGACCAAGATGCTGGCGAGACTCCTTACCTCCTTGCTGCTGTGCTCGGTGATGCTTGCATCGGAGGCCGCGGATAAGTTGACACGCTCGTTCGTTCCGCGTATAGCTGCGGCGACAGGCTTCGATGGAAAGCCAACGTGGCACCTCCTCTGGGACTATTGCCCTCCGAAAGTGGCCACCGATCCACGTGATTGCGGCAAGGACGCGCAGGATCCCGAGGATGTAGCCACCTACGCCCTCGACCTCAACCAGTAAGTAGGATGTCACCTAACCCCCACCTCCCATACCGCCTTCGCCTCTTCACGCACATGCTAAGACCCGGCTACCAAGGTGTTTGGTAAACAGAGACGGGACCTTGTTCGGCCAGGACGCGGGCGCGTTCGGCTGGTCCTGCGCCGACTGCAACGATAGCGGTGTCGATTTTGGCTTTATCCATTGCGAGTGTGGGGGATCCGGCAACGGCAGCTTCTTCTTCGGTGAGTACCTTATACGTCCATCGATCGTGTCCCTGTGGGCCGGAGAAGCATAGCGCGAAGGCTAACTTCAGAGTTCGTAGACTCCCAATACGGCTTTACGCCGATCGTGTACGACGAGGACGGGTTCGCAAGCTGCTTCAATCACTTCGCGTTCCCAGCCGAGGAGTAACTAGGTACTTGGCTGATCGGGTGCCTCGGTCGAACTGTCCGTTAGAGAACACGCGGTTCCTCGTCGCCCAGCAACCTGGAGTAGTAGTATCTTTGGAAACTTCAGGCCGTCCGCGTTGGCGGAGGGGGGCGCTCATGTAGCTCGACGAAGTGGCGGTAGCTATACGGGCGCCTGACACGAATTGAATTGGACCTACGCGGTCTAACCAGGCCCGAACATACCTTTTGTGAAGCGAGGCACCGTGAAACTGAGGAACCAACCCACAGTCTCGTCTCTGCTGACAGGGACCAAAGCCCGTTTGTTGACATGGACGATGTCTGACCCGCACACGCGTCGATGAATAACCCTAACACGTCCTATGAGTTGACATGCACGTGGTCGTTCCCGCAAGTAGGCGTTGCCTTCGTTGAGGTGGCTACAAATAGAGGTGCACGCCCGCCCAGGTGGCCCGACCTATATTCAACTTCGTCCTTGTCTTACGATAAACACCAAACGACCCCATTGCCTTGCGAGTTCCCACTGCAGCATCATGAAGGCCATCCTATCGACGGCTTTTGCCATTTTTGGCCTTTTATACTCGGTACTAGGCGAGTGGGAGCCCCCGAGATCAATGCAGTACATGGTGGAAAGTAATTATGTTTGGGGCAACCGCACATGGATCCTGGTCCAGGAATACTACTCTTCCAATGGAAGCTCCCTAGGGACGCCACATGGACTTGACCTCAACTAGTAAGACAACCCGCCTGCGCTTCCACGAGCTGGCTGCAGAGAACCTGTGCTGAGATATCTATCCCTTCCCAGCTGTTTCCTCGTCAACCAGAGGGTGGAGATTATCCCCTGGGACGGCGGCAACTTTGGTTGGGGGTGCAAGAACTGCAAGCTGCTGGCCGAGGACCGATTCGAATGCCAATGCGGAGAGTTCGAAAATCCCACTATCGGGTACCTTAGTGAGTACACTCCGGCTACTACCCTAGGTCCGGGCACGCGGTAGAGGCTAACATCCTCGCAGAAGGCGACTGGAGCCCCATCGGATACGACTCGGAGGGCTATCCGTACTGCTTCCATCACAGGTCGGAGCCTACCTGGGGGCCGTTATCAAAAGAAGAGCAGTGGCCGCAGGCAAGGGAGGATATTCCGCGGCCAAAAGGCCTGGGAGGTGGTACGGCAAAACCTTAGAGAAGGAAGAAGCTGTCCTTATCAAGGCGATGAAGCATACGTCTCCGGACACTTTACAGGGCCTGGGTGTCCGCAGACTTGTGCCCGATAGGTACCACACTCTACTATCCAGTAAAGGGGGGAGAGACCGGGGTGAGGAGGACTGGGCTAGGATTCGGGATTCCTTCCTTCCCGTTGCCTATTACGACCGTAGATGATGATCACTCAGAGTATTACCTACCTGTTCTTCATATCGAGTCGTTGTGCATCGTCAATCTTGAATTGCCACTCAACAGCTTCTATGTATACTGTCATATAGAAACAAATGTACAATTGGTTCGCCTTCTATTCACTTTCAGAGGGTCATGAAGAGGTGGCTGTCCCAAGCTTGAGGCTGTCGACTTTAGCTACCAAGCCAATGTACAACAAGGCCACCTACGTCAAGCACGAAACACCATGCGATCGGTCTTACCGTCTGCCCATAGTGTATTGTGCAGCGCTACAACCGTGCTGGTTTCTCGATGCTCTCCGTATCCCCGGCGGGGGTTTCCGAATCGTTGCTGCCCTCGGAAAATGAAACCCGCCATTGTTTGCTATTCCTCGGGTGTATCTCAACCTCAGCATCGAAGTCCGGGACGGGCATGGCAGCGACCAGCGGCGATACTTGTGCGGCGTAGGACACGTCCACTTCCCACCCACTGGCGTGACATCAAACCAGAGTACCATCAGGGCCGAAAATAGCAAGATCTCGGTGGTCACGAAATGGCGTCCCGGACACAGGACTTTGCCCCCGCCGAAGCCGCGAAAGGCGACGGGGTTAGGCCGTTTGGCGCCTGACACCAAGCAGCCGGCAGCGTGTTCCCCAGGATTGGGTTTGCGCCGATGACCTCCAACCTCGCAGTGTCGCCCAGCGGTATCTGGAACTCGTTATCGAGCCGTGCCCGGGCTTGCACGGATTTGGAACCGATTCGTAGTGGCATTTCCGAAGTAGCGTTTCCAGCTCTCAACCATGTATTCACGAGCGTCCAGAGCCTCCTTGGCGAAGAAACCCGGGAATAGTTGAAGCGCGAACGTCATAATCCGCGGCTCAAATTTACTATCCGGGTCAGTCCTGGTATGCTTCTTCTGCCGTAGATGTACTCACTACCAAGCCTGCTCCATGGCAGGGTCCCTGTAGGGATTACGAGGGCCATAGACCCCTTCGGTAGTAGCAATCAAGAACTCGTGGCGAATCCACCGGAATAATCGCACGGCTGCTGCCCTTCCTAGCCCATCGCCCCAAGGAGTCAGTAATAACCCGAGCCGACGTCCTATTCATAGCATCCAAAGCAGGCCCGTGGCCAAGCGCATGGTGCATATATCTCGTTACGAGCGGTTATACTGTCCGTTGCTTTGCTGACGCCTACTACGTTCCTGACCAAGCTGGCCTCCAGTGCTGTGAAGGAGAGGATGCGAAATTGCCGCTGAACAGCGGGTATGAGGCTTGTTTCGTGGACGACGTAAAGCCTGAGGCTTGGTAATCGCAGCGTATAGATCGGAAGGCCGAATGGGCGTCTGGCAGCCAGTTTTAGAGAAGCTTACTAGTACCTTCGTTGGTACTCGCCGCATGATACTGTGATACTGAGCTTTCTTGGTGACCATGCCTATAACGGGCGACAGGAAGGGGACATTATTGCCTACTGTTGGCGGCTCTTCGGTATGCTGAGTGGCGTACAGCAGCACGTAAAGAAATGTGTATGCGACAGCAATCACAGCGATGAAAATGACTAGAGGCGAAGCCATGCTGGAGGCTAACTAGGTCGTGGAATACGAGAATGATGCGGTCGGCACGCGGGAGTAACAGAAGAGGTCCGGGCCAACAGGACATAGGTTTCACATAGGCAGGAGATGATGGAGACGCATGAGACGCTCGGGGAAGCCTGAAATGTTGGCCATCGAGGCTGGAGATAGGCTACGCCATCGCTTCCGTCTCGCATGTTGGCGGCACCACCACTAATGCGGTTCGTCGGCCAACGCATACCTGCCTATCCGACTAAACCCACTTCACCAGAGACTGCTTGACTGGCTTCACGGCTTCAAACCCATTGGCCGGCCACGGATCCGTCACCGATAGTTCTCGTCGAAAGCAGGATGTAGAATATGAATATTCCGCGCGTCGGGATGTCGTAGTTCGCTCAGAAAGTCCGTGCTATATATCCCGTAGGGGCTCGAAAAGACTTCGCAGCCACGCTCCTCATACACGAGATTCTCTGGACTCCCTCCTGGCTGATCGTGGTTCCGGACCACGTGAAAGTAGTAGGCGGTAAACAGCGAGGTGAAGGCGAGGCGCTGATGTGTTAGGTCATACAACATTCCCATGGTTAAGCCTTGGGGCACGTCGACGGTGGTCGTCCAGCCGTACAGCCTTATGTCGCCCCATTCGTCTCGTAGGAAGGGCTGGTTGGGCAATGGCTTGGTGACGATTGTGAGTGTGGTGACTGGTGGCTGTTGAACCAACATGCGTCTCCAGCTGGCCCCTCGTCGCATGAAGGCTTTCGTGTTCCGTCCGCCCCATAGGCCGACGTCCCTGAAGCTATGGATGGTGTAACCCCGTGATTTGATGAAATTGGGCCCATCTGATTTGTACCATAGCTGGAAAGGGTCTAGGAGGAGTGGGTTGAGAAGGACATCGTGCCGTGTGTCGGGCGCGAAGAAGAGCGCCTTCTGCAGAGCGACCTGTGAGATCACGTCCCGGAAGTAATGGTTCACCCGCGAAGCTGATACAAGCAAGGTTCGTAAGTCGAGCTGAAGAAGAATAGCCTCGAGGAGCTCCGGCGTGTTGAGGACTTTGTGGAGCGCGTTCATCGTGGCACTGGAGATAAAGGGGAAGGGGAAGGTGGACGACGGGGATACCGCCAGGTTACTGGTGACGATGGCTTGGGCGGGCCAGACCAGGTGGACAGCAAAGGGCATGCAGGTGCCAGGCCGCGGCCAGTTGGTGGCAAGTGCTCGCAGAAGCTTAAGTCCAGGGCAGGCTTACAATTCCTGCTCCTCACATTGAGTATGGTGTTGCCCAAAAATCAGTTGAAACGCTTCATAATCCTCCGACCAAATCTAGATTCCATTAGTTACATGAAATTACTTTCTTTCCCTGCCCCAGACGAACGCCCCTAGTATAGAAATCAAGTACCAATATGTGATGACCAGATTCCCCGCCGACGTGCCGTAACGGACCCTGCCGATGGGGAACCGCAAGCAATGCCAAAAAATACCTACTCCGTCTCTCAGTCTTTTTTCTGCAAAGCTCATACCGCGGCCAGAACCAGCGGCGCGAGCAACCACCAGTCGACCAGGCAGGCGGAGTCGCTCCCCGCCTCGACCGGCGGCGTCCCGGACGTGGGCGCTCCACCAGCACCACCACCGTTAGTAGCCGCGCCTCCGTCGCCGGCGGCGGCAGCAGCGACAGCCTGGACCTGGAGGTCGTAGGTGAGCCCGCTGGGCGCGCAGCGGGTGCCGGCCGCGCACTGCATCGGCACGCTCCACTGGCCCGAGGCGCAGCGCTGGAAGCGGTCCGTCATGCAGTTCCACTGGCCTTCCGCGCCCGCGCACGGCGAGCCCGCCGACATCTCGCGTCGCGCTATGCCGGGCGGCTCCGGGGTGGCGACGGCGGAAAGCGGGATGGCCGGCAGTGTTGCTAGGATAATAAGCCATCGCGGCAGGCGGCCGCTTGCAGGTGATCGCATGGTGTTAGATCGTTGGCTGGGAAGATAGTCTCTTGAGTCCTCTTCGTCTTACTCCGGATCTAGGAGTGATGTATGCAGGTTGGTGGTTTTTGGGGAACAAAGTAGTTGCTTTCTCGAGGTGAACGGGGAGCTCGCAGATCAAGTAAGTGGTAGAGGGGTCAAGCCAACCTGAATCATACCGAGTACAAGCCCGTAGGTATCTAGCCATATTGGCGGCTGGTACGTGAAAGCTATATAGATTAGTACCCGTTGTGTCTTCTTCCGACGCCGCGCTGCAGGTTCAATTGTCGTAAGCGTGACGGTCACGGATCGTGTGCTTTCTCGAGCCGGCAGTGCTGCCCATGGTCAGAACGTGGGCTCATCCGATTGGTGAGACGTTCCAACACGGCTTCACAATTGCTCAGACTCGATGACTACGCCCGTCTCTTGACTACCATGTCACGTTACCCAGTTGACATTTCGGGGTCTGAGATAGTACAACAGTCAGTGCGAGTCATTCAGCGGGGAAATGGCTTTATGACGTTGCAGAGGAGGCGGGTCGAGAGGGTTGTTATGTTCCTGTACCATGAGGTGACTGGTACGACACCGGTGGTCTTGCCCGCAGATGCTACGATTTCGGAGAAGGCGACGATTTCAAGACCACTGTTCCAGCTTCTAGGAGACACACAGTTCACGAGTTATACATCGCTCTGTAATTACTTTCATTGTAACCGGTACTGAGCAGTTCAGTACTTGTACCGAAATTTATCATGACAACCCCAATTGTATCCGTCATTGCTTCCAGACAAAGCTTCGAGGAAGGTGGCGGAGAGTCTTGAAACAGTTCCAAAAAGTCATATATCCGGCCATATGATTATCATAATCGCTCATGTTGGACTCATCAGGAAACATAATAACGTCTTGTAGTCGGGTCATTAGTATATTAAGTGTTCTATGTCTTGAGGTATGGAATCGCTCGTGGCCAACCCTACGCAAATCTTCGCTTCGTACAAAGGCGCATGCATTATCATACATTTTTTCGTTTCTCCATCTATGCCAGTCTGTGGACATGGTTGTGCTATCGAACCGGAGGTTGTGTCGTTGTGGCATTCCACGGTGGGTAGGTGGTATGCCAGAAACCATCATCGGCACTCGACGTAGAAGTCCAGCTCAGCGTAGGCTCAGGTGTTGTGGTGCACGTCGTCTCTGGTATCGTCGTGGTAGTCACGGCCTCCGACGGTGTCTCCACTGATGTCGAGGTGTTGGTGCTCGCTAGACTAGTAGCGCTAGTCAATGTGGGAGTTATCATCGTAGCAGTACTATTTGTAGACGGCGCCGAAGTCGGCGTGGTGATGGACTCGGTGGCAGATGCTGCGGATGCCGAAGTTATGACCAGAATGGAGGTCAGAGTCGAAGTCGTCGAGGGGTTTGACGCAGTTGAAACCAAGGACAGAGTCGTTGTGTCCTCATCTGTCACAGTTGTAGTAATTAGGTCCGTTGTCGGTTGAACATCGATGATAGATATGGTTGTTGGGACTATCTCGGTCGATGGCTCGTTCGTGACGACGATGGTGTCAGTGACCGGAGGTGAGGTCTCGGTGACGGTCTGGGTTGTCGGCGACGCGGTAGTGACGCTGGTTTCGACGACAGTCCGCGTCGAACCGTCGCCCCCATCTCCGCCGCTGCCATCGATTGGGACGACGGAGTATGTGGCGCGAGCGACCAGCTCCTGAGTCGGTGATCTTACCCAGTGAAGGAAAGGCAGCGCAGTAGAGCCGCTGGGGAGAGAAGCAAGCGTGAATAGGAAAGAGACAGGCAGATGAAGATGCATCTTGGATGAACCTTGCAGTGTGGGGAGGGCAGCGATCTGCAGGATGGAGAGGAGAAGGTATAAACTGTGGACCTACATCTGGGGTTATGGTGGTTTTATTGCCTACGTACCTTACCTCTTCTCAATGTGGTTCGAAGATATTCGGAAGGCTGGTCTTGTCCGTCTGGTAGCTGGTGTTTGAGCAAACTGGGTGGCTGGTGTCACCGGTCTTGACTGGTATGTGCTGTTGCACCTTTCATTGGTTGCTGGCCAGCCTCCAGCCACGCCTCTTTCCCTTCCTAGGGAAGACCCACCTTTACCCGAAGTGCCTGCATTAGCGCAGCTTGATCACACAAACCCTTGCAGCCCCGACTTGCCTGATCGAGTCCTGATTGCCCCCGAGTTCATCTTCTTTACCTCTGAGCACGTTGTACACGATTGCCCTGGTCGTATCACGCACCAAGCGTAGGACCATGGTGCTCTATTCAGAACAGACGGGAGTTATGTGTGGTCTACTATCGGTATTTGGGTAGTACTGCAGTTCGATTCGACGGAAAACATGCTCAGTTCGACCACGACGTGAAAATAAGCCCCGGGATCGATATATTAAATCCGAGACCATCCTCAGCCATCCATTCAAGGGCCAAGTGACAAATCGAAGCTGAGTGACCACTTCATTCCACGAGGTTGACGCTTCTTATGGTCGTTGTCTGCTCTATGATGCCGTGCCCATCATCTGCCATAACAACTGTAGGTATGGAGCTCGCCGTGGCTCAATACAGCTGAGTCAGCGGATGCGCTGTGGAGCTCGACCCCTGCTCTGGTCGGCTCTGAAGTTCTGAACTCCATAAACCCTGGCACTTCTGTACCTTGCAACCAACAACAATGCACTCCAACAAGTCAGGATGCTGACGGCACCATCCTGACTTTTCATAGGGTGCCGAGTGCTGAGGATGTGCGCGGCAGAAGCGGAAGAAGGTTGCATCTCCTTATCGCATAGGGGCTATGCTGACCGTACCCCACTTCTGCGCGACCCCCAGCACGTCCTCCAGGCTCCCTTCAGCTGAACTTCACATTCAAGCCTTTCCTCACTGTCTTACGATCTTTCAGAACTGTCTCGAACCATTGTCCAGCACCATTAAGCCACTCGCTCCACGCCATGCGTCTTCTCAACGTGGAGACGGAGAGGCTCGAGCACTTCATCGGCGACTTCCCCTCCAGTTCATCCGACGCCAGGGGGACTCCACCGTACGCTATACTGTCACATACATGGGGAAACTATGAGATCCTGTTCGAAGACTTCCAGGGCAGTCAAGTTGAATCCCAGCTGGCCTGGCAACGGAAGTCGTTATATCCCGAGGTTCGTGGCAGTTGCGACCAAGCCCGGCGGCGTGGCCTGAGATATATCTGGATAGATACTTGCTGCATAGACAAGAGCAGCAGTGCCGAGTTATCCGAGGCGATCAATTCCATGTTCGAGTGGTATCTAAGGGCTGAGATCTGCTTCGCTTACCTTGAAGATCTTCGTTGAAACGTCATCGATACTCTTGAGGAATCGATCCTAGACTGTCGCTGGATGAGTAGAGGCTGGACGCTCCAAGAGCTCCAGGCGCCAGGAGACGTGCTCTTTTACGACAACGCTTGGAATTGTCTTGGACCCCGTTTTTCGTTGGCACCTATATTTGCCCTCGCCACCGGCGTTGATGTTCGAGTGCTCCGACGAAATCACGAGGCCGACTGTCCCCGGTATGACGCCAGAACGGCCGAGAGGAATGATAATGACCTGAACAAAACATACGGATGTTATCTTACTGATATCCGGTAAATTTTCCGCTCTTGGAGCGTTGCCCAGAAATTCTGCTGGGCTAGACGGCGCGAGACAACTCGCGAGGAAGATAAGGCGTACTGTTTGCTCGGGATCTTCGATGTCAACATGCCTCTATTTTACGGAGAGAAGGCGAAAGCGGTGATTCGACTTCAAAAAGAGATTCTGAGAAGTCCGGGGGACCAGTCCATCCTCGTTCATGACTTTCGGCAAGAACCAAGATGGGGAGCAGTGCCATTTCGGTCCCTGGCCGACGACGTTAGCACTTTCAAATGGGCGGTTCAGCGCCAAGTTACGGACCAACACATGTTCTACTCTAACGGTATGCTGACCATGGACGTTCTTCTGTGTCCGATTCCTATGCAGTGGAAGCACGGGGGGACAAGGTACCCACTTGGCACTGCTTGACTGCTATGCCACGGATGACTCTTTCCGCCGCCCGGCTATCGACTTGACTCGAATATGAGAGTCGACTCTCTACAGGAACTCGACCGATATCCTCCTTGTCAATAGAAATGGCGAGTACGAGGACTTGAGCATGAAATTGAAGGAGCCCAACAATAATACCAGATACCCCAAGCTGCAATAAACCTCTGGGGTGTTCAAAACGGCTTACTGGATTCAGCAGGCTTGAATGTCTGTGGCGCAGGGGTACCAGAAGGAAGTGGCCGAGGCGTTGCTGCGCAGCTCATGCGGCACATGGTACGCCCGGTAGTTCGCAGGCTTGGATCCGACTTTACTAGGATCGTCCGGGGGGATCACAAACAATTTGACGATCTGAGAATCGGAAACCCAAGTTCAAAGCAGAAATTATTGGAACGCCGGAAAACATGGAGAGGACTGGTCTTGAGGTGGTCGTCACTGTTTCTCAACTACCAGAAAACGGCCCGAGCTATCAATCAATCAATCGAACACCCTAGAACCTAGAATTCTCAGCTGCCAAGAATTGGAAAACCTTACAGACGATGCTAGACGCAATTCACCATCCTAGTATAGACTTCAATACACCATGAAGGCATGGCTCAGGGCATTCCCGAGGTCCTGCTGCAAGGTATAACGTGTCAGCGGATCCCGTCCGCCAAGAGCCGGCGGAAGACTTTGCCGACTCTGTCCACTGAGTACCTTAGGTACCCAAGGTTAGGTAAGGTTGGTAAAGTACGCAACTCTCAGCCATTGGTCTAGAGCTGGACCAGGAAAAGCGCAGATATAAGGTAGGAAGGCAAAGGTCGGACGAGTCGCCAGCACTGCCCGGAGTCCAGTAGCACACCATGACGTAAGAGGTTCGCACGTCGCTCAGCCACCGACCTACGACGTGCGCAGCTGAGCGGCGTAAGGCAGAGCGCTCAAGCGTGTCAAGCAACATTCACTACCTACCAACCTTCTCTTGGGCACCTACTATTCCACGTGAACCAGTACTTATCCCATGAGCTCCGCCGCGGGCCTTCTGTTCCCATTCCCTCTTTCAATTACCAATCTTCCGAAGACCTATCCAGAGACCATATTGCTACGCCGTATCAAGTACTCACAATTACGTACCAGACAGCACCAGCACAGACTCTCCCCTCACCGTAAGACCTACCTGCCGAACGCTACTCACGGGACAGATGTACGGCCAGCAGCATCACTACCCTCCTCAGGGCCATGCTGCCCCTCCACCGCAGAGTTACCCTCCTCAAGGTAGCCCCTATCCTGCGCAAGGGCATTATCCGCCTCCACAAGGAAGCCCATTCCCCCCTCATCAGGGTTACTATCCTCCTCCTTCGCAGAGTAGCCCATATCCTCCTCATGGTCAATACCCGCCTCCGGCCCAGCCTTACGGGGCATCATCAACTCAACCAGGATACGGTTCTCACCCGGGATACGGTCCTCCGGGACCAGCTCCTCCGGGACCAGCCCCTCTGCAGTACGGCGCACCTCCCGTCCAACAGTACGACTCGCCTCCGTATGCTTCAACCCATCATGCGAGCGGCCCTCCTACTCCGCCGAGCTTGGGCTACGGACCTCCACAACCAATCCCGTGGGCTGGGGCACCTGATGCACAGGCACTGAGGTCCGCCACGAAAGGGTTTGGTACGGATGAAAAGACGTTATGTCGGGTACTGGCAACGAAAGATCCTCTGCAGATGGAGGCCATCAAAGAAGCCTATTTCCGCCTGTACAGTCACAGCCTGGAAAGTGATCTCGTTGGCGACACGAGAAAAGGGAGTAATTTCCAGACAGCGCTTCTGGCACTTCAGAACGGCCCTCTGCGAAACGATGTCGAACTCCTGCATGCGGCAACGAAGGGCGCCGGTACCAAGGAAACACTGATGAACGACGTTCTTCTCGGACGGAGCAATGCGGATTTGGTGGCAATCAAGGCCTCGTATGCTCAAAAGTACAGTAAGACAGCCAACGAGGCTGTCGAAGGCGATCTGAGTCTTGAAACGAGGAATCACTTCCGAGTCGTCCTGGAAGCCCAACGAGCCGAAGAGAGCGCCCCTGTTGTGCCTGAAGCGATCGATCAGGATGTCTCGTTGCTACACGAGGCTACGAAAAGTGGAAAGGGCAAGGACCACGAAGTATGGTACAGGATTCTGTCTACAAGAAACGATAATCAAATCCGAGCCATCAACCAGGCTTACAAGCTGAAGTACGCAAAGGAGCTGGAGAGAGTGATCGCCAAGGTACGTCCCTACCGCCGGCTAAAATAGGTATCATACCGCCATGGAGTAATACTGACCAGAATACAGACATTCAGTGGTCATATGGAAGATGCTCTTCTTTTTCAACTACGGCATGCCGTGGACAAGTACATGCATATGGCCGCTTTGCTTGAGGACGCCATGGCTGGTTTGGGCACGAAGGACTTTCTGCTCATTCACCGAGTGATTCGATACCACTGGGATCCGTACACAATGGCCAATGTCAAGGGTGCCTACAAGCAACGCTATAAGAAGAGCCTCGCAAGCCGGATCAAAGGCGAGACGAGTGGTGATTACGAGAGGCTCTTGCTGGCATGCATCGGGGGTGCCGAGTGAGGGGGTGCTTTGGAGTTGAGAAGCGATCTCACGGCAGCCGAGGTGCTCCGGTGGCCGGTAATTAATGAGTGTCGGTCGAGATAGGCATGGTTATTCGGAGCAGACAGATTGGCAGTGCAGACGGGACGATCAGACCAAGGGCAAGCGGCATTGCCGCTGATTCTTACATGCGCCTACCTACTTCTACTTAAGCACCACCAATATAAGTACGAATGATACCCTAATTGAAGCGCATGCAACGGCCAACGGCCAACAGCAGCGTAAGCGGCATATGCTATACGACTTTAGGTGACTTGCCTGCTCCGTCGGCTTGCTGCTGCTGTGCTGACGGCAAAGGGTCCTCCTCCCTTCATGCGGGCTGGTTCTAGAAATGCTGCGCGGAGGAGTGCAGGGTAAGCCGGGAATGTGCATAGCTTAAGCAGCTGACCAGCAGCTGACAATGCTCATTCGACGGGTGCGGCCCTGCAATGAGCCCTGCAATGAGTCTATTTTGCCTCGATCAGGCAATTGGAAGTCTCCTTCCTCACCACGCACTCCCCGCATCCCGTGCTGTCCGTCTTCCAACCCGTCCTTTCTCGGATGTGGCCTGGACAGTTCGGGCAGGGTGTGAGTCGTGTACCCGAAGCAGAGCTGGAGCTGCAGACGGCATCTCACCTGCATATTCGTTTCCCCACAATACAACACATCCTCCATACCTACAAGCCATCGCCTACCTATCCATACACGCCATATTAGCCAGAGACGGGCAGCTTGCCAGCCGTAAGGTACCTAGTGGTGACCAGCAATGGCGAACGCAAATCGTATGCAATCGACTGGCGGACGCGCTGGAACTTGCTTGGCTCGCACCGCTGCCGCCGCCGCCGCCGCCGCCGCCTGTGCCGCCGCGCAACTGCCAACTGCCAACTAGCACGCACGACATGCGGGCGGAGACGAGTAACATCTGCTTGTTGCACGACCTATGCAGATTGCCGCGCCTGCTTCCCGCCCGCTTGGGAATCTAGGTAGGTAGGTACCTCAGGTAACCTTAGGTAGTTGATGGATGCTGTCCTCTGCTGTCCTCTGCCTTTATGGAATTCTCGTATGTGGTGAGGTTACCTACTGTACCTTAGTTACTTACCTTACCTTATGCAGAATTTGCCCACAGCCCTGTATCCAACCCAAACCAACAAACCAACAAACCATACCAGACCACACCAGACCAGACCAGACCCATCTCCATCTCCATCCAGTTGCCAGCTCCAGGCTGCCAGTCTGCCAGCCTGCCAGCCCAGTCCCAGTCCCAGTCCCGGTCCCGGTCCCCGGGCCCAGCGTCACAACGTCACAGCCTGCGCGCGCTCGCGCTCGAATGAACACATGTGGCCGCTGCTTCGCTGGTCGGTCGGTAAGTTGGCGTATCTTCGCCTCCATTGCGCGCATTGCGCTGGTCGGAGGACTCTGCCCGAATCACTCACTTTTCCACTCTCTCCCCTCCGCCCTCCCAGGTGAGCCAGGCATTCAAGGCACCCAGGTCTGCACCCAAGTCTGCACCCAGGTCTGTGTCAGCTCGAGCTCCAGTTTCTGTCAGTCTGCGTCTCGGTGAGGGTTGGCTCCACCGGCGCTTGCTCGATCCAAAGAATCTTCCATTTATTATTTTAGGGATTACCTGGCTTTCCTGCTATATCTACCTCTGTGCCGCATCCTGTCTTACTCTTTTTTTTTTCTTTTTGGCCCTGCCTACTGTGGCTGCAGACTCGGTTCTCCCGACCGAACCTTACCCCCGGCTTCTGCAAAGCTTCGTCACTTGCAGCCGCCATGCCGCTGCGCCAGATCTGCCTCCTACCTCCGCTAGTCTTTCTCCGCTAACTCTTGCTTGGTTGATATGCCGACTCACTTATACACGTACACGTACACACAGTCGCACATATAACACACGCCAAAGATGTTTGTGCTCAGCTCTTGCTAGGCACTCTTGGCCACCTCACCCGCGCCCGCTGCCCCCCCCCCCGAGACCAATTCACTTGGCAGGTTGCAATCCCGTCGATCACGACATCGCTTCACCATGTGTTCTGTCTCGCGGACCGCCATTGCTGAGGCTACTATAGCCGCCGCCTGTCTCGTGCTGCATCTTTTGCGACTGGCTTCACCTCAGGGGCCCCAATGGGCCCGCCCCTTTGCTGCGGAAGAGAATTGGCATCGCGGTCGAACAAAAAGCTGGAGCGTCTGGACTTATTCTCTGCTCGCCTGGTCCGTCATCGGTCTCGTCTTGGCCGTCCTCGCCGCCGTAACACCGCGCCTCGACGGCTCCCGTGCAGTTGCCATTGCGCCATGGGCTGCCTGTGTCTTCATCACCGCTGCAAGCAGGCCCAGAAAGACACCCAAGCTTCTTTTGGTCTTATATCTCGCTACTTTTGTGTGCGGCTTCGTGTCTGCCATCCAAACTCACAATGAGACGGGCACGACTCCCTTCGCGCATGCTGCGGCTGTATGCGTGGCTCTGATAGGGGTAGTTGTCATCCTGGCAATGCCCATGCGAGACCCCGAACTCGAAACTGTCGAAATCGCCAGCCCCGACGATCCGCCAACCTCTCAACTTCGGAGTCCCGAGGACAACCTGTCCTTATGGCAGTTCATGACGGTTTCTTGGATAGCGCCTCTGATTGCACGAGGGCACAAGAGACAGCTCAATGACGAGGACGTCTGGTTTTTGCCATACGACTTCCAGCATAGCCGCCTGCACTTGCTATTCCGGGACCTCAAAGGGTCCATGATTAAGCGGCTCCTTCTCGCCAATGGTCTCGATTTGTCCATAATCACATCTCTGGGATCTTTGGAGGCCGCGGCGAACCTGTCTGTACCGGTACTTCTGCAACAATTGCTGCGGTCCCTTGAAAAAGGCGCCTCTCGCAAAGACGACTCCATTATGTGGGCGCTGGCAATCCTGATCGTTCGCCTGGTCGCCGCTCAGTCCAGTGTGTTTTCCCTCTGGTTCAGTCGAAGAGCTTACGAAAGAGCGCGCGGAGAGATGCTCACTACAATATACGCCAAAACCCTGACGAGAAAGTCGTTTGGCCTTCGCACAGAAGATCAAGACACTCAACAAGACGAATACCCGGAGCACCAACCAAACGGACACGAGAACGGACATCAAAATGGGCATCAAATTGGTTCAGAACACACAGAATTGACTCCTTTACTCGACGGGAAAGCTAAGAAGACCCGTCTCGACCGCGTGTTGGAATTCTTGAGACTCCGCAACCGCAATGCACCCAAGAAGATCACCAAACCTCACGAGCAACCGGCAACTATGGGCAAGATCCTGAACATTATGAGAAATGACGTTTACGAAGTGGCCCAGCGATTTTGGGAGTTTCCTGCTATTGTTACTAAACCACTGCAGCTTATTCTCTCCCTTGTCCTTATCTGGCAGTTCCTAGGATGGCCGTGCCTTCTGGGTGTGGCCTGGGTCATCCTTGTCCAGATAGTGAATGCTGCTTGCGTTCGCCGTTTGCTTGTGAACGAAAGGCTCCGGCGAGCGGCATCCGATGTCCGCCTCCATGCGACTTCGCAATTCGTTGAAGCCATTAGGCCACTCCGATGGTACGACTGGCAGTCTAAATGGCTCGGCACCATTATGGAAGCCCGAGGGAAGGAGCTGCACCTCAGGATCATCACGGGTCTTTGGAGCGTGGCCATCAGTGCTACTAACCTATCCGCGGGAGCCCTGTTCCCAGTCTTCAGTTTCTTTGCTTATACATACCTCGCGGGGAAGCCACTGCCGATCGACGTGGCGTTCCCTGCACTTCAGCTCTTTACGATGCTCGAGAGTAGTCTGAAGGAACTGCCGTCATTGATCACCGTACTGCTCAATGCATCCGTCGCCATGAGACGTCTCGAGGCATTCATGGCGGAACCTGACAAAGAGGAAGGGGGCGGCAGCGACTTGACGAACAAAATCGAGTTCCGAGACGCATCTTTTGCCTGGACAACAAACCATAGACTCGTTCTGAGGGACCTGAACCTGCACTTCTCCACTGGGCTGGCAGTCGTCTGTGGCAAGGTGGGCTCCGGCAAAACGGCTCTGTTGCAGGCTATCCTTGGCGAGCTTGACAGAATCAGGGGCAGTTGCGTGCTGCCTAACGAGATGGTGGGCTATTGCGCCCAATCTCCCTGGCTTCAGAACATGAGTATTCGGGATAACATCCTGTTTAACTTTCCTTTTGATCCAGTCAGGTACAGGAAGGTGTTGGACGCGTGCGCCCTCACCCCAGATCTGGCCAACTTCACCCATGGTGACTTGTCTCACATCGGTGAGAATGGCATCGGGCTATCTGGGGGCCAGAAGGCGCGAGTTGCCTTAGCCAGGGCCGTTTACAGCCAATCCCGCATTCTACTCCTCGATGACCCGCTGGCCGCTCTCGACCACAATACGGCGGAATCCATTGTCCGCAAGCTATTCTGCGGTCCTCTCGTGAAGGACCGTACCGTGGTGCTTGTTACCCATAGAGTGGATCTCTGCACCCACCTGGCTGATCAAGTGGTCGAAATCACCGATGGAAGGGCACGCGTCTTAGATTCAGACGAAATCGCCCAGGAGATAGACATCCTCGCAAAGCACCAGGATGCACTCGCGTCCGCCCATGACGAAGACACGCAAGGAACGACCGAGGAACAGAACGGTGCAGCTGTACCGGACAAATTCGTCACCGACGAGCATCGAGCATCTGGCGGAGTCGTTGCTAGGATCTACTGGACCTATATCAAGGCTGGCAACTTGACGTGGTGGGCGGTGGTGATCGGGCTCTTCTCCTTCTTCCGATTCCTTCGGATATTCAACTCGTGGTTCTTGAAGGCCTGGGGTGAAGCTTATGGAGATGCGAAGTCTCCCACCCCGCCGAGGTCTTCGAATGTCGCGGACGGTATCTTCAGCCACCTCCCAAGCCCCGAGGACGATGTCAAACCCTGGCTTGAATGGTACGCTGTCCTGGGACTTCTCATGACCGCCTTCTACACGCTCACACAATGCGGTTTACTGCTCATCCTGTACACGGCTACCAAGAACCTGTTTGGCCAGGTTCTGGAGCGAGTGAGCAACGCAACCTTCCGTTTCTACGACGTAACGCCCGTCGGGCGTCTGATGAACCGCCTCACCTCTGACATAGGTATGCTGGATGGCGGAATCATCCAACCGCTGCAAGACGTAGCGTTCTGGTCCCTGACTTGGGCCACGGCCATGGTGGTGATCGCTCTGACGACCCCGGTGTTCTTCGTCGTGGCGCTGGCCATGACGACCTGGTTCGTCTGGATTTTCCTGCGCTTCCAGCCAACAGCCCAGAGCCTGCGTCGTCTGGAGATGGTCTCGCTCAGCCCTCTGATGTCCAACTTCGGGATTCTGCTGGACGGACTGGCGACAATCCGCGCCTTCCGAGCACAGCCGCACTTCCAAGCGCGTAACATCGCCGTGACGGACGCTTTCCAGAAGATGGACCACTTTTACTGGAGCCTGCACGCGTGGCTGCTGTACCGCTTCGACGCCGGCTCGGCCTTCTCGACCTTCGCGTTGACCATGCTGGCCCTGCACCAGGGCCTGTCACCCGGCTTGACGGCTTTCGTCCTCACCACTGCCTCCCAGTTCGTCGAGGCCACCCACGCCCTCTGCAAGGCCTACGGCACACTGCAAATGGACTTTGTGTCGGTCGAGCGCGTGGTCGAGTTGCTCGACCTGGAGGAGGAGGCCTCCGGCGATATCCAGCCCCCGGCCTCCTGGCCCGCCTACGGTGACGAGATCCGCTTCGACGCCGTCACCCTGAGCTACGCGCCGCACCTCGCTCCCTCCCTCACCGACGTCAGCTTCGCTATCCCCGGCGGTGCCACTTGCGCCGTCCTAGGCCGCACAGGATCCGGCAAGTCCACGCTCGCCCTCGCTCTCCTCGGCGCCACCCTGCCGCCGTCTACAGGAAAGATTGTGGTCGGTGGACTCAATCTCGCGGATGTCGACGTCCACGCCTGGCGCCGCCGCGTCTCCTTCGTCGCGCAGGACCCTGTCCTTTTCCCCGGATCCCTGAGGGATAACCTCGACCCCTTGGACCAACACGCGGACAACGAATGCCAAGCGGTCCTCCACCGCATCCTCGGCCCGCACTGGAGCCTCGACGCCCGCGTTGATGACGGGGGCAAGAACCTCTCCCAGGGGCAGCGCCAGCTTGTGGCTATTGGCCGCGCAGTGCTGAGAAGGAGTCCCGTGGTGGTGCTTGATGAGGCGACGGCGAGCATTGATCGCGAGACGGCCAGGGCGATTCAGGATGTCCTGAGAGATGAGCTCAAACAGAGTACCGTTATTACGATTGCCCACCGCCTGGAGGCAGTCAAGGATGCGGACTATTTTCTTAGGCTCGATGCGGGCCGTGTGGTTGAGGCCGGGCCTGCTGTGGCTCCTTAGGGCAGTGAGGACCGAGTGGGTGAGGTGAAGGGTGATGAGTGACGAGATGAGATGAAGCGAAATGTGGAATGAGATACGAGATGAAACAAGATGAGCTCCGATGAGTGTGGGTGTGCAATGAGGAGGCTCGAGAGAGGCTTGCCCATGGTTTGGATGCGAAGTGTGTACGTTGGCATAATGGGCTTTAGTGTCGTAGAGTCAGTCATATTTCATACTTACGGTACCTTAGGTACTCATAGTTGGCGTTCCCTCCTGGACATACAAATTCACCTAAACTGGAATCTCCTATAAGGTACTTACTTAGACCTAGCCGAGTTTAGTGCACTGTGCTGGAAGGTGTTTGCCGTGATTTGGGGAAGGACCTCGGGACTCAGCTGGGATGATGGTGACGATTACATCATGCAATGTCGTTACAACGTCATGATACCTTACTTACACTTTGTCTCACTTCCACACGGCACCCAACAGCCGCGTCGTACTGGAGGTCAATGGTAAGAGCAAGAGATTCATCTCAGTTCGATAGAAAGCACCGATTAGACCAACAATGAGCACCATGCGCCACCTGCACTTGGACCCTTCCAAGCGGAAGCCTCTCCTGAAAGACCAGAAGAGCCTCGAGGAAGTGCCGGCAAGCCTCCCCGTCGGCAAGGTGCACACGGACCCCCGGGGCTCGGGCAGCGACGAGGACGCCAGCATCTACTTCATCGGGACGGCGACGACGGTGCTGGAGTGGCGCGGCGCGCGCCTGCTGACGGACCCGAACTTCCTGCACGCGGGCGACCACGTGCACCTGGGGCCGGAGGTGACGGCGCAGCGGCGCACCAACCCGGCGGTGGACCTGCACGCGCTGCCGGCGCCGGACGGGATCCTGCTGTCGCACTACCACGAGGACCACTTCGACCGCCTGGTCGAGGACCGCCTGCGCCGCGACGTCGACATCGTCACCACCCCCCACGCCAAGGCCTGCCTGGCCGGCCCCGGCAAGGAGGACCCCTTCCGCGCCGTCCACGACCTCGACCCCTTCCAGAGCCTGGCCTTGCACATCGACGACGACGCGGGCGGGAAGCAGAGGGAGAGCGTCGGCGGCGGCTATGCGAAGGCCCCCGTCATCAAGGTCACCGCTACCCCCGGCAAACATGTCCCTCCCGGCCCGCTGGCGGCGGCGAATGATCTTCTGAAGGCGGTGCCGCCGACGAATGGGTGGTTGCTTGAACTGGTAAGTGTGCTGTGATGACCCTTCCGGCTATCTATCTATCGTGGTGTTCTTCATCGCAGGCAGGCGGGGCCACTGACACTTATACACAGTACGTATACCGGGCCTCGTGGTCACCCCTTACATACCTACTTATCTAGAAGCGGTGCGAGGGAACCACCGAGTATCTTCCACCACAGAGAGACACGTCCACGTATGGCTGTGTTCGCGGACCGAACTGACGCGTGATAGGGGCACGACCTTCAAAGCACCCACGGGCGCGGCCTCGGAAAGCATGGACACCGGGTACCGGATCTACATCTCGGGGGACACGCTGTTCGTGGACGAGCTGCGGGAGATCCCGAAGCGGCTGCAGAACGACAAGATCGACCTGATGCTCGTCCACCTGGGCGGGACCACGATCCCCGGCCCGTCGATGCCGCTGGTCATGGTCACGATGGACGCCGAGCAGGGCCTCCAGCTCATGCAGCTCGTCAACCCGGACGTGACCATCCCGATCCACTACGACGACTACAGCGTCTTCATGTCGCCGCTCTCCGACTTCCAGGAAAAGGTCGACGGCGCCGGCTGGAAGGATCGGGTCGTCTATCTGGATCGCGGAGAGCAGTATCGGTTCAAGGTGCGGGAGACTTAGATTGACTGAATAGAGAGTCGATTCTGGTTTCAGTACCTACTTAAGTACTTCCTATCTCCAAGTAAGACTGTATTTGTGAAGTCAGCCGCCCACTGTGTAAGCCTTATACTCGTTGCCATGCTTTCATGACCCGTAGAGAATCCCGCGCAGTTCGATGGCCAAAGCCAGTCTTTCAGTAAACCTTCATCTGATGTTATCTTTTTTTTTCTCGGTTTCAATTAGATAAGATACCTACCTACCTAGGTAGGTATGTTCAGACGAACGAGCAGAATACCTAGGTAAGTAGGTAAGAAGAGATGGTTACCGAGGCACCGGCCCACGGACTGAACGGAAACTGTAAAGTCTCTCCAGTCCAGAACCGGCCAACGGGGCTCTTGCAAATACAAAGGGCTTACTCTGGCCAATTCTGGCTCTGCTTTATGCATGTGTTTGGTACTATTCTTGGTCCGGGAGCTGCATGTAGGTACCTACTTAAGTAGGTACTTGGGGTAGGTGGTAGGTAGGCAGGAGGACTTGGAATCTCTACCATCCCGATGGGTCGCAAGCTTGGAGGCCTTGCCTAGGTACCTTCCAAGCACAGGCTGGAGTGCACATGCATTCCATATTGACAACTGATGAAGTCGCATTCCACATTTGCATCCGAAAAGAATCTTGTGCTTCCCGGATCGCCTGGCAACCGCAAGGGCGGTGTTGCTAGGTTAAGCTGCGACGGCAATTTACGAGATGGTGATGGTGGCGGGAGGGAAAGAACGCACCGGACAGATCAGGGGCAGAAAGGCAGGCAGGATGGATCAGATTCAGCCGGGGGCAAAGTCCGGGTTGGGCTAATCGCACTGCTAAAAGGCCCGTCTCAGCTTCCGCGTAATATAAATGCAGCTTCTAGCCAATCAAGACGCTAGGGCTTATAAGTGCGGGTCCCAAAAGTTTAGTACATATAAGAAAGTTTAGCACATATAAAAGCACCTTCCCATTTTAATTGCTTATAATTAAAATTTTTAATCACTTGTTAACCACACCATCTAAAATACATATTTGCGCGCTGCCACCTTCGGTACCGGGCCTCTGTCGCGTCTTAACCTTTACCCAAGCCACTCTTTCACAGGCGTGTGTGTCTCTGACATCTCCTACCGCTGCCTCGGGACGCGCTGTGCTTGTAATCAGTCTTGCGAACGCGGTCAGCAAAGCTCGAATCAACACTTGCAGGCAGAGGGAAGCTAGGATCTCGTTGTTCGGATTTGCCAGTTCAACGTCGGCGGCCCACTGCAACATAAGGCACCTACTTACTTACCCAAACCTTACATTGTAAGTAACAGCAAAATCACCCACCCTTTTAGTGCCGAAATAATTACGCCAACCTACCTAAATACACCACAACGCCGCAACAACTAACACCACCCACCGAAAGGAGGCGTTTGCATCTGCACGAGACGCCACCATGGAGACCACGGCGATGGATATCGACGTGCAGGAGGAACAGCAACAGCAACAGCAACAGCAACAGGAGCAACAGCAACAGGAGCAACAGCAACAGTCCAAGCTACCGTCCGCTGCACCCTCCTCCTCCTCCTCGCCGCCGCCTTCAGACAATCAGTCCCGCGCTTCATCCTACCACTCGTCGGCCTCTCATGATCAACGGTCTCCTTCTCAGGCCGCCGCTTCCCCGTCGGAGGCTCATCCACCCGCTGGCTCTCCCCCTCCAGGAAACTCAAATTCACCTCAACCGGAGGGGCTCGTAACCACCTATGCGCATACCGCGACCAACGCAACTGCCGGTACCAATGGCATCAACCCGCAGGAAACACCCGCGGCGCCTGTCGCATCCTCATCGGCATCTACGCCACCGGCCTCGGACCCGGCCCCGCCCCCGGCCCCCGTCGCACCCATGGGCACGGCTTCACCCCCGATGAGCAGAACCGTTTCGCTGCCGAATGCTACATCGCTCCGCCAAGACGTGCCTCATCCAGCCCTTCGCGTTGCCACTGCCAATGACACCTCCAAGGTTCCGAGGTCCTTTCCTTCGCCACGTTCTGAGAAGTACAAGGAGCCGCCCAACTTCGACGCCGATGTACAGGAGCTTGAGTCGCTCTTGAGCCGAGTTTCCCCGGCTGCTGCGCGCCACTGCGTAAGAAACAGATGGGATACGACGCTGCTCGGTTCCGAATTCCACCAATCGTTTATTGTAAGTCTAAGTCCTCCTTTCCCGTCGACTAGCATCTATCTGGACCGGATAGGAGACAGGAGCTGACCTGTGCTCAGCTGAACGCCGTGGTGCATCACGCCAGCGAGGGCTCCATTCAACGGGCCATCGGTACCTTCGGTGGTAAGATGGTATCCAAGGCCCAGCGCGAGTTCATAGGTCACTTCCAGGCCCGCGACCTTGATAAAGCGGCTGATCTCATCATTGCCAAGGCCAGCAACACCCTTCTGGACAAGGCCTTGGACAAGCGACTCAAGACCATCGACGCCCGATCTTTGATTAATGCTCTGGCTCGGGCCGAACGCTTGGGTTACGAGAGCAGCGACGTGATCGAAGACAACAAACAACCAAGTCTGGCTTCCGCTCCAAACAACCCTCCCCCGGCGCCCGCTCCCGCTCCCGCTCCCGCTCCCACTTATGCTCCTGCTCCGAGCATGCCCATGCCCATGCCCACGCCCACGCCCGTGTCTATGCCGACTGCGTTCCAGGCCTCTCAAGCCCACCGTTTCGTCGCGCCTCCGAGCTATAATCCTCCGTCACCTGTAGTTGTGCAACAACGACCGTCACCAGCAGTTGCGCAACCACAACAACCACGACCACCCATGCCGCCGCAGCAGGTGCTTCCTAGACACCCAGCCCAGGCACCTGCTCCGAGTGAGCTACAATGCCGCATGTGTTGGCGCAAGTTCACTTCGACGACACCTTATGAATACGTGAGTAAGCTGCTTGACTATCTAAGCATGTATGGAATGCTGATGGGAAAGGCAGCACGTTGCCAGACAACTCTGCTCGAAGCAGCCGCCGAAGCCCGAGGGTTTTCCTTGGTCGTGTGACCACTGCGGTGCTGGCTTCATCACCAAGGTTGGCCAGACATATGTAAGTCCCGCATCGTCATTCTCTGAGGGAAATCATCGTGGTCTCGTCCTGACTGACTCCCGTAGCATGCGGTGAACAAGGTGTGTGGAGACCATTCTACCGCTCCCGCCACCCCTCGACCTGCCGCGTCCGGCTCTCCCATGAACGGAGTGTCTGCACCTCCCGTGAACACAACGCCTGTGCACTCGACTGCTGCCATACCTTCGCCATCTTCCCGCCCTCCAAACAGCTCGCAACCGCGCTACGTTCAAACTACGGTCACGCCTGGCCAAGCCAATTATCCGCCGCCAGCAACTCCGCACACTGATCCAGATGACCCATACGGTCATTTGACTGCTGAGCAGCGAGCGCAACTTTGCGAGGAGTTACGTCAGGCTGAAGAACAATTCAAGCCTCGCTTTGCCGAAGTCCAAAAGATAGCGGACCCGGAAACCCGCAAGGTCCAGACCGACCACACCCAGAACTGCTTTTCCACCAAGCAGAGCATAATCAGGAAGAAATATGGCGTGAGACTCAGAAGGAGACGCACAAGAGCCGAAATCGATTCGGAGAGAATACGCATAGGATCGATGAAGCATCGTTCAGTCAGCAGCCATGCCCCAGAAACGCCCAGCATGAAACGGCAGCGAACCGACAATGCCCAGCAGCCGAACTATGCGGCTCCTTCGAACATCACTGCCCCTTTGCCGAGAATAGACTATCTTTCCGTCGCCGACATGAACAATGCCGGGCTGAGCGGAGCCAACGCGACTGCAGCAACAACCGACCCAACCGCGGCTATCTCGTTAGCCAAACCGGCAGCGAGCCAGCTGCCCCCCGCAATGAACACTCCGCCTCCGCAGAACAGCCTCTCTTCTCTCCAGAAGAAGGGCTACCGCGTGTCTTCGCACACCCCGGGCTCCAACCAAGCCCATCCCCCAAGCACTGCTCCGGCCCAACGCAGCGGCTCCGCCTCGGAGCCCGTGGTCTTGGAGGACGATTCCGACTCGGATGACGGATCTGGGTCGGATGGCGACATTCCAGCATCGCTCCCTTCAACCAGGCCGCTTAACCCTCCGCCGAAGAGCTTGGTGATGTGATCAATCTCCTTTCCGGCGTCTTGGGCTCGCGTGGAAACGAACATGAACACATTGCGTCACGAGGGGCTTTGCTCAAACTTCGTTCTACCTCCGCGTGCATATATAGGTATCTCGTCCGTGCAAATCATGGTGCTCAGCATTATCGAGATTCGAGAGAAGCAGGCCTGGTTTGCTATATCGGGAAAGGGAACCTGATCTACAGCACTACCACCGGCGGTGCTCTGGCATTTGCGTTAAGAAATATTCCACAGCTTCACCGAAGAAGAAGAAGAAGCAGGGCAAGGAGAAGAAAGGCAAGAAGGAGAAGACGGAATATAGAGTTGCTTTCAGGAGTGCCACAGAAAAAGGGCAAATCCCTGACAAGGTCTCAATGAAGAAGGCTACCAAAAGCACTTGGCACCCGCCATGAGTGTCCTGCACTACATAAGTACTTTAGGTAGTTAGCCAGGCACAGACAGCTCTGGGCAAGTCATGTACACAGTTGCGATGAATAAAACATGCATGCTTTTAAACAAAATCAACGCCTGAAGGTGGTGGTGACAGGATCCTTGGACTACTACGAAAGTGTTGAACAGATACAATGAATGCTCTGATGGCCCAACATGGGAAAGCTCGGATGATACTAACCTAGGAGACTCTCCCTGGATCTAATCAGCTCCTGAAGCGAGAAATGTTTTTCTCCAACGAATAGGTTGCTGCTACAACTGCTATCACCATCCACTTGATTTTTCATTGTATCATTCTACTTCAACTTCACATAAACTCGTTCCTCGGATCATCAGGTCGAATATCATAGATTTTCGTAGCCTAGGTAGGTAGCTAGCTAGCTACCAGAGGCATTGAGGCGAGGCGGGCCGAGGAGACTAGACTTGTAGTATACATACAGCTTCGGCATCATCTCTTCGTTTCTTTCAACTACGATCCCCAGCGGCTTGCCTACAAGATCAGGGCTCTCTCTCTCTCTCTGTCTTCGTCCTCTCTCGCAGAGCAGGGCAACAAACAAGACTTGCAACTCCTTACTCCCACCCTCCACGGCTCGGAGAATGCGTACGTGCGTGCGTAAAAGGTATCGTAATCAGACACAACAATAACAACGACAACAGCAGCAGCAGCAGCAAGAAGCAACAGCGACAACAACAAAGCAAGAGACATATCAAAACCGTATCAGCAACACCCGCAACCATTCCACGTCCGCGTTCGAGGAGGAGGTGGGTAGGTAGGTAGGTAGGTAGATAGGTACCGCACACACCGTCGTCGTCTTCATCTTCATCTCCATCATCATCATCATCATCTCCCTCAACCCGTGACGCGGCGAACCCAAAGCGTGGTGGGCTCGTACTCGGCGTCGCGGTCGAGGCGCTTGTAGGCGCGGTGGAGCTTGAGGCCGAGCTGGTACGAGTCGTTCTCGACGTCGGCGAGCTCGGCGCGCAGGTTCTCGACCTTGCGCTTCTCGGCCTCGCGCTTGCGCACCACCGCCTCCGCCGCCAGCAGGTTGTCCGCCGGCATCAGCTCCGTCATCTGCCGGATCGCCGTGTGCAGGTTCTGCCGCCGCTGCGCCAGCGCCGTCAGCCGCGCGTTCAGCTGCGCCACCCGGTCCTGCGCCGCCGCCCCCTCCACCTCCGGCGGCGCCGGCGGCAGCATCTTGTCCGTCCCCGTCGTCGCCGTCGAGTCCACCGACAGCGTCGACGTGTTGGCGTGGCGCCCCATCGCGGACGCGCCGCCGGCGACCGGCCGCGGCCCCGTGGTCCGGGTCTTGGTCATGGTGGATGACGAGGTGGGCGTGTAGTACGGCGAGTCCATGCTGATCTTGACCGTCTCGGTAGTCGGGCTCTGGCGCGGGGATGCTTCGAAGCCCGAGACGACGGGCCGGCGGCGGTCGAGGATGGACGAGCCCGGGGCAGGCTTCGGCGAGACTTGTTCCTGCGGAGGCGGCGTGGGCAAGGATGGCACGTCGTTCCCAAGGCTCTGCCTAGGCGTCGAGGCCGGGTTCGAAGTCGCGGCGGTAGTGACACTGAAGCGGGACGGGGGCTGCGTCCACTCGCTGGGAAAGGCGCCGGGCGGCACTTGCGATGGGTGCAAGTCGTGCTGGGGGGTTTGGGCGGGGGATGGCGTGGCGTTATCGGGTCGGTGAGCAGCGGCGCCAGCGGGTTTCCTGCGAATGGCCTTCTCGGTCGAGGGGATCTGCAGAGGGCGTAGAGATTTGTGCGAAGGTTGGGCAGACGTGGTTGTGGGAATGGCACGTTTGGCCGGGCCCGAGTTGTCGTCGGATAAGGGTGGACTGGGATAGGATTGCGGCGGTGGCACTGCTCCTCGGACCTGGCGCGCGCTGGTGGGTTCTGCGCTGTCGCTGCGACCTTGAGCCCCCGGGGCGGCCAAAGACGTTTCAGGCTTGGTTGCGTCGTCAGGGGTCGAGACAGCAGGTCCCCGCGCCGCTCTTCTTCCGTCCCTCGGAGGAGGCTTTAAAGGTGGCGCGTCCTTGTTGTCATTTACCGGCGCAACAAAGTTCTCCCTACCACTTGCTCCCTTCCATTCCGGCCGTGGATTGGCATTGGCTTGTTGCAAGCGGCGTGCTCGTTCGACCCATGACACTTCACTGGGCGCCTGGTTCGGCAGTGGAGGAGCCAGAGGCTTTGCCTGAGATCCAATCCCCTGAACGTACTCCTGGGGATTGATCTGCGATGGTTTGCCTTTGGGCCCTGTCGTGGGTTCGCCAGTTCTCGGGTCCCAGCGGACATCGCTGCCATGTGGCCGAAGCGGCTTGAGTCGTTCCCGAGATTGGGCCTCGCGGAGGGCGTTGCGGGCCGCATCCGAGTTCTTCCGTCGCTCGCGGCGCATCGTGGGAATATTACTTCGTTCGCCTGCCCTCGAGGAGGGGGGACGCTCCGAGTTGACGTGAGACATGTCCGGCGACTCTTCAATGGGCGAGACGTCACCTGGGTTGGGCCTGAAAGAATGAGGGCGGGACGTCAGTACGATAACCCCTGGAATTATGATAGGTAAAAGGGAGGTGTTGTCTGCCGTAACCAGAAAGCCGGGTACAAGTAGACTCGTTGAGAGATGAAAGCAAAGGCGACGGTACTTACCCAACTCTCGTCGCTGCAATGTCAGGCGAGCTCGGCGGGGAAATGTTGTTCGGGTCACCGCGAGCGTCGGCTCTAAGTTCCCGCGCGGCAAAGGTTGCAGCTTCTGGCGACGGTTGCGAGTAGAGAGACGAGGCCGGACGGCCGTAACTGGAACGGCGATTGGTATTTCGGGCGCTGTGCAGTGCTTGGACGGGAGGTGCCGCCGTCACGTAGCCCGGGTTACTGCGATAGCGCGGAGTCAGCATGCTGGATCGTCGGTCGGCGCAAGACAAGCTAATGAGTGTATCTCGAACGGAACATATGACGAGGAGGTAAAGAGAGGGCCTATGCCGATCTCCCAGGAAGCTTGGAGAACGGAGAGCAGCAGGCTGGGCCCGTCTTCAGCTGGCCAGACCACGCCCATCCCATGTCTGGACGTACTGGCATCCACGCCGTCGGGGGCCGTTTCTGCAAGCTCCTGCAGGATGCCGTTCGCATTGGTCTACCGTCTGACGGCTGACATTATTGGGAACCAGGGACAGCCGTCCATCCGCACACCCTCGCCTGGCCGGCCCTCTTTCTTCACGAGGCAGCTAGCTACCTAGCTAGCTGTACCGACCCTTCCGTGTTAGTGGCAGTGGCAGTGGCAGTGCTTTATGAGCTGACGCCGCACCGGCAAGCCAAGATTGCCCGTCCGTGTCCAACACCGGCTCGGCGGTGGTGGTAGGTAAGGTAGGTAGTAATCAAAAGGCGAAACCAATAGTCGGAGGGGGGGAAAGGGGGCAGGCGCTACTTGGGGGTTGATGAGGTAAGGCAAGACAAGACAACCTCAAGTAGTAGAAGAACTCACTGGTCTGGCGGCACGTCGCCGTTTCGTCGGGGTCGTGGCGGCGCCGGGCCACCTCGGACAGAGTATTGGTAGAGGCTGTTTCCGCCGTAGATGCCTGTGTTGTTGTTTCCTTGCACGGGCGAGGACGGGGTCAGAGAGGTTCGGCGCGAGGACTTGGAGTTCTGCCAGGCCTCGAGTTTCTTGCGACTCATGTGCGGCGCGCCGCCGTCTTTTTGACGGAATCGGTCCCACATGGCGGTTGGTGCTGGCTGGCTGCAGTTCGGAATGCGTCAGATCGTCGGCCGGGATGCAAAGGCTCAGGAGGGTATCTCCTTGTCCAGCTTGTTCTAGAGGCGTGGTTGCGTGGGGAGTCGAGGTGTTCGCATGGGGGGGGGTATCGACGCCGGCTTCTCGCGCGATTCGCTTGTTCGTCGTCGAAGGCAGCTGGGAAGGCGGGCAAGCTGCAGGATCAAGGTACAGTGAGTGCTCCGCTGTGGTGTTTGGGCGTGACCGGCTCCAGGGTTGTTTTATTAGAAGGGCGGAGGACGAAGGGAGGGGAAGGGGGGCCGACAGGAAACAAGGGAATGCGGAATGTCGAAGTAGGAGGTAAGTATAAGTAGAAGACAATAATAATCTTGAATGACTGCTGCGGCACAGTTGCTCCGCTGTTTGTTTGTACTTGTTCGGATGAAAGACTGGGCGACCCAGCACCAGAGGCGAATACGAATACAACGTTGAAATCGGATCAACCGAGTGGCAGGTGAGGCAGGCTGGCAGGCTGGCAGGCTGGCAGGCTGG
This sequence comes from Xylariomycetidae sp. FL0641, assembly GCA_022376655.1. NCBI lineage: Eukaryota > Fungi > Ascomycota > Sordariomycetes > Xylariomycetidae sp. FL0641. Next base: position 169,352 of record JAJJKE010000056.1, read on the forward strand.
GAGGTGCTGGTTTTATGAGGTGAGATGACTGGGGCGCCGACGAGACGAGAGCGCTGACCGCTCCACGATGACGGGCCTGGACTTGCAACCGACAACACCAACGCGCACCACCGCCGATATCTGAGAAGATTTTCTGCAGGCCTCTCGGTTCTCGGTGCGGCGCACGGGGTTGCAGGAATGGCCAGCGACTCGCGATCGATTGGGTCGTGTTAGTCGGCCGGGCGCGTCGGGTCGTGGCGAACAGGCCGGTCGTGCTGAATGGGCCACCCAATACCTTACCCGACTGATGATTGATGGGAAGTTGTAGTCACTTGAAGTATTAGGAGAAGTCGGGATGGAAGACAGACGGAAGACAGGTACATAGGCTAGGTACCTACCTTAGTAGATACCTAGGTAGGTATTGTATATCCAACCTCTGCTCTTATTACTGATACTATGACCACTATCACCGTTCCGCCGCTTTACCACAGCTATCCCACTGGCCTTTCTTCTCTTAATCAAGACGAATGCGCCTGTAATCAAGTCTCGACCCCTCCGCCCAATGCACCGGCACCGATCTTAGCTGACCGTCGTCCCATCTTCAGCGGCCTCCAGCCCTTCAACTCCCCACCAGAGCCAGACTTACAATTGACAGGGTCGACGGCCCATCCGGTGCCGCGTCTAGCGGCATGGCGATTGCCTGTATCAAGATTCTAGCGGCCGTTCAAGCTTCTAGTGATCGCCTCCAGGGAAGCGCCAGGGACCTGTTCATATCCTGTCAACCTGTCGCCTGTCAAGCTGGTGTTCTCGCCTGTATTCACGGCACCATGCAGGAGGTAGGTGGTAGTACAGCTGACAGGTATAGCCACATACCTACCTAGTTACATAGGGTACCTTTCCTACAGTACCTACCTACCTAGGTAGGTACCCAAGGTATCCAGGGCGCCAGGGAGGTCCCCAGGAGAGATATCCACGACTTGTGAGAACACACACTCGTCTCTTGAGTACCTTAGCGGAACTGCTCCCTCTTTCGCAAACAACTTCGGTCTGGTGTTTCACTGCAGCGTTGGCAGTCCTAACCCAGAAGTCCCCAAGATGGGCGTGATCAAGGACCAAGATTAGGGGAGTGGTGTCGCCTGCATACCTAGCTGTTTCACCTTGCGGTGCTTAAGCCTCAAGGGCACGGTGCAGGTGCCCCCCAAGCCCCCCCAAACAAGCTAGCACAGGGGTTCAAGATCAGGGGATCCCGCCTGCGACCTGCCTACCTGCCCCTCCTTCTCAAGCTTCCCCACGCGACCCGTCAGCCTTATTAGTGAGAATGGCAAGAATGGATGCACTGATGAGAAGGTGAGAGCTCAGACTACAAAACACCAGGTCTCAGCACGACGGAGCTAGCCTCCTGCTAGAGTATCGGGAGTATCGACTATATCGTCATCCTAAATAAAGACTCCATAACCCCGAGTACACTCCTGGTCTATTCCATTCATGTTTGATCAATATATGGCCTGGAGCGACAGAACCTGCCCCAATATTCATCCTTCTTATCCGTACTTAGGTTCCACGGTAAAGTTCATGTCGGTAGCCGGATGACCAACTCAACGGTTCCGGGCATCTTCATGCGAGCTGTATCTCAAACCATGGCTAGTCTGTGTTACCAATGCGTTTCTTCTTCCCAGCCATCTGCCAGAAGTCTTCAGTGACGACAGTACATTTTTCTGATGTTCTCCCCAGAAGATTTGCGAGAAGATGCATAGAGGCACCACGTAGGTATTATTTGATTCGCAACTTGGACTGATTGGGATGCATGCCGTGCCCGCCTCTTTTCGGCAATGACTGCTGACGTTGTAGCTGAGTTGATACTGCTGAGTTCATACTGCGTAAAGCAAACCCAGCTTGCCGGTCCAAGTAGCTTTTCTTACTCCTCATTTTTTTTATACCGAAAGTTTGGGAACTGAATCTAAGGATCTGCGAAACTTGAAGTGGCTAATATATTGTAGTTATGGAAGAGCAACGGCTCTGACAAGGATACACGTACTGTACCAACAGAGCTTGTATATCAGGATAGGTAGCCTAGATATAGCGTACACAGGCTACTTCGTGCCGCCATCATGTCGATTTATAGAACATAAATATGGTTGCGGGCTTATCATATCCTCAATATAACTTCCTGCTCTAAGAAGCTAAGATACTGGTCACAGGGCTGTTGTGGCAACTACAGTGCACGTAGAGATTGTAAATTTCAAAGGCTTCCTTGGTTGTCAACAATCCAATATAAAGCGTGATGTTACCGGTATACTGCACTGCTTTATACGCCACAGAGCGGCGGCAGCTAAAGACGTAATCTTCTCGTGAGCGGGAGGGAAACAGCTTCAAGGATGTACTAGCCGTGTCGGGTCCTAGAGGTCCAAGGAGGCAGCATTTTCAAGCTGAGAAATCTAAGGTACAGTCTTCTTGCAGGAGTCTGCGCCCTATCGAAACGACAGGTTGAAAACTGCGATGGCATGATGAACCTATGGGACAACAAACATTAACCTCGATTATCTTATAAAGTGGAAGATAGTAGAATAATGATTCTATTAGTGATGATCCCATCCTCATGAGTAGTGGGTGAATAGCAAGCAGAGCGGAGGCTCCTGCACACTCAGTGTACGGTACAGCCTGTCTTGGCCTGTGCAGTCCTGGAGGTGTTCAAGTTGCAACCTGATTCCATTAGAGTGGACCCATTCTGCTGACTGCGCCACATTTCTACCCACACCCATCCATGGCTGCGCCTCACACTTCCGCCTCAACCACCGCCCCACATCAGCCATAGCTTACTACTTTAGCCATTCTGGGCTAGCGCCGGATAAACACCGGCATCGCTTTTTCCACGGAAAGAAAAGAACGCTAATCTTATCGGGATGGCGAAACCTGCCCCTCCTGGCCCTGGTGCTGCAGACCAGGAGTCACAATTTTTGCGGGAGGGCAAGGAGCAAATTGAGCAAGCTGACTGCAAGACTACTTCGACCCGGAGCTCCACCTCAGACAATTCAGGCTTCCTCGCGAAGGGCTACCTCGAGGCACACCCGCACGACCGGTCGCGAACCTACAACGATTACGTTTCCGAGATCGTCCGACACACCCAGAAGAAGCTGCAATCCCTCGCCCACGAGCAGCGTCAGAACAAGATGGCGCGCAGCTACCAGCCCCAGCTCGTCTTCGTCGACGGCAGCTTTGCCGACCTCGCGCAGGAGATGGCCGACTACCTGCACATCGGCGAGGAAGTCAAGCCCCTCCTGGCCAAGGAGCAAAACGACGAGGCTCTTAAGAAGATCATCCTCGCCTCACCTGCCCTGAACTCCGTCGCCAACGAGAAGGAGTTTGGTCCGTCGTACAACCTGCTCATCTACCTGGTCCTCCAATCCGAGAACCCCCAGATGTTCCTCCCCCGTGTCTGCGAAAACCTCATGAAGCCCATCACCTCCTCGCCCGTCAACGGTCCCGGCATGGCCCTCTTCGCGCTTACCAACATCTTCAACCTCCTCAAGCCCGACAACGAGCTGCGATACCACGTCTTCATGTCGATCCTGAAGTTCCTTAAGATGCACTCCATGTTCGACAACCTGAAGCCGTTCCTGCCGAACGTTGAGTCTTGGTTGAAGGACTGGGATACCGACGACGACGAAAAGCGCCAGCTGTTCGAGTTGGTCGCGGAGGTCGCTAGCGAGTCGGGTGACGACAAGTGAGTGCCAGCATCCAATTTGGTACGCGGTTCTTTAGGGGGGTTAGGGTATGCTGATCTCAAAACCTGTAGGATCTCGTATGACTTCGTTCTCAAGGCTCTACACACGTTCGAGGAGAAGGACACCAAGTCGGAAGAAGCCCAGCGCCTCTCGCTGCGCGCCGTCAAGAACGCGATCCTCTCCCCTACGCATCACGACTTCCAGGACCTCTTCGCCGTACCGTCCGTCCAGGCGCTCGCCGAATCTCACCCCGTCTACTTCGAGCTATTGACCGTCTTCGCCGAGAAGGATCTTGAGGACTATGTTCAGTTCAGAGAGGAGCACGAGGGATTCATCGAGAAGGAGCACTTCGATCACGAGAAGCTACAGACCAAGATGCGCCTCTTGACATTCGCTAGCTTGGCGGCGCGCACCAAGTCGCGCGAGATTCCGTACACCGAGATCGCGACCGCTCTGCAGATCCAACCGAACGAAGTCGAGCTCTGGATTATTGATGTGATCCGATCCGGTCTGGTGGAGGGTAGAATGTCGCAGCGCGAGAAGATCTTCCGGGTACACCGAACAACCTACCGAGTCTTTGGCGAGAAGCAGTGGACGGAGCTGAGTGACCTCGTGGACGGCTGGAAGGATACGGTTCAGCGCGTCCTGGCCGTCTTGCGACGCGAGCAGGCCAACATGGAGGCGCAGAAGAAGCGCGACCAGGAGGAGCTGGAGCGCAAGATGGCCGGTACCAATCTGAACTCTGGCCCTGGTGGCGAGAGACGCCGAGGAGGAGGTGGAGGAGGCGCGCCGCGCAAGGAGAGAACGGATGATGATGACTAGACTCGTTTTGCTTCTGCTCGACTTTTCGGCCCTTTCGGCTCCTTGGTCGACTGCATAGGGAAGGTCACCGGCGTATGGCATGGCGATGCGAAAAGGATTGCCTTTCGATTGTAATGACTTGCTTTTGCAGGCTCGAGAATCTGCGGCTGCGGCCGCAAGGGGATAGATCTCGGGTTTCTACAAGATCCCTCGGCAGGGCGGAACCCGAACCCAACCCGATGTTCATAATGGGGTTCGCCGCCGCCGTCTTTATACTCGAGCTCATAGCATAGAGAGGGTCGGCCACCAGAGGTTTCGGGAATGAATACGATGAATTTCTACAAATCCGCAGATGTATTTCTTAATTGTTCGACTGTGACCCGTTTGTTATTGAGGGAAGAAGGCTCAGTTGGCAACACTGGGACTGACAGCTCCGCTTCATTGCTCATGCGTCTTGTTATTCTCGTTCTCTCTATAGCCAATGTCTACAGTGGTCTTCCGAGAGCCTCTCCAGCGCGCTCGCTCACATAACGCCAGCCATTCGTTATCTATACGTGTCTATTGCCGACCACGGCACCGCATTCCCGGGCTGCCAGTCTTCCTGCCACTCGCATCGCGCAATCCCCTTTGCCGGTACAGCACGAGACGGCAAGCACTCCCGCCTTGAGACAACCGAGGCGCTGGGGATCACACGTGTCCAGCCGCCAGGTGGCTGATTGTAGGTACTCCCACTGTCTCCCCCAGATAGGTAGGGGTACTGTTGTAGCTTCCTTCTTCCTTCTTCCTTCATCTTCTTCATCTTCTTCTTCCCTCCTCCTCCCGTCCGCTGGCCCGGCCTAGAAGGCGTCGCCGAGGCGCTTGGCGAGCTCGGCCTCGGTGGTGGCGGTGACGGCGTCGGGGGGCGGGGTGCCGTCGACGCGGACGACCTTGTCCTGGGCGGCGTAGTAGTCGACGACGGGCATGGAGGTGTCGACGAAGGTGCGGAAGCGCTTGCGGATGGAGTCGGCGTTGTCGTCGGCGCGGCCCGAGGTCTTGCCGCGCTCGAGCAGGCGGCGCTCCAGCTCGGCCTCGGGCACGCTGTAGAAGAGCACGCAGCGCGCCCCGCACACCGCCTCCTCGAACTTCAGCGCCTGGTCGTGCTTGCGCGGGAACCCGTCGATCAGGAACTTGCCGCGCCAGGTCTTCTTGTCGTCGGGCTCGTCGACGGGCGCGGAGGGCGCGCGGTCGGCGTCCGCGAACGTCCCCCGCATCGCGTCCGTCATCGCGTTCTCCAGCAGCGCGATGGTCACCTCCATCGGCACGATCGCCCCGTTCTTGATGTACTCCTTGATCAGCTCCCCGTACTCCGAGTCCGGGCGCGCCTGCTCCGCCCGCAGCAGGTCGCCCGCCGACAGGTGCGTGAAGCCGTGCCGCGCCACCAGCCGCTCGCACTGCGTGCCCTTGCCCGCGCCCGGCCCGCCCAGCACGAAGATCACCGTCACGTTCTCGGACGAGAAGGTGGGCGTCTTCCGGTCCTTCAGCGCGTCGATGGCCGGCATGGTTGCGGTGTTGGTTGGTTGGTTGGTTGGTTGGTGACAAGGAAGGGAGGGGTTCGTTGTAGGAAGATGTCGTTTACTTGGAGGTGGTCCCAGTCCGACGCTACGTTGGAAGGCTGCTGGGTTAAGTAGGGATCCGGCGACGATGGGCACACAATGGGAAAGCGAGAGGGTTGGGACGTAGGGCGGAAAGGGGTAGAGGACAGATCGAAGGTATGAATACACTTGCGACAATTGTTGGTCGGTGAGGATCGTCTGGTTGATGCCACCGCTTGATTTCAGGGGGGAGCTAGAGAGGTATGGGTAAATGCATATAGAAGAGACATGCGATAATGCAACCTCGAGCCCCTCCACCAAGGTAAAGTACTTGGACGTCTTCACACAGAGAGATCCGGGTTTTGTTACTAGGTTGATGACATTGCACGATCATTTCATGCCATGTGATGCAGGAGGGAATTCAGCTGTATTCCATGGCCCAATACTCCATGATCCTGAGGTAAGGTAAGGTACTACACGTTATCGTACACCCCGATATGCAGGCTCCTTCGCGCCCATGACTCTGCCTTATGAGCCGGCAGTGAGAAGCATACCTACCTGTACCACTTAGACGGTACACTAGCGAGTAAGACGAGCTGGTAAGACATCTTGCCCGGTCGTGGGAATAGAAGCTTCACGGGATCCTAAGGTTTGTAAGGCCGTGCGACAGGCACATTTCTGCAGCTCACAGTCAGCGGTTATGCTTCATTCTCGCAAATTATTAGACTCGGGGTGAAAACCACTCACTTGCTCTTATCCCGGGTGTTGGCGACGTACATGAACGCACCGGTGCCCAGGGCAATGATGGCCAGAAAGGGCCAGAACTTGATCGCGTTGTTCTGGCCCTTGGGAGGCTCCGTGCTGCCGGCGTACTTGACTTCCTCCTTGATCTCCTTGGCCTCTTCCTTGATCTCCTCCTTGACGTGCTTGGGGTCCATGCCGCTGCTGCTGCTGCTGCTGCTGTAGTTCCGAGGCCATCGGCGCCCTGGTGAAGATGCAGCTGGTGGTGATGATGACGCAAAGGGTCTCAGGGAACAGCCGGACCCTAGCGTGGGCCGCAACAGCCGCCGCTGTGACAGGACCCGAGATGCGGCCATGGCTGGTGGTTGTTGAATAACGGTACCTTGATCAAACAAGGAGTGATGGAGTCCGCTCACGAGGTTTGGCGAGAGCTTCAATACGCGCCGTTGCAATGTGTGGCAGACCAAGCAGACATCTGGGCCGCCGGCCTGGAGTGGTGGCATGTTTACTCGCAGCTGGCGTCCCGATTGCACAGCTGTGAGACAGCTGCTCTCACTGTCCTACCTAAGGTAACCTTACACTTCCCACATCGCTGGAAATGGGATATGCCATAAGGGCAATGCTCTGCGCCGTCCATCTTACTTGACGACACTATACGTCCACCCGTACGCGGATCAATACATTGACTCTTCATTCCCGAAGCGGCCCAGCTGTCCGGTAATTACCTACTACGCCTGAGGTCGCACCGCCCAGCCATGCGCCGCGCGGAATTCCTCAATCCGTCGATGCGTCCATTGCATATATTACCCAGCGCCCTGTAGCCGGGTAAAGCCCTGTCCCTGTCTCCTGAGTGTGATTTTCCGCTGTTGGTAGAGTCCAGTAGGTTGTGTTGCTGCCGTTCCATCGCATGTGTGGCTTCGGCCCCTCGCTTTCTATCCTGATGGACCACGCTCCGCCTCGCGGGTGGCGCTACCCGTCTTCTGCCCCGGAGCTTGACGGCCAACGGCTGCGCATCGAAATCCATGTTGTGTGAACTGATCCTTTGGGTTCCAGTCCGCCTTGCCGAATTGCCTGGACCAACCAAGGCTGGGGGCGGCGTGGTCGTAGCTCGTCGTAACCTAAGGCGCGAAGAAGTGCACTTGATACCCGTCACTGTGGCGGTCATTTCGCGATTCGTCGAGCGCTATTGTAGGACTGCTTTCTGACCTGAGTTAGGGACAAAGCGGTTGTCGTGCGCCGCCAAAAGAACGGGAGAGTGAGATCGGTTGAGCAAAGCCTTGGTTGGCAAATGAATTGTACAGAAGGGTGTATCTCGATAATGTAATTACAGTAAAGTGTGATAGTGAGAGTAAGAATATCTGCTTCCTCAATCTCCAAAAGCACAATAAGTCTGCTCTGATCCGTGAGGAGGTAGTAACAGCATCCAAGCAATCCAATCCAGTGGTATCCAGCTATCCAACCAACGCCAGGCAGATAGGTAAGGTAGGTTACTTCTCAACAAAGGGAAACTCTCCAATCATTTTCGTTCTCCCTTCTCGGTATTCGTCACATCATCCCATCTTGTGTTGTTGGGGTCTCTCGTTCCAGTCGTCCACGTCACTGTGCGTGACTTCTCGAGTCCGCGTAGGCTCCGGGAATCGGTACAGCGGCGTATTGCTGCTCGCCGGGCGCGACCGGGGCTTGCTCATGGAAGGTGAAGCCCTCTGTGGGGCTTGTCTCCGTGGGCGTCCGGAAAGCTCCTTGTCCGAGCTTGGGTGTGGCCGAGGGAGCCTTGATGGGCGGGGCCTGCAACTTGAACGGCTTCTCGGCCGGTTTGCTGGCCTGGGCTGCGAAGGAAGACGGGGGCTCGGCAACCTGAGCACCAGGCGTGAAGGCGGGTACGGGCTGCTCCGAGATATCGGACAGCGACTTGTACGAGCTGGGCGGGAAGCGTGGGCTCAGCGCGTATTGTGAAAAGGCAAGCGATTTGGGTCCAGCGAAGCCAGGTGTATTCGGCGCCGACTGTGAGCGCAATTGTGCCAGGTACAGGTCGGAACGGGCGCGGTCTCGCATGTCCATCGACTTGTGAAGCTTGCGCTTCGTGTAGTATCGGTAGAAGACGACACTGTAGAGGATGATGGTGATCGCATCAATCACAATCTCAATGACGATGCAGATCAGAGACCAGTTCTGTGAGGGGCGACCGTTAGCCAAAGCCGTGACGAACAGCGATAGTTGAGCCCTTACCTGGAGCCTGCAAACCAGCTCGTAGTCGACTTGCGGTCCGAAGATCTCAGAGCGCGTGTTCGTAACACACGACCATCCCCACATGTCCTTGTTGTTGCTGTTATCGCGGGTGAACTGGAGAATGCCAGCAGCAACGGCCCACAGGATCATGGACACGATGAACCAGCCGACAGCGAATAGTGTGTAGTAGACGCCAACCTTCTCCGCTCGGCGATGTCCGCCACGGCAGTAGCCAACGAAGATCAGGATGCAGAAGAGGAGGGAGATGCAAGCGATGCTGAGAACGAGGATCTGGGGCCACGTCTGCGTGTTCGGTGCCCAGGGAGGGAGAGTACTTTGTGCCGCCAGATGTTTGGAGGCGTTGAAGATGGTGAATGACGTCGAGAGCATGGCTAGAACAATCAAGCTGCAACTGAAGCTGACACCACGGAGCGCGAACTTTGCCATCCGCACTCTATATTTGATACCCTTCGGATAGCGTTAGCGGACCATCTTTAGGAGCCACGTGTGTCCGTGTAGGAACCGCTTACCAAGTCTCGTTTCTGTTCCTTCTCAGTGGCCAGTTCACGCTTCTCCAAGATGTCCTCCTCTCTGAACGTGGGGCTCAACGGGTTCTCAATCCTCCTCGCCGGCGTGCCTGGGACTCTCATAGCGCTCTTCAGAGGTGACTTCGGCGTCATGGGCATCGTCACTGTTGTTGTACGCGAGTCGTCGTTGATATAGCCGAATCCAACATCCGCCGGTTGCGCCTGGCCTGTCCGCGACCTCTCATCCCTCCCTCCGAAAGGGTTGTCCTGCGACTCCACTGGTGAATGTATTGTGGTCGCCTCTGCGAATCTTGGTGTCCGTGGCGGCTTTAGAGACGATGTGCTGGAGGACGACTTTCCTGATGATGACCGTGAAGGCGTCAGGTTGAGGGCGGCTGGTCGCCTCCTGTCATCTTGGGGCGCCATTGTGTGGGATTGTGTGAAGAAAAGAAAAAGAGAGAACACCCAGTCTATGGAAGCGGGCCAAAAGGGACGATGATGAGAGAGACACTTCGTGATAGGACCCGTATGTATGAGGACCACGACAGGAATGAAGCAAAATGAGAACAATATTTGGAGAGGCCAGCTATCGAGGGAAGAAGGTTCGTCAAGCTGGGCGGCTGAGGGTAGGTGTAGGTTTTGAGTAGCCGCCGTTCTTGCGTTCTACAAAGCTCATTCGATCTTGCTAAGGTGCTTCTGCATGGGATTGTCGGTGGGGAGGGTGGTATGCAACCTGCAATGAGATGGCGTACGCGGAGCCAGGGTTGGCGAGGCCCCCCAGGTAGGGTGCTCTGATAGGACGCCTTCGAGATCCCCAATCTCCAAGTGGGCGACTCGTCGTGAAAATAGACGCCGTGGGTAACGGGATAAGACCGGACAGTCACTCAACTGTATCGGAAGCCCCAGATCAGCGTATCACGACGCCTCCTAGGCCGGATGGAACAGGTTGCAGATTCTTTTGCGTTGCGACTGGCGGCATCGAGACTCGGAAAACCAAGGACAGCAAGACAAGAGTGAAAAGCTAGAGGCCAGGACCTTACAGCAAGGAGAAGGACTGGATATACCCAGGGAGAAGAGGGGGAGGAGGGGAAGGCTTCTTCTCGGCGGCAGGACATACTATCAAGATGGGAAGTACGAGACGTTGGATACGAAGAGATAGAGCAAGGGAGGCCATCTCAGCCCTCCTCTATCGTCTGGAAGTACACTCGGCTTTGGACGGGAGTACTCGTACCGCCCCATCGTTGCAGCCAACTGGCTCTCTCGGGTGCAGGAGAGGCGGCGATTGGGCGCAATTGGCATGCCAAAAATGACTGACCGGACTGGTGAGGTCGAGGATGGGCTTGGATGGGCCAGGGCCCTCCGGCAGCGAGCGGGAGAGGTGGGCGAGAGGGGGGGCGGGCGGCTGTGGTTGGGCGCGTGCGAAGGTGCCGGTCCCAAGTCCGGATGCGCTTTGCCAGGGTCTTCTCTGGGGCCCTGTCGTTCTGGGCGGCGATCCGCGGCTGTGATAGGCAGATGACTCTCCGGCCAGATGCACGCCATGTCCACCGACCAATCACAAGCTCGAAAGGCGTGATGTCCAAGGACAGCCTGCATGGATCCAGCTGTACCTGGGCGGCAAGCAACCAGCAACCAGCAAATGGCAAGACAAGCCCAGACTTGCCAGACACGCAAGACAGGCAAGAATGGTCGAACGGCCTCCAACGAGGCGTGATAATCATGGTCGTCTGGTCGTCTAGTCGTCTAGGTGTAACTTTAAATAACGATGCCCATTCCCGTAAACAGCAATACCCCTAACCGCTTCTAGCTACAGCCACACATCTCCGGCGCTCCGGCGCCTACCCATATAAATAGCGTAATAAAGCCATCTCTATATAACCCGAATTATTACCGATTAGTGCCCGCTATAACCTTTATAATTAACATTTTTAATGTTTTAACTTAAAAAGCGCTATAGCTACCTTAAGCTTTAATTAAGAGTTAAAATAACGCGTATACCGCCCTTTAAAAAAACCGCTAGATTACCTTTATCTAACATACTTAGTAGCACCTTATACTAAAACATTAAAAACACTTGTAATTAACTTAAATTAATATGTCACGATATTTTTGTCGCCTATTTATCTTCGGACGCTATTTTCCGTATTTTAATTCGTATTACTGGTGTAATAAACGCTAAATAGTAATAACTTAGTCCTAATTATTAATTTTACGTCCCTTAATTCTTAGCGATTTGTATTATTTGCTTGCATTTTTTCTCGCTAATTATAATGTATTAAAAATAAAAACGAAATATGTAAAAAAACTATATTTGTTAAGTAAATATAAGAATTAAAAGAAAATTTTAAGCGCGACGAATAGTTTAAAAACAAGGCTTATATGTTTTAATAAAATAATAATAACGTAAAGCGTAACGAGGCCGAAAGCATCGCGGACTAAGTTTTTGCTACCCTTGAAAATGGCGTTAACGCGTTAAGTGCGCATGCTAATAAACATAGCTTTTATATCGTTAAAAATATAACCTAACGGCAAAAACGTAACCGGGCTTACGATGCCTAAAGTCTTATTTTTCGGGTTATTTTTTTATATAACCGCTTAAAAAAGCCCTTCTTTAAAAGCATTAATTAGCGCTAACGTGCCTCTTATAAAACTAATTATTAATAAATAATTATTATAAAAAGACTTATAAATTAAACTAATTAATACGTCGCTTTTTTACGGAATTAGTATAACTACTTACTTAAAATGTTTAAAATAAGCGCCCCTTTTTACCGTAAATAAAGACAAATATCCGGGCTTAAAACCGCTGTTTTACGATTATTTTAGATAGGAAGCATATTTACCACCTTTATTATCACCTATCTCTTTAATTACGTTAATGCTTTTAAGTTAATAAATTAAGTAAAGCGTAAAGATATATACCGGGGCCTTGGCCACGAGGTAAACGACCCGTTAAACGATAAGGGTTAAGATAAAGACCTTATTAACCGATTACGGGTATAAAAAATTACTATTATTATTTAAAACGTTTATAACATTTCTTAGCGCTTCTACTTTTGTTAAAACGCTATTTTTAATACCTAGTTACTACTTAAAAAGCTAAAGAAATATAAGTAATAGTATAAAGTTAAATACTTCGTGGATTATTATTTATTAACTAAACGTATTATACGTATCCTCTAGACTTTTAAGTGGTGTTTAAAGATATAAAAGCATAACTTTAACGTATTATTACTTAATAATACGTATAAAGTTAACCGTTTTAATATGCCTTTATTTAATATTATAAAGATAATAAATATTAATAATAATTTTTACGTGGCATTTGGAATAGTATTAGGAAAAGAAAAGGACGACTTTTTTTAACACCTAAAGTGCTTTAATAAGTTACATGCCTAGCATAGCATTAAGAAACCCTTAGTCATCGTCAGTAATTTTTCGCGTGGCTTTAAAAAAGCAACCTCCCGGGTTTTCTTTAAAACTCCTTAGCAATTATGTATATAATATATAATAAAAAACGTTATATAACATATAAACTAAAAATAAATTCAACCAAAATTAGCTTCTAAAAAGTCTTTCGCCGCTATTAACAAGGAAAAAAACGTTATTAAATAGCCCGACGCTTTAAATAAAAACCAGCCCGGTTTTAACCCCTTTTTACGTAAAAAACTGTAAAAAATTAGTTTAAAAAAGGCAAATAATAACCCGGTAAAAAAAAAACTTAAAGCCGACGCCATTTAAATAGCAAAGCTAAATGATAATATTAACGATAATATGCTTACTACTATTTGTAAAAAATAGTTAGACACGTAAGAAAGCTTTATTCGGGCTTAAAAAGCGGTAATTTACGCAAATATAAAGGATATTTATAAGCGTATATAAAAGATGTTAAAAAATAAGTTTAAGCGGTAAACGTATAAATACTACCTTTATTTCTATATTTAATCGTTTTTTTAATTATATAAACAGTAAATTAAACGGGCTAATAAAAATATGCTTTTTGTTTTTATTATAAAAAATAGCTTTAATTAATTATTTAAGTTTATTAAGCACCTTTTCGTAAAATGCACGCTATTAAACCTTTTTGTTATAAATAAAGGTATATTTATTATATATATATTTATTAATTTTATATATTTAAATAATATTAATTAATTACTTAATTATATATTATTTTTTTTAGTAAAGTTAATTTTATAAGTATATAATTAATTAACTTTATAATTATAAAATTACTATAACTAATAAGCTTAAGGCCGCTTACCGCCACTTAAAATAATATTTTTAAAATCGCTTTATTAGCTTTAAGCTTTTATATAAAAAGATATAAGTTATATATACTACTTATAAAGCGCGGTATACGTAAAAAACGCGAAAAACCTTAATTTGTATGCTTTCGAAAGTTTAAAAGGTTTATATTTTTGAAAATATATTATATAAAGTGGCTTAAAAGCCTATAGCCGAGATATAAAAGTAATATCGCTATAGTTTTTAAGAGTACTTTTAATACGTCGTAGACTAAAAGTATAAGTTTTTTACTTATATTAAACATTTTAAAGCTTAATAAGGTCTCTTTTATAAACATTAGTTTATTTAAATATTTTAAGAAGTTTATAAGAAAAAAAATATTACTCGTTTATATTTTATAGAGATAAAGTATAACGTGGTAAAACATTAATAGCTTATTATTAATAGTAATACTATTTTAACTGCAAATAAAGCCCGGGACTTTATTATATAAAATTTTATTACCCTTTCGAAAAAGTAACGGTAAAAACGGATATTAAATTTTATATCGTTTGATGCTTTATAGCAAAGGCGTAGTATTTTAAATATTTTTAAGCCCGAGGAGCTTATAATTACGCTAATATCTCGCCTTGCTTAATTTTTTCGTTAATAAAATTACGATAATACGTAAATACTTTCGTATAATAAAACCTTAGTAATAACGCGCGAGTAAAGCAATAATAAAAGTAAAGGTTGGGGCGAAAGTATACGTAAAACTAAGGCATAACGCTAGTAAAAAAAGCTTAACTAATAAAAGGTCATGCTAAAAACTTAGCGGCAATAAAATGTTAAGTAATATTAACGCCTCGAACGCATATTAACCTTAATATAAAGTTAATAATTTTAATAGCCTCGCTAGTAGTCTTAATAGCCCTAGCAAAGCTAGTTACTATTTTTAGAGGTAGTAGCACGTTTATAATACTTTTAGCTATATAAAAGGACGCTAGTTATATTATAAAGACCGTATTAATAAGTGTATAAAGCTCCTATAGCCAGTTTAGCATTAATACTTTTTTTAAATGTTTATTAATCGATAAATAGGCTTATAAAACCTTTTTTTTAATTATAAATGTAACCTTTTTAATTATAAATATAAAAGTAAGCTTAAAAATATAATTAAAAGCGCGGCCTAAAAAATAGCTATAAGCAGGGATAAAAATACGGTTATAGGCATAGTTACGGCTAGGGATAGGAAAAGCAGCTATAGCTTTAAGGGCGGTAAATAGCTTTAATAGTTAATTAAAGTCGATTGTTAAGGTTTTTAATAAAAAGCGTGCTTTTAGCTTTGCCTTATTACTTTTTATACGCCGGTATACGTTAAACTAATTAATATTACGTAATTTTTTTATTTAAATAATAAAATTTCGGGACATAATTAATATTATTTAAAAAAAAATAACGTAAATAATATATAATAAAGTTAATAAATTAATTAAATAAATAATTATAAAAAATTTATATTAGGAATATAAAGTATAAATATGCGTTATAATACGGGTATTTACTACGTTATAAGTTTAATGCCTATAACGGTTAAATTCTTTAATATCTCATTAACCCCCCCGGGGGGGTATATTTACGTAATAATCTTTTTAAAATAACTTTATCGCTTTTTACTATATTTAATTAAAAAAAACATTTTAAATATATTTAAGTAATTACGCATTTTATAATACTAATAAAGCCTTAATCAAGCGATATTCTATAAATTTTAATAAGGGGTATTAAGGAGTAGTTTTACGCGCCTAAAATAGTTAAAATACGCTAAAATTAGGCTCGGCGGCGAGAATAACTAGTTTTAATATTTATAACCGCCTTCCTAACATATTAACACCTTTTTAAAACATTAAACCTTTAGCTTTGCGATTTAATTTACCACTTTTTATAATAATTATTAAACTTTATATTAAAAGTAACTTATTAATTACGCGTTAATTAGTATAAGTTTTATATTTATTAACCCCGGTTTAGTTATATTATTATTACTGAGATAAAGCGTGTTTAAAAGCTATTTGATCGTTCTTTCTCGCCTAAACTCTTTTTATAATTATACTTTTTACGCATACATATATATTTATATATTTACGCTAAAAACGCCTGCTTTTGGGAACTTACTTTTTATAACTATAAAAGCTTTTTCGCCTCTGCCTCCTTTTCTTTTTACTACTTTTACCGCACTTATATCGACTTAAAAAATAAAAAAGAAAAAAAAGGACTTAAGCCCGCCTTTAAAACGTAAAAAGTTATGTTTTAAAAAGAAAATTTTTATCTCGTAAAAAATTACCGTTAGCTTATTATTACTATTGCTGCTACCGCTAACCTTGCCGCTACCGTTATAGTTAAAAATAATTAATAAAAAAAACTAACATTAAAAATAATATTATAACCTTTTTTTCCCGCGGCCGAAATAATTCCTTAGTCGCACGACAAACCGCCCTATAGCTAGAAAATTTGCTAAAAAATTCGCTGCAAAAGATTTACTTCCTCCCCCCCTATTACCGAGAAAGGCAAAAAAACTAGCTTTTTCCTTACCTTGCCGCCCGTTAAAAGCGCAAAAAAGTAAGGACTTTTCTTTACTTTCGCCTATATCGAAGCTAAAAAAGCTTCCTTACCTCCGCCTATATCGAAGCTAAAAAGGCTTCTTTACCTCCGTTTATAGTAAAAAGCTTAGGTAGCGAATATAAAAGCGAAAGTTAAGCATTTTGCCGATAAGTTATAATATATCTGCGTCGGGTTATTATAATAAACGACGATGTTTTTAGTTTAGTGACGGCTTTAAAGCGAGAGGGGCAGCGGCGAGAATAGTAGTAAGGCCGGGTTATAGGTGTTATTTTTTTTTTATTAATTATTTTTAATAGTAGCGGTAATAGTAGCGGTAATAATAATAGTAATAACCGAGCTAAAATTAGGTGTAAAATACTATATAATTAACCATACGATATAATTTATTATATAATAGAAATCACTGTTTGTAGGTGTGCCTATCTATTTAACTATATTACGTGTGTGTGCAGGTATGACAGGTAATGTATAAAGATGGCTTTGTTACGTTATCTATGTGGGTGGGCGCCGGAGCGCCGGAAATGTGTAGCTATAGCCAGAAGCGGTTAGGGGCATCGCTATTTACGGGAATGGGCATCGTTATTTAAAGTTACACGTCGTCTGGTCGTCACCCAGCCCGCCGGGTCATAGCCAGCCGTCTGCCACTCGTTCGTTCGTCTGGCCGAGAATGGGTCGAGTGGCAAGTGGGTGATACGTGATTACGATCGGTATCGTTGCGGTCCTCTGCAGCAGAAGCAGAGAGACAATCTATTATGCCTCACGGCTACTTGCTGCATATTGTCTATATCCGTTGGTAAAGTCCAAGACGCTGTAAGCTGACGGTGGTAGTGTCTGCTTTTAGCAAAAATGAAGCACAGTCGCTTCACCCTTGCCCATATATGCAATATGGGATGCAACCCAAGACCGTCGCGACGCATTGTCGGCTGCACAGGCGGATTGTTCATGAGCGGGATTATCAACGTACCAGGTCGGCACACGGTGACACGGATGAATTTGAGCAGGTTGTGTAGGACATATGCAGACATGCAGACGTGCAGAGCTGTGGCTCACTTGAAGGGGGAACCATCAAGATATTTTTAGGCCTCTCCTCGTTGCCGGCCACCAATCAGCCACCGCCGCAGTGGAAAGGTGGCACGCGAATTGCGATACCACATCTCCGGGTGCGAGTCTAGACTGCCATCAAGACGCAGTCATCGACACATGCGCCGGCACTATTGTTCGCGATCGCACTACCTACCTAGGTACGGAAGACCATACCTGGTCATTTGCCTGCGGAATTGAGGCACCTGAGCGTAGTCTTTGCCTTCTCGTCGTTATCTAAACAGGGCTGGATCTTTATATAACCCCAGAGGTAGGAACCAGGTAACTCTGGGTTAGCAGATATGCACCACGATTGTCGACCTGAGCATGAAATGAGGATGTCCAGGGAATGCGAGGGATCGTGGGACTAACACGGCACGCCCTGACCCAACAGCCCGAGTCTTTAAGGATGCTCGCGATTGGGAAAGCTCCCTTCCCTTCGGCCCTTGCATGAACCTGAAGCTCGGCTGTAGCCAACACAGCGACTACCTTGTTCAAAAATGCTTGTAGAATAGGTACCTTATCTATGGCTGGATCGAGCAATACCATACTCAGGGTAGTGAGAGGTACGCCGTACGGTAGGTGATAACAGCGCCCTAAGAGTGTGTACAGAGCGGACCCGACTCGTCACCAGCCTCTGGGGCCTGAGCATGGCCAGCAAGACTCACTGAGCCCTGCCGAATGCTTTGAAGGACAGTTCGGAGAATCGTAGCTGCTAGTCATAGTGTTAAACGTGCCAAACGTGCCCAAACCTTCCACTTCCAACCTGGGCGTAATGGCTCTACAGGTGAAAGGCAACTAACTACATTAACAGAGCTTCCCACAGGTTGAGAAGGTAGCTGAATATCGTTTTATCGGGTTCTGGGAGATCGTCAGACGGGCGCGGTGGGGTGTTGTGGATAAGGTAGGTAAGGTTGACAGCAACCTTAAGGTAGCTTGTTAGCTGCCACGCCTGCTGATTTGCCCCTCATCTACTTATCTTATCAGCTCACATCAGGAGCGTTGGGCGAGCGACGGAGTCATACACAAATTTCGAAAATCCCAAACTCCACGCCCAAACGTCACTACACCGAGCGCGCCCACGTCGACGTTTCCATCGCCCATCCTCATCCCCGCTATCGATTCCGCTGTCAATCGATCATCCAAACGGTTTCCCACTCCAGAATCCATCGCCGCCACCATGTCTGCGCCGGACAAGTTTGGCAACGACATCGACTCCGAGTCCGACTCCGGCAATGAGTCCCCTGTCAACGAGGGCCTCGACGACGGCGCCGAGGAGGTCGAGCAGAAGCCTCTGAAGTCCGCCATGAAGAAGAGCCCTATGACTGCTCCTCCCCCCGTCGAGCGCCCGCCGCTTCCTCCCCAGACCGATGCGAAAGACCTCGACCTCAAGTCCCTGGACCCTTTAACGCCCGAGATCATCGCCCGCCAGGCCACCATCAATATCGGCACCATTGGCCATGTCGCTCACGGAAAATCCACTGTCGTCAAGGCCATTTCCGGGGTCCAAACCGTCCGATTCAAGAACGAGCTGATCCGCAATATCACGATTAAGCTCGGATATGCCAACGCCAAGATCTACAAGTGCGACAACCAACAGTGCCCGCGGCCGGGATGCTTCAGAAGCTACAAGAGTGACAAGGAGGTCGACCCTGCGTGCGAGCGTGAAGGTTGTGGCGGAACCTACCGGCTGTTGCGCCATGTATCGTGAGTGAAGACCACCTCCATGTTGTAGCTCAATCTTCTCACGCCTCCAGGTTCGTTGACTGCCCCGGTCACGACATTCTCATGAGCACTATGTTGTCGGGAGCCGCCGTCATGGACGCCGCTCTGCTACTTATCGCTGGCAATGAAACCGTGCCGCAGCCTCAGACCTCGGAGCATCTGGCGGCCATCGAGATCATGAAGCTCGACAAGATCATCATTCTACAGAACAAGGTCGATCTGATGCGGGAAGAGGCTGCCCAGCAGCACTACCAGTCGATTCTCAAGTTTGTTCGGGGAACGCCCGCTGCGAAGTCGCCCATCATCCCTATCTCTGCGCAGCTCAAGTTCAACATCGATGCTGTCAATGAAGCGATCGTCAACACCATCCCTATCCCGATCAGGGACTTCACACAGGAGCCTCACATGATGGTCATCCGGTCTTTCGACGTCAACAAGCCCGGCGCCGAGATCGAGGAGTTGAAGGGAGGCGTGGCCGGTGGCAGTATCTTGCATGGAGTCTTGAAGCTCGGCGATGAGATCGAGATAAGACCGGGTATTGTCACTCGTGACGATAAGGGCGCGCTCAAATGCAAGCCCATCTGCAGTCGGATCGTATCCCTTAACTCGGAGTTCAACGACCTGAAGTACGCCGTTCCAGGTGGACTGATTGGTGTCGGTACTCGGATCGACCCGACCCTGTGCCGAGCTGATCGTCTGGTTGGTTTCGTCCTGGGTCTCAAGGGTCGCCTTCCTGCCATCTACAGTGAGATTGAGGTCAACTTCTATCTCCTGAAGCGGCTGCTGGGTGTCCGAACAGCCGACGGCAAGCAGGCCAAGGTGGCCAAGCTTACCAAGAATGAGGTTCTCATGGTGAACATCGGTTCTACTTCGACCGGTGCGAAGGTTGCTGCCATCAAGCAGGATGCTGCCAAGCTTTCCCTCACGAGCCCTGCTTGCACGAATCTGGGCGAGAAGATTGCTCTTAGTCGACGTATCGAGAAGCATTGGCGTCTCATCGGTTGGGCTACCATCACAGCGTAAGTGCCTATCCCGGGAAGTGCCATGCCATGGGCTAATCAAACATTACAGCGGTGTTACTCTGGAGCCGAGCGAGTCATGAGAAGTTGTCTAGCAGTAGTAATTGTGGTATGAAATTACACGACATCCTTTGGGACGGACACCCGACAAGTCGAGATCTACAGAGTCAGCGCGTTCAGTAAATGCCTGAGCTAGAGGGCTAAAGCGCAGGTTGATCACTGCATGGTCCCAAGCGTCACGTATACAGGAAACTCCGGGATGGCAGTGAGGTAACTGTATCAGTCCAGGCTAGAGAAAATGAGCATCAGTCAAGACAAGCATTTCTTCACCTTCTACTTTTTTGGAGTTATGGCCCAGTGAAGAGGTTCATGGACTGCCTACTTGAGAACAAAATTCGAAGGGCCTTTCGGTTGCTGCCCTTGGGACTTATTAATAGCGTATGCCGGCATTTCTTACTACCATACTTCCCATCGACTACCCCTTCCCATCGGTTGGTAGCAACAATTTTCATCACACCGTTATCAACGTCGGCTCTACCCTGCATCTTGCAGTGCCTCTTCTTCCTTCCGACAGCTCCATCTGGTGTTCATGCCCCCCGAACACGTCAGCCTACAGCCCATCTAACGCCTGCCTCGGCTCTCTTCGAGGTCACTCACTTAGACTTCACGCCGCATACAATATCCTTTCGATATGCCCAACAAATAGCCATTTATGCGTAACTTTTGGGCCGCTGTTCTCATATGAGCAGGGCTTGAACTGACTTTCTCTGTGGCTAACTCTCTCTTCAGCCTTGCCGCTTGCTTGGAAGAACTGCGCTCGTGCTTTTTCCAGCAGGTGGACGAAGCATATAAGAGGAGGCCCTGGGGACAGAGCTCATCTTTCCCATCCACTTCCATCCATCCCCTTCACTCTTCACTTCTCATCATCGAAATACCGTTCTCGTCTCCTTCCACTTCCATTCTTCCCTTTCACTCTTCACCTTCGAGACTTTGAGATGCCGTACTCGTCTCTCGTGATCCTCTACTTACTACGTGTCCGTGCTTCGATGATACCTAGCCACTGTCGCCGGCTTCCTCGGAGCAGCAATCTGGCCACCACTACCTTGCCATATCGCGCTGCTATGCTGCATTGTCACGCCTCGGGGCTGGCCTCCTCATCGTTGAGATCCATTCCCCATGACTTCCTTCCTTTCATTGCTGTCTTCCACCATCGGCGTACCTTCAAACCCCCTATTCCAGGCTCTGATCCCAGTCTCCGGTCAACTTGCTTCCTAGCCACCATTTCCAGTTGGGATTCGCCCGGAACATACGGCCTTACGGTGCCAGCTCGCTGTCACCTGCTTCTACCGCACAGCCCAACCATTCCAATCATCGTCAAGCCAGCCGCCTCGAAGTCAACCGTTCCCAAACCTCACGCTAACACGCCCCTCGCTCACAACGAACTTAGTTTCCACCCGAATGATTGTTCCCAAACCTAACACTAATACGCCATTCGCTCTCAGTTTCCACCCGGGTACTGTTACCCAGACTATATAACCCCTCTCATCTTCCCTTCTCCTTGCAATCCTCATTCTCTTTTCTCCCTGCAATCTTCATCCTCCTTCACTCCTTTTACCCATCCGTCTTCATCTCCTCACATTGTCCTGGGCATGACATAAAACTGCCAAACACTCCCATCCCATCCCCTTCTGGTCTCCCGCCCTCCTTCTGGTCTCCCGCCTCCCGTCCTCCTTCCCGCCTCCCGCCCTCCACCCTCCATTTCTGGAATCCCGCCCTCCGCCCTCCTTCTGGTCTCCCGCCCTCCGCCCCCCTTCTGGTCTCTCGCCTTCCTTCTGGTCTTCCGGCCTCCTTCTGGTCTCCCGCTTTTTGCCCTTGGTCTCTTGCCTTCCGCCCCTTTTCTGGTCTCCCGCCCTTCGCGTTTGGTTTCCCGCCCCCCGGCCCCCTTTCTGGTCTCTCGCCTTCCTTCTGGTCTTCCGGCCTCCTTCTGGTCTCCCGCTTTCCGCCCTTGGTCTCCCGCTTTTCGCCTTTGGTATCTTGCCTTCCGCCCTCCTTCTGGTCTCCCGCTTTCCGCCCTTGGTCTCCCGCTTTTCGCCCTTGGTCTCTTGCTTTCCGCCCCTTTTCTGGTTTCTCGCCCTTCGCCCTTGATCTTCCGCCCTCCGCCCCCCTTCTGGTCTCTCGCCGTCTGGTCTTCCGCCCCCCTTCCGGTCCCCCCCTCTCCCTTTCCCTTCTGGACTCCCGCCCTCCGCCCCTCTTCTGGTCTCCCCCTCTCCCTTTCCCTTCCCTTCTGGAATCCTTCTATCTTGCCATCTACTTGCCATTTGAATACCGCACATGCCCCGACTCTTTCCACCTACTCTTTATTTACTACACACTGTCATTTATTGCATATTTGCACCACCATTGCGATATCCCGTCCATCTATCCTCATCTACACACAGCCTTTAAGTTACCCTGACTGGCAGGATACGCTGCTATCTCACTGCTTTCTACATACCGGTCACTTGACATCTTTCGACCATTCATCTGCCAATGCCATCTGCCATCTACTACCATCTATATGGTAACGACTCGCGGGATCTTTTCATATACCGCCACCTCATCGTCGCCTCGGCCCAAGATATATCGACAATTTTTGCCAGCTTTCTTCCTCAACCTTCTCCGATCCCATTGCATCTATACTTCATATACCGAGTCATTTCTCAACCTTGTCCTCGATTTTACACCATCACTTTCGCGTCACGATCTACGTCAACATATTTCCCACCTTGGACTCTCGAACTACTCCTTCTTCGACCGCCATATACTCGACATATATCACCCATTTTTCAACCTATCTTTCTCTGGTCGCATGCCTAGCATCTTCCTACGGATTTCTCCTGGATCATAACCTACCTTCTCACCATTTTCGACACATCTCACATCACTTATCTTTTAACATATCTTTCTCCGGTCATATGCTTACCATCTTCCAGCCGATCTCTCCTGGATTCCAACTTACCTTCTAACTTATCTCCTGCCATCCTGCTGCCGATCATTTATCCACCGTCTTCCGCCAACACGCCATTTTGCTACCATCTCCTCGATCTCGATACACTTCCACGACATATTGGGCAGTTCACTTCCCGGCATACTCGCATTCTACTGTCTTGTCGCCTACCTACCATCGTCCGCCACTTACTTCCTGACCACGATCTACCTCCTCCTCTCCTCGAACTGTCTACGACTCGCCATTTGCTCACCATCTCAGCTGGATAATACGCCTTTTTCACCACCATCTCTCCGATCTGTCGACACTTATCTACAACCCGTTTAGCATTTATCGCTCAGTTTTCTCGCCCCCCCATCTCGCCCCCCATCTCACTCTCATCTTCCCTAAGTCATTTTACTAACTATCCGACATTATCTACGAGATATCTACCATCTACTTGCCATCTATCTGCTATCTACTTGCCATCTATCTGCCATCTATGTACCATTTATCTGCCATTTATCTGCCATCTATCTGCCATCTATCTGCCATCTATCTGCCATCTATCTGCCATTTAGGGTGGTGAAATCGGATTCTGCAACCTCCACGCGGTACCACCTGGAAACCTGCAAGGCAGGGCGAATGCAGAGACGTCGGGCTCCAGCGAGTCTGCCCTTCCTCCTCCTTCCTACCTACCTCCCTTACCGACCTTGGTCAGAGGACCTCGGACCTTGATGTATAGCCATCGCCCTGCTGCTCGACCGCGATCGCCCATCAACTCTGCTTGTGTCCCGCAGCTGCCTGTCCTGTTGGCTACGCTACCTACCTAGTTTGCGACATCCACTCCGAACCTCACGCGCTGAAACTATCTTTGGCTTCCATGGCGTGGTAGAATGGGGCACTCTTGTTGCCCTCTAGGACCGAAATCCGGCGTCTATCTTATGCTGGTCTGGGAATCCAAGGTAAGATAGTAGAGTACTTTTTCCGCTGATCTGTCTGGTTTCTGCTGGTTGCCACTGTGTCACTGCCTTCGCTCACGCATACACAGCCAGCTGCTACTCCAACCGTGTGCTGTGTTGATCGGTTCGTAGGTTGACGGGTTTTGCTAGTATATAGTTGGCACTTGATTGTCTTAGATAGTTACGCAATGCCATGGCATATCGAAGATCAAAGGGCCACATAAGTTCTAGGTATCCTTGTGAACCGTGACGGGGTTTTTAGGAAGTGTTTTGACTCCCGAAGCGACGAAAACGGTCACGTTGCCAAGTTCATGTGAGATGAATATCGAATAGGAGCACCATAGCAAAACAAGCTGCATATAGATTAACACGCCGCAAGATTAATTACGCCGCATCTGAACGCGCGTTTGTATTAGGGTATGTGAGCTCGTTTTACTTCCTAGTCTTCCTCGCATGCTTGACAAGGTTCTCAATGACGCCCTCGAACGCCTCGCGGTCGCCTATCTTCTCATCGGTGCGCTGTTGCCAGAACTCGTGCACCTGCTTGGCCAGGACCTCCATATCCTTGAGCTTCTGGATATGCTGCCAGATCTCCGTGTCCGTCATGCCGCACAACGCCTCCTCTGTGGTCGCGCACAGCTGCTTGCCCGACACTAGGTCCAACTCCGGCGGCTCCGGCGGTCCTTTCCGCCGCTTCGACCCGGAACGTGGCTTCTCCTTGCCCTGCGAGTCGACCGAGACGGACGATCCATCGGCGTTCGTCTTCCTCAGCCGGGATCTCGAGCGTGAGTCGGAAGATATTGACGGCAACACGAGCTTCTTCTGCTTGGAGGCAGGCAGGATCTCGTCCAAGTCGACAGGCACTCCCAGTGACACCAGGAACAATCGCCTTATTCGGGATCGGATCCAATCGGGTGGTTGGAGAGGCGGGGGGGCCGCTAGTTGGGACCAAAGCGAAGCGCTTCTGGGGTTAAAGAAGATGGGGTTGTCGTTAGGCGGCGATGGCAGAGACGGAAGTTCTACAATGTCGGGCGAGTACAAGGCATCTAGGTATGGTTCGGTCGCAGTCATGATGTCTTCAGAGCCAAGGCCGTCAAGGTCCAATATGGGCTTGAGAGATACTCGTCAGTATACCTATCAGTGTTACCTAAGGAGGGTCCTAAACATACAAAGGAGGGTATGGCAACTTGAGGCTGGCCCGCAGCTTGAGCCGAAGTATCTGGCTCAGCCTGCTGGAAACCATTGTCAAAGTCACCAAAGTCGGCGTCCTCGTTGCCTTCCTCGAAGTCGTCAAAGTCGTCCCCAAAGTCATCGTCCTCATCACCCTCTGCGTCTTGTTGCTCGCTGCTCCTCGCCGACTTTGCTGCCGAGGACTTCCTCCGACGATGCGTTGTAGGAGACGGTGGTGCCGGTGTTATAGGAGCGTCATCTACGGGGGCAGAGTCAATCGCACTGCGGGCTTAAGAGGACTTGGGCTTGGCTGCCGTACCGGTGTCTTGTGCGTTGGCGTCTAGCGATGAGGGAACGGGGTTTGCCTCGCCCGTGCCGTCAGGCTTGCGAACAATGTCTGGCTCGGCGTCGGTTTGGTGCATATGCTCGTGGAAATGGTGAGTTGACGATCCAGGTGCGTCGGCGGTTTCGTCGACTACGGTCTTGGGAATCGACTGCCCTCCCGTGGAAGATGCAGCGGACGCGTTCGCCTCAGCGCCCTCGTCTTTCACGATAGCGATCTCATCGGGCTCAGCATCTTCCGTGCGCTTGTTGTAGGCCAGCGTCCCTGGGACTTCGCCGTAGGATGGCTCGGTATCAACCTTCTCGACTCGAGTCTTGGGAACAGGCGACGTAGCACCGGGACTGGCCCCCTGGGCGGACTGGGCATCAGAGAAATGATCTTCGGATTCGGAGGACTCTGGAGGAATGGGTTAGAAACTTGGACCAGAGGCGTGGGGTGAAGCAAAGGAGCATACCTAGCTCGCGGGCACCGGGGTCTTCGACATGCTGCCTTCCTGGAGCCTCGAGGCTGGAGGATCTACGTTCGCCAGACATCGCAGGCTATGCGGTAGATGGCTTGAACAGACAAGAAAAGCGAGGCAACGAGTGGTCGCCTGAAGACCGGGCTTGCAGTGTATTAAACTGGATGGAGGCAGAGAGGTGTCCGGCGCAGGGCTGGGACGATCTCCCGAGGGGTAGACGGCCCAAGACAGACAGGAGTTGGTCGGGCAGGTAGCGGGCAAGGCTATCCTTGTGGTCTGGATCTGGAAAAGGGCTTGTGATCATGCAAAACGTCTAAAGGCTGCCGGGTGTCTTGATGCTATGCTCCCTTGGAGTTGGTGTGTGGTAGGCTGGGATCGGGCAAGTGGTCTAAGGATCGGAGACATCGACGGGAAACAATAAGGGCAGATCCCGTCGTTAGAGGTAAAGCAGGTCAGATACCCTGCCAAGCCGTACGATGATAAGATAAGAGCTCTCGTAGACCAGTCCAGCCACTACCTAGGTACCTCCATAGTACGACTGGGGCTCCACTTCCAAGGTAAGCTGTGAGTTCTGACCTCGTTGCTGGGCTTGGCCTGGCTGCCTGAGTGTGGATGTACTCTGACCAATTAAAACGAACGAAAGAGGTTTCCATTCGACAGCTGGCAGGGCCCGCGAGCGCGTTCGAACAGCAACCGCACTGCACCTGGGCAGCAACAGTAGCAACAACCTGGAAGCAGCAGACGCTTCGTTGCTTGGGAGCTTGTCGCGCAGGAAAAAAAAGCTGCCTTACCTTAGCTGAGGCGGGCTCTCTGCGGCCTCCATTATTTACTTCCCGTCGACCTTCCACTCGCACCCGCTGCCCTCTACAGAGAGTGCTAATCTTTTCGACAACCAGCGTAAACCAGACCAGCCTCGGCCAAGCCTGTCTCGCTGTCGGCTTCTTCGCCTACGTCTTCGTTGGCCCGACGCTGCACACGCGCGTTGCAGCACTATCCGATCACGAACAAGGAACATCGCCAACACCCTCTCTCATCCCAATCCCATCATCCCAGCCCATCCCAACCCGAGCTGCCCGTGCTTGGAGGGTGCAAACAGCTCAGCCCAACAGACATCCCGGCGCCAGCTGACTGGGTATTCGCATTCCACGCGCAAACGCCTCAGACATCCTCCCACCCAACCACATTCCTCCCTGATCAACGCATAATGTCGGCCGGCTTCAGCTTCGGGGCCCCGAGCTCCTCGGGCCAGTCCAACACCAATGCCACCACCTCCAGTGCCCCTGCCACTGGCGGCTTGTTTGGCTCTTCCGCACCGTCTTCCAATCTTTTTGGAGGTGCAAAACCCCCGACTTCCACCTCAAGCCCGTCCGGCGGTTTCTCATTCGGCAACCAGAACACCACGGGTAGTCTGTTTGGAGACAAGCAGAAGCCTGCCGGTACGGGTAGTCCATTGACCGGCGGGTTGACGTCTCCTCCGGCATCAACAAGTGGTGGGGGGATGTTTGGTTCTAAGCCCGGTGGCCTATTCGGATCATCCCCGACCACCGCCGCCCCGACCACCGCCGCCCCGAATACCGCGTCGACTACGCCTGGCGCTTCCTCTAACACGCTGTTCGGGTCCTCTTCTCCCTCGCTTTTTGGGGCGACTGCGTCGACAACCCCCGCGCCGGCGGCGAAAGAGAGCCAGGAAAAGACACCTCAATCGGGAAGTGCTGAAGCGAAAACCCCTGCTAAGCCGCTGTTCGCCATGAACTCGACCACGCCTGCCGGACTCCCTCCTTCGGATACTTCCAAATCCGGTGGTCTCTTTGGTGGTGCTGGCGCAAAAAGCTCTACTTCACTTTTTGGGTCTTCGCAACAGGGCGACAAGGACAAGAAGGACACCGACCAGGCGGGCGGTATGTTCAAACTCGGCGGTGGGACGACTCAGCCCAGTTCTACTGCTGGCGCTGGGTCTTCGCTTTTCGGCAATGCCAGTCAACCTGCGCAGTCATCGCCTGGTCTCTTTAAACCTTCGGCAGAGGGCGCGAGTACAGGTGGAGGCTTGTTCGGAGCAAAGCCAGCAACCACACAGAGCAACACATCTGCAACCACCACCACCAAACCAGCTGAATCCAGTGCAGCTCCTGCCACAGGCTCTCTCTTTGGAGGAGCCTCTGCAGCACCGGCTTCGTCAGCCGGTTCCTCTTCGCTGTTCGGCTCGAAGCCTTCTGCGCCTGCCAGCACATCTGCGGCGACCCCTCCAGCCACACAAACCTCCTCTCTCTTCTCGGGCCTGAATAAGCCTGCTGCTTCCACATCTACTCCGGAGCCTCCAAAAGCCAGCTCTATGTTCGGTGGTGCGGCAAAGCCAGCTACCACAACCTCTGCACCAGAGCCGGCTAAGACCACGACTAGCCTATTCGGCAGCGCCCCGTCCTCTTCGGCGGCTGCTGCTTCAACGACCGCCACAGCCCCGAGCACCGGAGCAACGTCTTCCAGTGCTGCGCCGGCTGCTGGATCGACTGCGACCACTACTACCGCTCCTGCGACAAGCTCGCTTTTTGGCGCAGCAAAGCCCGCTGCAGGCACAGATGGCGCTGCGTCGCAAGCTGCACCAAGCCAAAACGCCAACCTGGCCGCTTCGACAGCTGGCCCGACGTCTTCTATGGCACGGCTCAAGAACAAGACCATGGATGAAATCATCACTCGGTGGGCTGGGGATCTCTCCAAATACCAGAAGGAATTCAAGAGCCAGGCTTCACAAGTAGCTGCGTGGGATCGACTTTTGGTGGAGAACGGAGAGAAGATCCAGCAGCTGTACCTGAACACCTTCGAGGCTGAGAAAGCGAGTCGGGAAGTTGAGCGTAACCTTGTCCACGTGGAAAGCCAGCAGCAGGAGCTGGAGGACTGGTTAGATAAGTACGAGACTGAGGTGGACGAGTTGTTCAACAAGGGATCGGGTTCCAATGAGCAACTCCAAGGTCACGATCAAGAGCGCGAACGAACGTATAAGCTTGCCGAAAAGATCACTGAGCGATTGGATGAGATGGGCCGCGACTTGACGAAGATGATCAAGGACATCAATGAAATCTCTGGTACTGTCAGCAAAGGCAGCAAGCCCGACGATCCGGTAAGTTGTGTTGTTCCGCCCCTCATACGCGTTTCGTAAGAATGGCAACTGACATTGGGGGTCCTAGCTGAGCCAGATTGTGCGTGTTCTTAACGGACATCTCACACAGTTGCAGTGGATCGACACGAACGCGGCGGCCCTGCAAGCTAAGGTCACGGCGGCCCAGAAAGCCAGCAGCACCATAGGCAACCAGTACGGAGGCCCAGAGGACAACGTGGACAGTTTTTATCGATCCTATATGGGTCGGAGATAGGGTACAGGATATCATTAGGCCTGAGAAGAGGCGCCATTCTGGATGGGCACTACGAGGTGACACTTCGGTGCTGTCGCAGCAGATACTGCGCCGAGCGCTGCATTGTGGTTCGGAAGGGTATCTGAACAGTGTTCTGGAGGACCATGTAAGATGATCAGAGACGAGAGTTCTGTTCTACTTTACCTCGGAGCAGAGAATGCACACAATTGCAAGATACGGATGTATGTACACTAGGACGCAAGAAGGGGAGAAAAATGAAGGCCGAAGGGCAGCAACTTTCAACAACACCGACCAACAAGTGCCCCGTTTTCATTCCTGGATTCAACTAAGACTCCGTTCCTGAAATGAACACACATCTTAACAGAATGTGCTGAGTTCTCTCTGACTAGGTACGTAGTACTGGATCTAGTTCTGCTCGCCACCTTGATCCTTCGTAAGGTCGTCACTATAAGCGAAATCTGGTCAGCAGATGCTCTGAGGTGACAGAAAGCCTCAGCACTGCCGCGCCGAGACGACGAGCCGGCGCCGGGTGTATGAGGAGCATGGGATTGACGTCTGGGGGGGTGGCACGCACATGTGGTCAGACAGCTTCTGGAGGTGGGCCTGCTGTTGGCGCAGCTTCTTCTTCAGCTCCATGAGCTTCTCGCGCTCGCGCTGCTGGATGGTGTAGTCCTCGTTGGCCTTCTCGCGCTTCTTGAAGGCATCACTGCGGCAGGAACAGATAATCGTCAGCATCAACATTCTTTGCCTAAGGTAGCAAGCTTCTGGTGTTATGGTATCCGTCCAGCTCCCACCCGTGGGCCAGCTCGAGCGTCCTCTGCGCTTCCCTTCGACTACGTAGATAGATGACGGGAACTCCCCGAGAGGGACGGAAGAGGGAAAACGCAACGGTAGGAAAGGCGCACATACCCCTGGCCGCCAAACGGGTCCGGCGCACCGGTGTCGCCCTCGGCCATGGCGCGGATGGTGGTGCTGAAAGCGCGGCGCGAAGAGTGGACAGCGAGGCCGCGGGTCGGGACCTTGGTCAGGGTCTGGCGGAACATTGTGGGCGTGGTTTGGTTCGTGTCTACGTGTCGGGAGGAGGTGTCAGCAGCCAGCTCGAAGTTGTCACGAGGCAAAGGGAATTCTGTTATACAGGAAGCGTGCTCACGTTCGCCAGCCAATACGATGTCAGTCGATTGGCAGCGATGGAGCTATGATCACGGTACTTGTCTTAAAGAGGCCGAAATGGGCGGGCGAGAGAGAGAGAGAGAGCGTGCTTTACCTTGGAGATTGTAGGGCGATCGGAAGTGGCGTGACGCACTCTTGGAGTTGATGACTGGAGTGAGGCACTTCCAGCTTTCAGAGCATTCATTGGAGCTAGGTATCTGACCTTGTTTGGTTGCGTCAATGCCAGCCAGCTCCGGCGAATCAGACAGAGCTGTCACCAGCTGCGCCGGGCTGGAGCTTCCATTCGGGCAGGACGGAGCGGAAGCAGGCTGGCAGGGTTGGGAACGCTGCACAGGCCACCTGCACTTCTCACGTCCACTGCATACCTTACTTTTACCTTCCTTAGGCTCGTTAAGGTAGAATTTCAGTCGACTCATTCGATGAAGGCATTTACATTCAAATATCTAGGACGATGGCTACGCGCCGGAACGCCATGTTATCACCTCCATAACTAGACATATCTCATCATCCTATTAAGAATAGGACGACTTGGATGGTTTCAATCTAGAACTGCCGAGATACATAACAAAATGCAGCGGCCGTTCCTTGTGGAGTCTACGAAGCAGGCCGGATTCCGCCAGTCAGTTGAGGCTGAGCCGAAAGAGGTTTTTGATATGCATGGCCCGGCGGGCCCATCCGGCCACGACCACTTTTGCCCAACAGAACAGGCAGGCAGGCTCTTAGAATCTGGACCTTCCCAGCAGCATTCGAGCCAGTCTAGACTTCCAAGGGCAGCTTGAGGAAAGGCAGCGAAAGGTGGGCATTGAACAAGGCATTGCGCTATTACCCGGCTGCTGGTATGCGCAGCTGCTAGAGCATAACGACCGAGACAGACCGTGAAGCATGCCTCGGCAGTTCGAGGCAACGAGGATCCTGACGATACAGCGCAAGCGTTTTGGTTCTTGTATCAGTATCCCCTCGACGTCAAAGCAGCGGCGGGCCCAATCAATGTCCACGGGGTCTATCATGCTGGTGCAGCATGCATGGGCAAACTGACCTGGCATTGCGATGCCGGACGGGGTCCCGCCTTGGGAGAAGACGTTGTGTCGCCATCACCACGAGGGACGAGCCGCTCGAGGTGCTTCGCAGATGCACTCGTATCGCTAAGCTGTTCGTTCCTATGTGCGCATTGCGTACGGCCCAAAGTATATGATACGGGTGCAGGCTGCAGGTAGGTAGGTAACTTAGGCAGTCGACCTTGGTTGACGTAGGCCGCTGGCAGGCTGAGGGGGCCCTCCCTGTGCCAGATACCTATCGTCGTGCAGCGCCACGAGCGCATGCATCGGGGTCGCCTTGGATGATCGCTGGGGATTTGTGATTGGCTATTCTGTCTGGCCTGTTGATAGCATAGCAGTTCTCCTTTGGGCGCGCTGGACCCTTTTTCCTCCTGTCATGCTTGTCTTTGCTTAACTCTGACCAGAGGCCCGAGAGGCCCGAG
The DNA here is from genome assembly GCA_022376655.1 of Xylariomycetidae sp. FL0641. Classification (NCBI taxonomy): domain Eukaryota; kingdom Fungi; phylum Ascomycota; class Sordariomycetes; species Xylariomycetidae sp. FL0641. The sequence goes on from JAJJKE010000056.1 coordinate 201,501, forward strand.
ACACTCCATTTGGAGGGACGTGGAGGATCTGGCCGCGGTGGCGATCCCTCGATTAGCGGCGACAGGGCAGGAAACCAGGCGACCCGGGAGGAGCCAGCGGGAGACGCTTTCAAATCTCAATAGTTTGAAAGTTGAAAGGGGACATCTATTCCAGTCATGCAGACGTCCGTCGTCTTCGCTGGAAGTAGCGGCACGGATGAAGGCGGTCCCTGCCAACTATGTATTGCCAGGTGACGTACGGGGCTCAATGAGGGACGGTAGGCTCGAGTTCAAATGGCGAAGACAGGGTCCCAGGAGCTATTGGATTCATAATTAAACGCTTTAGATTAGAGGAAAACTGTGGATGGCGAGCCCAGAGCCGGGATTTCATGTCAAGAAGAAGCCAGCTGGCTAGGATGAGTCGGAATGGAACCTCTACTAATAACGTTCATCCAGAGAGCTGCAAACTAGACGAAGCCGGCGGGACAGCTCGCGTGGATGCGATCGGGGAGCCTGAAGTGCAGAAACGACGGCAGGCTGGTGGTCGATGTAAGTAATAAATCAAGGTAGACAAGTGAGCATGCTAGGGTAGGCCAAAGTTACGGATGTAACTGGTGACCGTTGTGACCGGCAGCTGGTGACGCAGTGAGTCGCGTGTCTGGAACTAGTAGAGTCGTGTCTGGTGTCGTGATGGATGCTGGATGCTGGAGAATGAATGAATGAATGACAATGACCCCTTCCAAGCCTTGCGCGCGAGGATCCAAGGTTCGATGTGGTCAAGTGACCCACCCGCGCGCCGCCTCAAGGTGCTTCTTTCCGCGGCCAGGGCTCTGGTCAGGCTTCAGGGCATTTGCGGCCCTGGGGCGGCAAGGGGCCCCAAAGAAACCAGGAAGCTAAGGTAGGAGGCCAGGTAGAAGGAGCAGAAGGGGGAGGGGGATCGGGGGGAAGGCAAGGTCCGCAAGGAGGGGTGATAAGGGGGGAAGGCGCACAAGGCATTTGCCCCGCCCATCCCCGGCGGCAGGAGCGATGGTGCAGAACCATTGGATTGCAGGCACCCAGCAGCCCAGGTCGTGTCCGTTAGGCACTCGCTTGCCTGCTGCGCGCTGTGCACTGCGCTACAGCAGCAGCGCCTTTGCCTGGCTTCCTGGCCCGCTCCGCTCTGGGCTCTGCACCTCACTCGCACCAGTGACCGCTGACCACTGACCACTGGCCACTGACCACTGACCGCTGGCCACCACCACCGGGCCACCGCACCGCGGGCAACTGGCAACTGGCAACTGGCCAAAAGGCACACCCTCCCAAAACTTTTGCTCTCAGGAAAGCACCAAAACAACAACACCCACTCTTCACCGGACACTCCCTCCCTTCCTTTTCGCGCTTTCTTCCTTGTACATCGACTCTGCACGCCCGTTCCTTCACCACGCAACCACACACAAAACACCATCGCCAACACCACCAGGTACGTCTGTCTCTGCCCCCTGGCCACGCTGCATCCGCTGGCCTCGTCCTCGTCCTCGCACCCGTCCTCGCACTCGCCCTCGCCTTCTCCCGCTGCGCATGTCCCCCTCCCTGCTGCTCCGCGTGCAACCCTGAATCCCAATCTCCCGTCTCCCGCTTTGCTTCTTCTGCTGTACCTTTCGTCATCACCTACACCACGCCCGTCTCCCCCGTCTCTGCGCATCACCACGACAATACCATCGCCCGCTTCTGCGACGTCTGTCATCGCTGTGAACTGGTCTAAGCGATTCGGCACGCGCCCGAACATCCCACCACCTTGCGTTATCTCGTCGTTGCGGTAGGCGCAAACCCCACCGAATGCGGGGGGTCCATCTGCTCTTCACCGTCACCTCGTCACCTCCAACATCTCCAGCATTTCCCTGGCGACACCACGCACCTGCTATCAGCCCCAATCACCGCTGGCTCAGTCTCTCCGTCCATTTGGCCGCTCTGGTCCTGCCCTGAATTCCTCCTTTCTCTATTCTTTGGCGTATTCCTCTGCGACTTCCACACCACACCCCCCTTAGGCATCATCCTCCCTTCACCCACTTGTGTCTTTGTCACATTTGTCCTCCTGCCACATATCAAGGCTGACCTGTCCGCGACTCCTATAGATCCGATTCCACCGAATCTCACAACGCCAAAATGGGTCACGAGGACGCTGTGTATCTCGCCAAGCTCGCGGAGCAGGCTGAGCGCTATGAGGGTATGTGATACTCGCCCGGTTGTCGCGTGTTATGCACCGACCACTCCGCTGACTCGGGCCGACAGAGATGGTTGAGAACATGAAGATTGTCGCCTCCGAGGACCGTGACCTCACCGTCGAGGAGCGCAATCTCCTGTCCGTCGCCTACAAGAACGTCATCGGTGCCCGCCGTGCGTCCTGGAGAATCGTTACCTCCATCGAGCAGAAGGAGGAGTCCAAGGGCAACTCGTCCCAGGTTGGCCTCATCAAGGAGTACCGTCAGAAGATCGAGGCCGAGCTCGCCAAGATCTGCGACGATATCCTCGAGGTCCTCGACCAGCATCTCATCCCGTCTGCTAAGTCCGGCGAGTCCAAGGTGTTCTACCACAAGATGTGCGTATCCAATCTGTAAAGCCTGTTTTCTTGGTCGACTGACGTCTATGTAGGAAGGGAGACTACCACCGCTACCTGGCCGAGTTCGCCATTGGTGACCGTCGCAAGGAGTCCGCCGACAAGTCTCTCGAGGCCTACAAGGCTGCCACCGAGGTCGCTCAAACCGAGCTGCCTCCCACGCACCCGATCCGTCTTGGTCTTGCCCTGAACTTCTCAGTCTTCTACTACGAGATCCTGAACGCCCCTGACCAGGCTTGCCACCTCGCCAAGCAGGCCTTTGACGATGCCATTGCAGGTGAGTCATGAATCGCATATTCACTGTGTTGATTGATAACTAATGCAAGAACCGCAGAGCTCGACACTCTGAGCGAGGAGAGCTACAAGGATTCCACTCTCATCATGCAGCTGCTCCGTGACAACTTGGTACGTTCACCGCATTACTGCGCTTCGCAACGTCTTGCTAATACGAGACTAGACCCTCTGGACCTCTTCCGAGGCCGAGCAGCCCGCCGAGTCCACGGCTGCCGCCGGCCAGGAGGGCGAGAAGGCTGCGGAGGCACCTGCCGCTGCCGAGGAGCCCAAGGCTGCCGAGTAAGGTGGTCGTTTTCCCTAAAATTCTTCAAGATATCTAAGGGGCTGCCGGCTGTGGACCTGGAGGGGAATCTGGTGTCTATGGAGTGTTTGCTTGTGAAACCTCTAATGAGATTCTGCATGACTTTTTCCGCGTGGCAATGCACAGACAAAGACTTTGGAGGGATCTCCTTTCTTATGGCAGAAGGGCTAAAGAGGAGCTTTTGGGAGATCCATCGCAGAATGCTTGTCTTTTAGACTCTAATGCAAAATCGTCTGGACAATAAACACACAAACTTGTAACCAAACCGATAAATACTCGTCCGAGAGCTCGCAGGCTCCTTGCTTCCGATCAGTTTAGCAGGACTGATTCCTAATGCCTATCGAGCCTATTTCACAATCACCTCAGTGCCGACTTCAGTGCCGTGTAAGCACATGTCGTACACTTTTAATGATAGAAACGTGAGCTGAACAACGAACCCGCTGTACCAGGGCTATGCTTGGATAGGTACGCGGACACGGCGGCATCGTCCGTACTGTCCCCATTCAGTCTCATGATCCGTGGAGTCCATTATCGACCACGCCAACGCAAAATCCCCTTCTGGTGTTGGGTCAGCCAGCTGGCACCGCATTCGTATCGAGGTCATGTTTAGAATGCGAGATCCCATTCTCAAGAACACTTGGGCCTCCGCCAGCAGACACAGGTGCGGTTGACGAGACTTCAAGATCCCCCGCCTCGGTAGGGTTTCCTTCTTCCTCTTCTTACCATCACGAGCCCCGCGGGCCTTCATACGTGATCGCAGCGGGCACCGCCGGGGACCGTGAGAACACGCGGGGACCCAGCCGGCTGCGTGACAAAGACGCGGCGGGTTCTGGCTGCTGAAATCTCTCGAGGACCGCGCCCTTCCTTCCTTGTCCTCGCCAGACGCGGTGCGCCCAACTCTTCACTACTTCCCGCTCGCGCCCGCCGACCCCGATAGCGACACGCCCAAGTTGAAGCCGAAGCTGAAGCGGAATCCGTTTCCCTTCCCGCTGCCGCTTTTCCCGCCGGCGCTGACGTTTTGCTGCTGCTGCTGCTTCTTTTTCTCTACCTCGGTTGCCCCCCCGTTGTGCTGCTGCTGCTGCTGCTGGGGCGCCGCTGCTGCCTCGTCCTCATCTTCGTCTTCTTCGGCAGTAAACAGCACGCGCAGCCACAGGCTGCAGTCCTGGCACTCGACCAGCAGCACGCCGTCGTCCTCGCAGGCCTCGAGGTCCCGCTCCCGGAAGGCGTAGCCCCGCGGGTTGCCGCACCGGCACGAACGGTAGTAGACCCCGCTGCGCTCCGAGAAGGCCACGTCGTCGAGGTCGACGGTCTCGACGCCCGTGTGGAAGCGGACCGTCGCCTCGTGCTTGGCGGCGTAGGACGACGACGAGGTGGCGGTCGTGGTCAGCGTGCGGTCGTAGGCCGACCGCTGCTTGCCGTCCGAGAGCACGGCGTACGCGTGCTGGATCTGGTCCACGCTGTAGCTCAGGTTGCCGGCACTGGGCTTGGCGTGGGGTTTGGGTTTGGAGGAGGAGTCCTTGGATTCGCTGGGCGACGAATTCCCCGATTGCGAGGCAGCGGCCTGGTTCTTGTCCGGGTGGTGCCTCAGCAGCGCCCGGTGATATGCGTGTTTCACGGTCTTCTGCACAGCAGGGCCGCCTTGGCCGTCGAGATCCTTGCGCGTGAGTGAGAGGATCTCGTAGAGCGTCGGCTCGGGCGCCGTCTTGGATGTTTTGGGGGCCATGGTTATGTTGTTACCTTCATGAATGGTGCGTAAATGGTCGAGACAAGGCGAAAGATCTGTTCAACATCCACTGAGATGGGTTATAAGCCAGTGTGCTGCGAGTCCGATGTCATTCGCATGCATGTAAGTCGGGATCTGGGATCTCATAGAAAACCGGTTTTGGCGCGAAAGTTAATTGGTTGCATAAAGTAATCACGTGAGACATTGCCATTGTAAAGGCACCATTGCCGACGACCTTCGTAGGATCTACCATCAACATCGGCCAGCGAAAATTGCCATGAAACGCGAAAGTATAAAGCTACTTGGTCTTGGAAGATCATGCAGTCCAAGCTGGGAGACCCATTGGCAAGTCACGTAAAGTGGCTTGGACATATGTGTCACTCAGCGAAGCATCGTCTTGTCCATCTTCCTGGTCTTGGAACATTTCTTCATTGAGTTGGTATATCTTGGTAGCTTTTGTAAAGCAATACAGGGTGTTTGTACATTCGCTGAGCCCCCCACGTGTCGTCGTAGGTCCCATACATGGACTCTTATCGTGGAAACTTGGTCCATCTCTCGTTCGACGTCTGTCCTATTGTTAGCAGTGTCCGCACAGCTTGGAGCAGCAGAAACAGTGGTAGAGCGCTTACTTTCCGCCATTCCTTGACCAATCTGGGCATGCCCAAAACAGCTTCTCTCCTCTTCTCCATCCTGTAGAGAAAGTCAGCATCCGCCAGCACCAGCCCAGACCCAGGCAAACCCCAAGGTGCGCAACGACATACTTGGCAGCCAGCATTCTTTCGTGTAGATGACCCTTGACGCTCTGTCCAACACCCGTTCCACGCACCCGCAGACCGTGCGTGATCCTGTGCCGTAAGCGCGTCTCGGTGCCCTTCGCTGAGAAGGGTAGCAGCTCTTCGACGCCCTGCTCCCGGGCCAACTTGACCAGCTCAGCCTGCCGCCGCAACGAATATACAGGGTCTTGCCACTTGCCGGTGGCGGGGTGTTTGTGCGGGAGGAAAGGGTTCGTCATGCCACCAGCGCCCTCGGCGGCAGCTGTCGTGTTTGCGCGCGTGTTTCCCGGCAGGATCTGGGTGGGCGGGTACTTCGCAAAGAAGCGCTGCAGACGAGGGTGCAGCTGCTTCGCGAGCTCGACGTAGCGGTTATTCACGGAGGTCGCCATCTTGCCTGGCACACCCGATAGTTCGTCGTCTGTCGAGATGGATGGTGCGACCTCGTCTGGGTTCGGGCAATGCGGATGTTGAGGCTCGCCGCTCAATTCAAAAGTTCGACGCCCGAGCCGCTCCGGCCAGAAGATTGAAGTTTACTGGGACGGCCCAGGGCCCACTGTACCTTAGCTCAGCGGCCTCCACGCTGCTCAGCGCCCAAGGGTCTGGCTGTGTAAGTCTAAATAGCACTGCCAGTTCTCCTAAGCAGCACTGCCACTAACCCAATACGGATGCCAAGCAGCGCACCGCACGTAAGCCACATGCACCACTGCACCGGCCCCGAGCCACAACCTCCCAGCACTTCGGCTGCCCGCCTGAGTCGCTATCCTGATCAAAGTCGCTGCACTTCAGCTGCCTGCCACCGACCAGACATTAGCCATATACCAAAATAAATCTAACCATACCATAACCCGTACCCTGATTACTCTGAGACTGGCCCTGACCTTAACTAACCCCAAGTGTAGTCGTGAGCGCGAGCGCAAAGGAGAGAACTTTGCGGCGATGAGGGAGGTGAGGTGACGTCTGAACCGGGTTGAGGACACTGCCATTTTGGGCTTAGCTGTTCAAGGATCATTCCCTAAGCAGCAGGCGTCTACACACCGAGGACACCCTACAGCCTATCAGGCAGGTACGCCCCAGACTTGAATCTCCGATTAGATCGCCCAAGTACACTCACTACCTAAGGTAATTAGGTATTACCAAAGCTCTGGCCAATCCTACAATCCTTCCCCTCCCAACACTTCCCCCGAACGATCACGAACGATCACGATGCCTATTCTACCAAATCCAGGCGCGTTGCGCAACGGCGCAAGTACCACCAATGGTCTTCCTAAACCGCGATTCATCCCCAAGGCGGAACGGGAGCGCATGGCGGCAGAGAAACAAAAGGAGGAAGAAGAGAAGCGGAAACAGAAAGCAGGCAACCCGAAGCCGCGTCGCGAACGCGATGTTCGTCCTGTACCAACGAGGCCTAAGGCTATGCGCCGCCCTACCGCGGGGACGGACGCCGCCGCCGCCGCCGCCGAAATTCCTGCCGAGTTTCGAGCACGGTATATGGGACCGGAGTTGAATCAGTCGACCTTTTCGGCCAAGAAGAAGCGAAGAGGGACTACGGAAAAGTTCAATTTCGGTTGGGACGATGAAGAAGACACCAGCCGCGACCACGATTGGGTATACGCTTCAAAACGGGAAAAACCCCGACTACTAGCCGCAGTCGGCGATGATTCTGAACAGATCGCCGAGATTGAGGAGAATGCCCGGAGGGCCGCAAGATCATACATCGAAAATGACCCTGAAACGGGCCATAAACGGGCCGAGTTACAGCTAGAAATGACACGCAAGTCGATCGAAAGGGCAAACCGCAAGACTCCCTGGAAGCACTGGTCCGAGAAGAGGTTGGAAGATATGCGCGAACGAGATTGGCGTATATTCAAGGAAGATTTCGGCATCGCCACGAAGGGCGGTCACATCCCGAACCCGATGCGCAACTGGCAAGAATCTGGTCTACCTCCAAAGTTACTGGATATAGTCCGTCAAGTTGGCTACGACGAGCCCACCCCGGTTCAACGGGCAGCTATTCCCGTCGCTCTTCAAGCAAGGGACCTCATCGGTGTAGCTGTCACAGGTTCGGGAAAAACAGCAGCTTTCCTGCTTCCTTTACTAGCGTATATCTTTGAGCTCCCGCCCTTGACCGAAGAGACGAAGAACGATGGCCCGTTTGCCCTGATCATTGCGCCTACGAGAGAGTTGGTCCAGCAAATCGAAAGCGAGGCTAAGAAGTTCGCGAACCCTTTTGGCTTCACTGTGGTCAGTATTGTCGGTGGCCACTCCCTCGAGGAGCAGGCCTTCGCCTTGAGAAACGGCGCGGAGATCATTGTGGCCACGCCCGGTCGACTAGTAGACTGCATAGAACGGCGACTTCTCGTCTTGTCTCAGTGCTGTTACGTCATCATGGACGAGGCTGACCGGATGATTGACATGGGTTTCGAAGAACCCGTCAACAAGATCCTGGATGCTCTTCCCGTCAGCAACGAGAAACCAGACACCAAAGATGCAGAGCATGCACAGCTCATGAGCCGACCCCTAGGAGGCAAGGAGCGGTACCGACAAACGATGATGTACACGGCGACTATGCCGACAGCCGTGGAGAAGATTGCAAAGAAATATCTGCGCAGGCCAGCGACCGTTACCATCGGAAATGCTGGTGAAGCGGTAGAAACAGTCGAGCAGAGAGTGGAGTTCGTGCCGGGCGAGGATCGCCGCAAGAAGCGGCTAAGGGAGATCCTCTCGTCCAACGAGTACCCGGCTCCTATCATTGTCTTCGTTAATATCAAGCGAAACTGTGACGCAGTTGCACGCGAGATCCAACGTATGGGCATGGGTATCTCGGCTGTCACACTCCACGGAAGCAAGACGCAGGAACAGAGAGAACAAGCGCTTGCGTCGGTCCGCAACGGCACTACGGATGTGCTGGTGGCTACAGACCTTGCTGGTCGTGGTATCGATGTTCCGGATGTTTCGCTGGTCATCAACTTCAACATGGCAGGGTCGATAGAGAGCTACACCCACCGTATTGGTCGTACCGGTCGTGCCGGTAAGAAGGGTGTAGCCATCACTTTCCTGGGCAACGAAGACGCGGATGTCATGTATGACCTGAAGCAAATGCTGTCGAAGAGCTCGATCTCAAGGGTGCCGGACGAGCTGCGGCGGCATGAGGCGGCCCAGCAGAAGCCAAACAAGAGAAGGAAGATTGAGTAAGGTGGCCTAGGTACCTAGGTATGTACTTAGAGGTACTTGAATGACCACTCCGTCTCTTGCCCGTCCTGATCAGTACGTATGTGGAAATAAAACACCAAGTCTGGTCACTTCTGCCGACGTGCTTACGCTTTCTGGACTCGCGTTCCGGCTCGAGTCCCGGCGGATGTCACACAGGATCGGTGAAAGGCTCCCGGGTCTGGCGTCGTGGGGGGTCATTGGAATCATATGATGTCGAAGGGTCCCGACAGAACGGGGAAGGGTGCAGCGGCAGGCTGACAGGCGATGCAGCCCCGGCACGGCATGCCCTACCTTGAGGTACAGTATCTACCTAAGAGGTAGGCGCTAATAAAGCACAGGGCTGATCGCTCATCGCTGGTAGGGCGGCGGCTCTGGGCGGTGCACACTGCAGGCGGGCGACGCGGGCGACGCGGGCTCTGGCGTCTGGTGACTCGGTGAGTGGACGGCCATGGGCCCGTGACGGAATGGACTACGGATGTGGGTCGGCGTTTGCCGTCACCTAAAACTCTTTCCTGTCCGGGAAGCCGCCAGCAGATCGGCAGAGTCCAGACAATTGCATACCCGCAGCAGCGCCATTGCCCCTCCTTGCCCAGCGCCCTCTACCCCTCCTCCCCTCTGTTCCAAGGTTCTAACGCCAAAGGTGCTGCGCTGCTGGTTGTGTCGGGCACGCACGGAGGTAAGGTACTTACTTGTATATGTAATTTGCTCCATTGGACTAGGTAGGTATAGCAGCGGCAGCACGTCCTTCCTTCGCTCTACTAATGTCTCTTCGCGCTGCTTCCCGCCTCGCCTTGCTTCCCCGAGCTTCCCTCGCCGCCAGAGTCCCTTCGCGATCACATTACCCCTCTCGTCTCTCTGTCTCCTCGTCCTCATCGAGAGGCAATCAGCTCTTCAGCAGCCTTGCTAGCCGGTATGTTATCCCCTAGTCCATACCTACCCACTAACAGGACCTCGACTGATCAGGTAACTAGCTCTACACGACCAGCTAGCCTAGGAACCTTGGCCACCCAAACCTCCTACCGCTCCCACCTCTCCTCCTTACCGACCACCGCTCCTCGACCAAGTCCTCTCGGCCAGACTCGCCTCTCGCGCCTTTCAACTTCTTCCATCCGATCCTGCTCGTACCGAAGACACAATATGTGCAGACTCGCCGGCGCTATCGAGCACACTGGGGGCGCAAAGCCAGACCCCAACCAGGGTCGTGAGCTGCTGCCCACCAACGTCATACCCACACATTACGACGTGACGCTAGAGCCCGACTTCAAGAAGTTCACTTTCGAAGGCAAGCTCCTGGTTGACTTTGATGTCCGGGAGGAGACCAGATCCATCTCCCTCCACACACTTGAGATCGACATCCATAGCGCCCACATCAAGTCTGGTGACAAGGTCGTAACCGAGTCCTCTGCCATCAACTACGACGAGGCCACCCAGGTTTCCAAGATTGAGCTCAAGGATGCTCTTCCCAAGGGCAAGACCCAGCTCGAGATCAAGTACACGGGCCAGCTCAACGACATGATGGCCGGTTTCTACCGGTCTACCTACAAGAAGCCGGACGGCTCTGAGGGCATCCTCGCTACCACTCAGATGGAGGCTACAGACTGCCGGAGAGCTCTTCCTTGCTTTGACGAGCCCATGCATAAGGCCAAGTTCACCGTGACCTTGATTGCTGACAAGCATCTCACTTGCTTGAGCAACATGGACGTTGCCTCCGAGTCCGAGGTCCAGTCCGAGATGAGTGGATCGGCAAAGAAGGCCGTCAAGTTCAACACGACCCCTTTGATGTCCACATACCTGCTGGCTTTCATCATTGGTGAACTGAATCATATCGAGACCAAGAAGTTCCGCGTCCCTATCCGAGTCTATGCGCCGCCTAGTTCGGACATTGAGCATGGCCGCTTCTCCTTGGACCTGGCGGCACGTACCCTCGACTACTATGAGAAGATATTCGGTGCCGAATTCCCATTGCCAAAGATGGACATGGTCGCAATTCCGGACTTCGCTGCTGGCGCCATGGAGAACTGGGGGTTGATCACGTACCGTGTCGTGGATGTCATGTTGGATGAGAAGGCTAGTGGTGCTGCCATGAAGGAGCGTGTTGCCGAGGTCGTACAGCACGAGCTGGCGCACCAATGGTTTGGAAACTTGGTGACCATGGATTGGTGGGAAGGTCTCTGGCTCAACGAGGGCTTTGCCACACTTATGAGCTGGCTAAGTACGGTTCTTCACCACCCAACTGGATCCAGGCGTTGTTGCTAACAGCATGTACAGGCTGCAACCATTTCTACCCCGAATGGAAGGTCTGGGAGAACTACGTCGTCGATAACCTACAGAGCGCCCTTGGCTTGGACTCGCTGAGGAGCAGTCACCCCATTGAAGTACCTGTAAAGAAGGCCAGCGAGGTTGACCAGATTTTCGATGCCATCTCATACTCCAAGGGCTCGTGCGTTCTTCGCATGATCTCGACATACCTGGGCGAAGACGTTTTCCTGGAGGGCGTTCGACGCTACATCAAGAAGCATGCCTACCAAAACACCCAAACAGAGGATCTGTGGGCTGCCCTGGAAGACGCTAGTGGCAAGCCAGTCAAGGAAATAATGTCTATCTGGACCAAGAACGTCGGTTTCCCGGTTGTACAAGTGACGGAGAACACGAAGGACAGTTCCATTCACGTTAAGCAAAACCGGTTCCTCCGGACCGGTGACACAAAACCCGAGGAGGACAAGGTTTTGTATCCTGTCTTCCTAGGACTCCGGACCAAGGATGGCGTTGACGAATCGTTGACGCTTTCGCAGAGGGACGGCAACTACAAGGTGCCGGACATGGATTTCTTCAAGCTCAATGCGAACCACACCAGCATCTACCGGACAGCCTACACCCCGGAGCGACTGACGAAGCTGGGTATGGCAGCTAAGGAAGGGAAGCTGCCTGTTGAAGACCGCGCTGGTATGATCGCCGATGCTGGCGCGCTTGCCGTCTCTGGGTACGGAAAGACGTCGGGTGTTCTCAACCTGCTGAAGGGATTCGACACGGAAGGCTCTTTCGTCGTCTGGAGCGAGATCATTGCCCGGGTAGCTACAGTCCAGTCGGCCTGGGTTTTCGAAGACAAGGCTGTCAAGGACGGACTGGAAGCGTTCGTGAAGCACCTGGTTAGTGAGAAGGCTCACAAGCTGGGCTGGGCGTTTTCCGACAAAGACGGCCATGTGGAGCAACAGTTCAAGGCGATGATGTTCGGCGCTGCCGGTATGGCGGGCGACAAGCAGGTCATCGCTGCTGCCAAGGAGATGTTCAACAAGTGCATGGCTGGCGATAAATCGGCTATCCACCCCAACATTCGGGGAAGCGTCTTCGGTATGGCCTTGAAGTATGGAGGGAAGGAGGAGGTAAGAAGCTGGCGATTCCGCACATAGCGGGGTATTTACTAATTGTCGTTCACAGTACGACGCGGTCGTCAACTTCTTCCGCCAATCGACCAACGGCGACGAACGCAACACGGCCCTCCGCACCATCGGGCGGGCAAAGGACCCCGAGCTCATCCAACGGACTCTTGACTTCATCCTGAGTGACGAGGTGAAGAGCCAGGATCTGTACCTCCCGGCGAGTGGTCTCCGAAGCCATGCGGAGGGTATTGAGGCTCTGTTCAGCTGGATGACCAAGCGATGGCCAGACATCATCAAGCGGCTTAGCGGCAACCCGCCGATCCTTGGCTCGATGGTCACAATCTGCACGTCCAGCTTCGCCAAGCCGGAGCAGCTTGAGAGAGTCGAAAAGTTCTTCGAGGGCATCGACACGAAGTTATTTGACCAGTCCCTGGCTCAGAGCAAGGATGCTATCCGCAGCAAGATCTCTTGGGTGAAGCGAGACCACGATGATGTCGCCCTATGGGTCAAAGAGAATGGATACAAGGCCAGCCTGTAGACTACCTAAGTAGGTACTACCTTTCTCATCAACAACATATTTGCAAGGTATAGAGGCTGCAGGACGGAGGAGAATGTCTAGGTGGTCTTCACCATTAAAGGCTTCGGTACTCATTTTGGATACCCTCTAGAAATGCAGCGTTCCAGGAGTTGCAGGGGCAGGTACACGGACTGTGATGTTGCCTATCAATCGTCCTTGAAAAATGAGAAGTGTGATTCCCGTCCCACTCGTTGTACGATATGTCAGGTGCAGTGGCTCTGCTTCGCCGTTCTCTACATGCAAGAGGATGCTCGTAGCCTCAGCCGCACCCTTCTGAGCTGTCAAGAGCACGGCAGTCAGTCAAGACCAGGCGCGAGAGATCTCAGAAGGTTGAGACAGCTTGAAATTTACGAGTTGAGAACGAGGCGGTCCACGTCTCCGGTGAAGAAGCGCAGAAGCTTGATCTGAGTGGACGGTCTATGGAGACTACGGACGAATAACAAGCTCCTCTCCGAACTCGCGCGTTTGGCGTGTTTTCTGAGCCAATTCCTACGACGAGACTGGCTACACGGTTGCTGTGAACACCTGTACGTGCCTCCCGATGGCGTGATGGCGTTGGGCACCAACAGCACGCGCGCCTTCAGCTCATCTGTTGAGGCTCACAGATGATGTACCTTGTTGGCCTTGCGGTGCTGCAGCAGAATGGCTTGCGAGTTCAGGGACAGGGAGTTAATCTATCCAACATTTCCGACATCTGGCGGTCAGAAGAATATGGCAAGGCCAAGCAACACTCGTAGCAACAGCCGTGCCCAATGAGCCAGATCCTAAGGCCAGAAAGGAATGTGAACCAACATTGCAGCCCGATGCGTCTAAGCACACGACCTCTCGTGGTGCCGCTGCGTTCATGGATCCCAATCCCAAGGCAAACAGGACTTACCAACATGTGACACCGGGCTCATGCCGGTTGGAGCTCCACTGACGATACTCGTCTGTAGTAGCCCCTTGAACCCACTACTAAATAGCCTTGTCTGCTCCATGCTTCTTGTCGGGAGAGGCGGGGTGTGCCAAGGCCGCTCACAAAGATGAGGAATGGAAGAATGGTTCCAGAACAGAGGCGAGTAGCACAGGCACAGCTGGTGCCAGTGGAGAGCAGGTGTTCGTAGATGACAGTGGCTGGTATATTTGTTAGTTGGGCCACTCCCAACCAAGCGAGATATGCACTCTTAGATCTCGACTTCGGCGCCGACGCTGTGGTTCCTGGGGCCACTGGTACCCATATCTGCATGTCACAGCTGGGCTCAGCTTCACGCCCGGTGTCTGTCCAAGATCGATAGATAGAGTAGCATGGCGGGTCCAGATTACCGCGCTCCTCTGTAGGATGTAGCGCCGGATCTCTGGCATGACCTCACGCCCACGCCGCTCTCGGCAGGGGTCGCACCACCACCAAGCCGAGGATCTCATGGGCAGGATGCAACCAACAGGCGTCATTCGCTCCACGACGAGCCAGGGATCAGCTTCCCGTCGCCAGCGAGCTGTGTGCGGGTTGGGCCAGACACCGCAAACCCCGCCGTCGTCGACCCTACCACCACGTGAGGCGTCTAGCTGGTCGAATCAGCGCGGCGACACGGCCTCCTAAGCGCGAGAGTGCAACTAATTAGATGCCGTTGGGGAGGACCACCCGTTGCGTTGCGAGACTCCGCAGCGCTTAAGGTCGAGCCAGGGCGGCTCCACGGGCAGCTCATTGGCAGCAGGGGTGGTTTTGGTTTCGGTGCAGAAAATCTGATGGAAGGCGTCTAGACGGAATCGCAGAAGAGGCCCTGTCGCTCGCCATGGCGCAAGCTGACTCGCTGACGAGGGGAGTCGGGCCTCGTCGTCGTCGGCCGGCAAGCCACGCGCGCGCGCGTGCCCCGCCGCCGGGTGGTCGGAGAAGCCGGCGGCGCGGACGCACGCTTTCTGGTGGGAGGTTCTCGATTCGAACCACCAGCCACGCGAGCGCGTGTGGGTAGAGACGCAGGTCGACCAACGGCAGAGCTGCAATGGCCTCGCGCGATGCCGTGCGTCATGTCGCGCGCGCTCCCAGTCTTCCTGGCCTCGACGGCTGCTGCTGCTGTTGCTGCCACCATCCCACTCATCCGCGTTCTGCGCCGTGAACAACTGAACAGAGACAAGGCAGCCTCTGGTTGTGCAAGCCCGGAGCCAGATGCGGCAGGCAGGTTTGGTGAGCCGCGCGCGGAATGAAGCAGGAATAGGACGGTAAAGAAGGGAACGAAGGAATGGGCGGATAGTAAACAAAAGCTCACAGCTCGAGCTGGAAGATGCAAGTGAGCATAAATGTCATTGCCTCCCCGAACCTTGTGCTGGATGGGATGCCTCAGAATCATCTGAGTAGATCTATCACCATCATCATCATCAGGTGGCCGTGTTTGCGACAGCTTTCCCCTCCCCACAGCCCCCCATTCACCATTCCGTCAAGCCGGAAACGATCGATATCGCCCTCACACGTGTGAAAGTGTGACGACGAGCAGCGGACGACGGGCGGGCGGTATCACATCGTCAGCTTCCGCGGCTCCATCCCACCCACTGCTGGCCGACTGTAGCAGTCAAGTCGACGGCCCCCATACGCCCATACCCCTTTCAGCTCGACGCTCAGCTGAGCAGCTGAGGCACACTCGGTAGGACGAGGTTGGCAGTTGCTGCTTGCTGGTGTTTGCTGTTGCCGCTGAAGTCCGAGGGAGGGCTTAGGGCAGCTGAAAAGGTGCGTGTGTGTTTTGAGTGGTGGTCGAAGGTGGACGTTCGGCGGCAGGGACGATCGAATCAAACGAGCAAATGAGCGGCTGCTAATTATAGATTGGGAATAGTCCCGGCGCTTAACTGGAGTACCGTATCCAGCTAGACTCGAGATCTTGGATAGGTGCTTACCCGATCGGGCAAGACACCAACGCGCGTTCGGTGGTGGTGTAAGTGGGAGCCCTGGAGCCCATCTTCACTGCGCAACCGCCTCGACTGCCTCGACTGCCTCAACTACCTACCTACCTGCCTTGCGCACACTCCGTCACGACCAATCGCCACTTCCAATCCGTCTTTTGCACTTGACCGTCCGGAGTCCCGACTAAGAAAGGTACCTACCGTACCTACCGTACCTACCTTACCTACCTCACCCTTAAAGTAAGGTAGCGGGGACACCTTGGCTTGCCGTTTGGCGCCCTCGTCTCAGAACCTGGGCCAATCCCGCGCGCAGCACCACCACCGCGACCAGGGCACGGCTCGGGCGCGCCCAATCCTATTACACCCCATCCCATCAACCTTACACACACACACACACACACACACGCACCTAAGGTACTTGCCTACCTAGGTACCTACCTACCTACCGACCATACGTACATCCACATCCCACTTGCCTACCTGCCTTACCTACCTTGCCTTTGCCTTTGCCTTTACATATTACAACCTCTTCGCCCGCTCCTGAACCAACAAGTCGAGTCTCCTCCTCCTCCCCCAAGTGCCGACCCCATCCCCACGGCGACTTCTCAGAGTCATTCGTTTGACTTGGGCTCCTCTCTCTCTCTCCTCCCGAGCTGGTTCCGTCTACCTACCATCCAAGCCAAAGAGGAAAGGAAAGGAAAGGGAAGGAAAAAAAAACGTCACCATGCCTGCTGCCACCAAGCCGAAGCTCGCGCAATTGACCACGCCCGTCACTGCGACGTTCCCCTCCGAACTGTCTGCGCTCTCGGCCAAGACAGCGACGCCTCTCTCAGCAGTCCCGGCCTTCATCAAAGAGGAGTTCCCAAGCAGCGAAAGGACCCCGATCAGCCCGCCCATTGCCTATATGGACTTCCTCAGAGCTATGTCTGTGCCTTCGCCCGTCATTCCGGAGAAGCGGCCGGGCTCGGGATCTGGCACTACCACGCCCGAAGAAGAATTCGCCCAGGACTCTGTACCGTCAACTGCCAGCAGTGAGCAGACCGACTGTTCGTGTAAATGCGGAAACCACAAGTCGCCGTCCACCTTCACATCCAGCCCCTACCCAAGTCACCCCATGTCCGCACCACCAACCGGCGTGACATCGTTCCCCAGCCTGCACATCCCACCATCACCGGCTGTTTCCAACCTGGATTCACCGCTCAGCGCCACCGCACGTTCACCTTTCAGTGCCAGATCAGTACGCTCGCCTTTCGATTGGGAGGCTGCCTTGAAGTCGCGCTATGCGCAGGACTGCCGCGCCCAGAAGTCTACCGGGAAGAGCGTACGCCATATCCGAGAAGTCGTGACGAGAACAGTCACGTACACGCCCCGAATGTGCCCGGCACCTAAAGGCAAGAGGCGGAGGACGCACTCGAACTGCAAGAAGGCCGAGGCAGCAGTAGCAGCAGCGGCGGCAGCGGCAGGAACACAACCGCCGCCGCCACCACCCACCACTCGATCCAAATCAGCTTGAAGACTACATACCACCTGAATCTCCCATTGAACTAAAGTCTACCCACCCGCCCACGCTCAACCACCCAAGCGCTATTCGGCCCCCAAAGCCAACACTACCTACCCATCATCAGCCTGCTCTTGCCTTCCATTTGTCCATACTACATCTTTAGTTACTATTATCTACTACGACCGCCAAGCATCACTGCCACTGCCACTGCTACCATGTCTTCTACCACGATTACCTACACTATCAGCATCAAACCCACCTACCATCGCTCACCAATAGAAGTGGCTCACAGAGCCCAACGTCACTCGAATAGAGCGATGGAATGAATTTACGTCTGGGCTTTCTCTTTTCATGTTTGTCATTCCGACCACGCACAGAGAGCACGGGGTTTTTGGGGGCGGAATTTCCCGGCAACAAGCTGATCATCATCATTCATGTTGGTTTGTTCAGCCGGCTATACGGAGTTTACCACGGCGTTGCTGGGCGGCGTCCGCTGCTTCACCAGAGGCCGATACCACCAAGGGAGGACGACTGCTGGGGCTTTAACGAGTTGCTTCATTATTTCGGTTGGAAAGATCCATATATCCATACACTACTGGCTATCTTGGAAGGGGATACGTGGAAGAAAGGGCTCGGGAAGGAAAACATGACCCAACGGGGGCAGCGAAGCCGGAGGAGAGCGGCCCCCCCTTCTCCTCCCCTGCCGTGGACACGGGAATGGGTGTCCTGTAGGGTTGATGGGAAGGGGAAAAGGCCAGTATGCGGGCGGGTCGAACAAGCCATGTAGCCAATATATCCTGACATCACATTCACGCGCGCGGCCACACACACACACACACACACACACACATACACACCTGGCCTGTCACTCACTTGTCAGCCCAATGGTAGGACGCCTTGTGTGTCCGACGTATGTGATCAACAGCAACACCCCAATTTGTCTGACCTTATCTGTTTGTCTTGTTCTGTGCGGCACCGAGTCACGAAAAAGGCCGAGGGGGAGTGATGAGTTCGGAGTGTCGACGGGTACGGATGGATGCCACCAGCACGCTGCTGCTGCTGAATGGATATCCGAGTGGCCGCAAACGCAGTGCTGCGGATCGGGTACGCGACCTCATATGCGGCCCGGTGGCTGGTTGTGTTTTTTTCCCTCCCCCCTCGTGTACCTCTCTGTATGTATCCCTTTCCTCGCAGGTATGTAAGTATGGTCTCTCTCTCTCTCTCTTTTTTTTTCGGTCAGGAATCGCGCTTTCGTTGGTCCACGATCGGGGGGAGAGGGTCGGAGGAGCCTCCAATAGGTGACGGCCGTCTCTCCCCGCCCCCTTCCCCACCTGGTGCGGTCTGTAGGTAGGTCTAAGGTAAGTATGTATCGGGGCCCCTCCCTCGTCGGCTCATTATAAGTGCTTGCTTGCTTTGCTTGGGTGCTTGTAGTAGTGATAGTAGTAGTAGTGGTAGTCTCTCGTATGTGTGTTTTATTTTTTTTTTCTTTGCAAAAACGGTCCTTGGCGCTATGCTTGCGAGCCACGCGACTTGGCGAGCAGACCGAAGTAACCACAGGGCCGATCAAGATCTGCCCTTTTTTCCCCAGCGGTGATCATGCTGCTAATACCGGCCAAGGTTGTTTCGTCGTGCCGATATGTGAGGTACCTATTAAGGTGCCAGGCTAGGTAAGGTATGTACGGACGACTCAGCTGGCGACACTCTCTGCCTTGGATAATCGCTACTACTCTGGCTAGCAATGAGAAGGCCTGAGGAAGGGCTCACTGCCACTGCAACTGGTGATATATGTGTGATCTTGCTCATCCGTCACTGTGACGAGTCCACAGACGACGAGCAGCAGCAGCAGTAGCAACAGCGCTGGCTGATGTTCTCTGTTCTCTCACGGGATGACTGTCGCCAGTGGTTTTCTTCTTTCTTCTTCTTCTTCTTCTTCTTCTTTTCGTACCTTCTCATATTTGCAGACTAAGGTTAATTAGCCAGGGCGCGGGGAGCTCATTGCGGGCAAATATCCATAGCAGTGGTGGTTGTTGTGAAGAAGCGCAGACAGACGCCCGGCTCACGTTGGCTAAGGAAACACCCCCCGGCCGTCCTCCACTTGTAGGCCCTCCCCCCGTCGTCCCACGACGGCCTGATTGGGCGGCCAGGGGCGGCGCGCCCGCTCATGTCCCAGAACCCCGGGAATTGCATGGCGGAGCACCAAGGGTCGGTGATCACTGATGGGGCTGACAGTGGGGGGGAAATAAGTAAAGTGGTCGAAGTTTTTCCCTCTTTTTTTTTTCTTTTTTTTTTGGTTTTTGCCTCGTCTCTCGCGCTCGTCGAGTAGTTCTTCCATTTATTAGGTACTTGCTGATGTGACTGGCTTCGAGGCGAGGAAAGGAGAGAAGAGAAGAGCAGCAGGCAGGGACTTGCCTGCCTGCGCGCCCACACAGCCTGCCTCGACGGTCCGTCCAGTAGGAAGCCGCCAGAGGCCAGAGCCAGAGCACGCACCCTAAGCGCCTGGCTTCAGCCGAGCAGCCAACCAGGGCGCGGATGCGTATGTGTGTTGTGCATACTCCTGCTGCATATGGGAGGGCCGCGGCGGCTGATTGGACGGGGCGCCCACGCAGCCTAAGCGCCCACGACCTCTTTTTGGAGGGGTGGCCTTGGGGGTGCCGCAACGAGGAGGGAGGAAAAAAAGACCGTGCTTGGCGGGTAAGGAAATCGCCTTCTTCCCTTTGGTCAGTCAGCCAGTCCGCGCTCTCTTCCGTCCCGGCGGGGCTCTCTCCTCCAAGATGATGGATCACGGGGCGGTGAGCAGGTGGGAAGTCTCCCGAGTCCCTTCCCGGGGCCAAATGGTCGGATGGTCACGGGTGGTCACGGATGGTCGCTGCTGAGGGGGGCCGTTGCTGAGTTGTCTCCCACAACAAACGCGAATGCCCAGATCGGGATCGCGAGCATCAGCTTGACACGGACGGAGTACAGGCTCGGGCTGACAGGATAGAGGCTCTGCTATGACACCGGCTACTGGCGATTCTGGGGTAACACAGAGCCTTTCTGACGTCCTGCGCTGTCCAAGTTTTCCGTCCCCTCCCCGGCCAACCAAGCGCTGCCATGCGCAGGGCGTCAACATGCTGTCACTCTGCCACTGCCACTGCCCGTCGCTTCGTCACCTTCACCAGAGCCGGGCGAAGGCCCTTCTATGGCCGTGACGCCCTGGCTGGCGCTGTGACAAAGCCGCAGTAGCCCGCTTCCCACACCGTTAATGACTCCATCTCGACATCCGGTAGCCTGGGGCTAGCATCCGGCATTCACCGTACATGAAGAAGGCGCAGGGAGACACCATCCGGGACCCGAGAGCCAAGGTCTGGACTCTGGAGTCCTCCAGGCTTTCACTGTTCAGCCTGCCTCCCTGCGCTTTGGGCCTCGTTCGCGTTGGGCCTTCTGCGTGCTGACGACTCCTGAGCCGATCGCCGCCGTCCCAGCTCACAACTGCTCTCCCCCGGTCCCCCCACGATCCTGGCTGCTTAACGGACCGGATCCTGGTCATAGCTTAGAGATCGCAGCCTGCCAGGCTCCAGCCGGTCCCAATCATCAGGCGTGCTTTGGCTGAGCAGCAGGCAGGATTATTTCTCCGACCGAACGCTTCCCAAAGCAGGCAAAGGCAAGGCAAGGCTGCCTCCCAGCCACAATGCTGAGACACCGTCGACTCTGAAACGCCGTTGGTTGATGGTCAGGAATAGCAGCCGAGGGGTCTCTGTGTATGCAGTGTCGTGTTTCATCTGGGTAGGATTGGATGCCTCTTTGCTTTTGGGCGACAGTGCTGAAGAACTCTCCTGCAGGGCAAGAAGACCCTGGTGATGTCGGTCGTTTCAAGATAGTTCTTAAAATGGCAGTTATTCCAGGTAGGCAGGAATTGTCTCGGAAATTATCTAATTTTGGAGAACCCTTCGGAGTTCTGTCATGCTTCTCTCACGTGGGATCCAGGTTCCACCAACACCAGAGACCAACATGGGTGAGGTGTGATGAGATAGTGATGAGCCCTAGGGCAAGTGACTACTGCCTTGCGACTCCCATTCCTTCTTGCATCCTTTCTGCTCGGTCGAGCCGGATTGAAGCCGAGCGAAGGGATTCAGTCCTTAGCTTGAGCGGTGCGGCGGATACCCGACATCGTGGTTCTGGTAGTTGGCAGGCAACAACTTCGGGTGTGATTCAACCACGACGCCGGTAACTTCACCGTAGAGCCCAACATGGCCAGTTTGTGACTCACAAGTCCGCCTTACTTGGTGGGCACTGGTGCCCTGTACCTTCACCACCTGAGCGTTGCGTTGGAGCACACCGCCCTCGTGTTCCTCAGTCCCGTCCAGTAAAGCGCCCGTGGTCGCTCATTGTAGCACATCGGATGCTGTATTGAGGGCGGCGTCGATACCGGACGGCAGAGAGGCGGCAGCCCATCCCTTCGGTTAGACTTCCCTGACCTCCTTCGCCACCGCATTGCACAGGGCTACTTTTACGCCGGCTCCAGTCAGGACGTGAATCCACAGTCTCTGTGTGTCACTAAGGCGGTCGTTGGCGCTCTTGACCTCGGCAAACATGCACCCCTTCTCCGGCTCTGTCCTCCACAGGATCAGGTCGGGAATTCCGCCCCCTCTCTGCCCGTACTCCTGGGCCATGACTTTGCAGACCGCGGCGAGCGCTGCGCCGTCGAAGCTACTAGCCAGCTCCAGCAGGTCGTCCAGCTCGTAGTCCCAGTTGAGCCCAACAACGCAAGTGCGCTTTTCTCGCTCTCTCACGTTGACCTCCTCGATCAACTTGGCCGCGCCGCCGTTGGCGATCTCGACGAGCCGGTGGTTAATCTCCGACGCTCTCGTGGGATAGAAAGCATCTGTGTGAAGGTCTAAGGGGCATGTCTGGTAGGCAGTTTGAAAGACATTGGGTATGTAGAGGAAGAGGATATCAAAGAAGAGATATGCGAAGAGGGTTCGGATGATGCCTCCTTCGGCATGATAGCCCTTCCAGCCCTGACTCCTGTACCAACTCAGGCACATGGCCTCGACGCTGCATTCACCGCCACCTTCTGCCTCATCCACCCATATGGTCTTTGTACTGGGCCCTCGTCCCTTCTTCCCAACAATGTCGTCTTTCTTGAGCTGGATACCCTCTGCGTGATGCTCTTCGGGTTGCTTTAGCCGAATGTGCCCGAAGTCGTGTTGCAGCCGTTTCGGAATCTTAAGTTGCTTCTCCAACTTGACTAATCGCTTTTGTATGTCGTAATGATAAATAAGATGGCAATCGCGGTCCTCGAGCGCTGTCTCGCACGTTGTAATTGCGATTCGCTTCCAATGTTTCTTCTGCCTTTCCGCGTCCTGATAAGCCGGGCTGGGCTCTAGAGCGTGCATGTAATGCTCTTCTAGCAAAGCGCGGCGTTGATACCATGCACCTCGGCGAGCCAGGTGGAAAAGCCTCTGGCCGAGTAACTCGTTTAGAAGAGAATGCTCCCTTCCATGCTCTTTCTGTCGGCCAAAGGCATAAGCGGCCTTATGAACAATGCGAGTGTATGGATGAGCTGGGTTGAGGCGCCTTAGATATGCCCCTTCTCCTGACTCGTATAAACGGTCTTCTTTTTCTTGTTCTTCTGTCAGCAAGGCCTGCCACCTTGGATAGATCTCCTCGAACACGTCGATGACTTTCTGAAACCCGCTAGGCGTGACAGGTCCATTGAATTCGAGGATATTGTCGACGGTGAATTCTGTTCGCATGGCCTTCTCAAACTCCAAAAGCTGTTCTCGCGAAGCGAAAATGTTAGCCGACCTGCTGACAATGTACTGAGGGAAGTTTCGCCGGGATATCTTGGCGAGAATAATGGTTGTAAGCGATTTTTCAGTCCATTCGGTAGATCTGTAGAAGACAAGGTGAACCCTTTCGAATAACTCAAAGACAGGCTTCGACAGTCTCACACAGGGTCCGGTAATAGCCAGAATCTTGTCGAGAAAATGCTTCCTTCTATTCGAATCGTCCCCCGTTCCAGGCCCCGGAGAGTCAACGTCAGGGGTTCTCGAACCAGGAGACTCAACAGACTCAGCGGTATCGGATCTTCGAAGACCGACGGAAAACAGTCCAGCTTGCCGGGTACTCATCCTGCAAATGGCTTTTGCGATATCGGACTTGTTTTTACCTTGTACCTTGGCTTCCTTCGCTATTGTTTTGACCTCGTCAAGGCTTAGCAGTGAGATGGCCTCCTCTACACTGTCGATGAAGTTCTCCGACGCATCAGCAAATGTGAAGGAGCTCCCAAAGCTGCTGGATTCTTGTGCGGAGGAGCTTTCAGCATCCGTAGCGATTGCCGTTGCCTTAGGAAAACTCGGAAGATCCCGACTCCGTTGCAACTCCGTCACAGCGACCTCGATGTTTTTTATGTCGTTATGGTATCCGATACGAGCGATCCGATGCCATGAAGATGTCTTTCGTAAGAAAAGACGAACGTATCTGCCGGCGAGGGGTCAGATACATTTCTCAATGGGTGACAACTCACACATAGCTGTGATTACACGTACAAGAACTGGGCTTCGAAATCAAGATCTCGCCAATACCCAAAAATGCGTCTCTCTTTCTCGTCGAATAAGTGGGATTCGCCTTCGAGGACAGTGTCAAGGGCCAGATTGAAAGCATCCACGTAAAGTGAGTTCTTGCCTCTGACCCATTTCCTCGAGTTCAATCTAGCAGCTGCACTGTCCGTATCTTCCTCCTGTGAGGCCCGGAAAGTCTCGTACTCCTCGATGGCCTCTTTGTCTGATTTGATCTCGGGCAACGAGGTCTCAATGGCCGTCGGCCTCGGCGCGGATCCATTTTCGGCTTCGGAATCCTCTGGCACATCGTCACCCAACTCTGATGCAGCCGTAGTATCCCTATTAAGGCGAGGTAACGGTTTCAACGAAAGTAGGTCCTGGTGGTCATGGCCCGAGTCATCATCGGACTCGCACGTATTTTCCCGTTTGACTTTCTTGGGAGGCGGTTCGTCTGGGCTCTGTGCAGGAGTGGTAACGGAGTGAGCAGATCGGCGAGCATTCGGAGGCTCGATCCTCTTGAGGAATTTCTCCATGGTGGTAGTTACTTAGAGAAACCCATCTTCCGGTAAAATCGACCAGAACATGTCAATCATGACCTCATGCATGGGAAGCGCGGACAAAGACGCGGCTTGGCCACGGGTGGAAAGGACGACGCGAAGTCACGGGACAGCGTGGTTGCCTTGGAGAGCAGACGACGAAAGATAGCGCCTTATCAGGGTCCTCCAGCTACAGTACCGTTTTAGCGCCTGCCCGTGTCTGCAACAGCTCCCTCTTACCTCACCCGCGCGCAAAGCTTCCACCCAAGCTATTCCTCCACCCTCCTCCTCCTCCACCCTCTTCCGCGCGCGCGCACATACGCCCACCCTTCTCGTCCGGACAGCCAATTCCTCTCGTCGCAGCAGACCACAATGGCCGACGACGTGCCCCAAACCCCGGTCCCCGTGCCGACGTACGGACAACCAGCGCCCGCGCCCGCGCAAGCGACGCCCGCCGCCGTCCCAGCGCCAGCTCCCGCCGCCGCTACTACACCCCCCGCGCCGGCGTCCGGCACCGAGGAGCAGCAGCCCAGCGCCGCCGCCCCCGCCGCAGCAGCCACGAGCAACAGCGCGCCTGCCACCGAGAGCGACGGTAAGGACGTCGCGATGGCGGACGCCGCCGCGGACAGCACCGAGCCAGCCGCTGTGAGTGTGCCCCCTCTGTTCTCCTCCCCTTCCCTCCCCTTCCCTCCCCGTCTCCGTGGCCTACCTACCCTACTGTGTAGACGGCGAATTGGTAGCATGACGAGTGAGGCTGATCCCGCAAACCGCGACAGTCCCCGGCCCCGACCCCCGCCGCCGCCGCCGCGAACAACAACAACAACAACACCACCAACACCACGACCGCCGCCGGCAGCCCGGCCACCGGCGGCGCCGCGACCCCCTCCGCCGCCGTGAAGTCCGCCGGCACGCCGCAGGGCACGCCCTCGCGCGCCGCGTCGCAGCACCCGGAAGCTACGCCGGCCGGCAGTGGTACCGCAGCTACCACCACCAGCATGCCGGCGAGCGCGCCGCCGCACGGCGCCCCGTTCCGCCAGTACCTCAACGCCCAGCTGACCGGGGTGCTGCTGCAGGGCATGAAGCAGCTGGCCAAGGAGCGGTACGTCCCGTGTACGAATCCTTGGAGAACATCTACTGACTAGATCCTGGCTTGCATGCAGACCCAAGGACCCTCTTCGCGTACTCGGCGAGTTCCTCATCGAGGCCTCTAAGGATGCGGAGTCGCAGGCATAGACTGACTGATTTCAGACACGCGCGCACTTGGTTCATCGCAGTCATATGGGCGCAGAAGCATGTGTACGGAGTTACGGTCAGGGAAAAAAGGAGGCCCGGCGTTGCGCCTGTACCTCAGGCTCATAGATCATGTCTTGCACACTTGATACCATTGCTTTAGGGAGAGGTAGTCAGTCATTGTCTTTTGCGAGATCTGTATTTGTAGACCTCTGAACTTGGGTCCGGCTACTCGTCTATCTTTTGAGACGTGCGCCCAGTCATTTTTGGCTGCCCCAAAAGCAATACCGATCCACGAACTCCATGACCAGACATCCCATGCATTACACCTCCGCACGCTTAAGCGACGATGGTGCTGGCGGTAGCACTCTCGTACTTCCAGGTCGGGGGCAAGACACCGACGGTCTTGTAGTAACGGGCGAGACGGTGGATACGCGACTCGATCAGAATCAGGCGGAACTTGGCGTCCTTGTCCTTGCGGTTGCGCTCGAGGTGCTTGCGGACGGAGACAGCCTTCCCAGCGATGTTAGCATTTGCCCACTCCTCATCGCAACAGCCCCCTGATAGATATAACTTCACTCACCTTCTTGATCAACATGTACAGGTCCTCGGGGATCTCGGGAGCAAGGCCTATATGAAGATCGCACCGTCAGCCTTGACCAACAGTGGCATTGTGGTTCCCCAGTGCCCTCGCGGGGCATCGTGGGTTTCGGATTTCGTTGTGTTTGTTTCGCTGGGCATGCGCGGGGAGGTTCATGTCGTACCGTGAGCCTTGAGGATACGGAGGATCTTGTTGCCTGTGCAGGAAGTCAGCACATGTTCTGATGAGCGCATTTTGTTCTAGAGTCTCTCTCTTACCGGTGACAATGCGGACCTGGGCGATACCGTGGGAGTCACGGAGGACGACACCAATCTGCGAGGGCGTGGCACCCTTACGGGCGAGCTTGCAGATCTGCTCCTCGACCTGGGTGGGCGTGGTCTTGAGCCATGCCGGAGGGGTGCGCGAGTAGGGGAGCGCGGACGCTGAGATACCCTTTCCGTTGCTGTGAAGACGACCCATCTTGGCGGTGGTATTGGTGGAGGATTTGGTCGGTTGGGAAGCTGGTCGAAAGTCGCAAAGATCGTGGATGAGGTTTTGGAGAGAATCGAAATTTTAGCGAGGTGTTGCTAAGGTTTGTGTGCAGGCTGGTCCAATTGCCCGCCTGTGCCCGCCTGTGCCCGCCAGGCAAAGTGGCCAAAGCGTCTTGTCCGTCCGCTGTCTCCACTTTACTTCCAGCCGGCAATTATCCGAACGGCTACCAGATCCATCAAGGTTCCGCAGAGGAAAACTTCAGCAACCAAATCTTGATCCGGCTTCCTCCTCACTTCCTCCCAGGACAATCACCAACAGGCCTCAGGCTTCGTCTCATGCCTGGCGACATGTACTGATGACATATGTTGGCCGTCATGCCGCGATTCACACAGTCAGCATGTCCCCGGCTGTATGCGACAGCACTTGCACGTTCTAAAGGTACGTTCGTCTTGCCCTCTGTTGCTTTTCCTTGACATGATGATACACACCACAACTATATTTCATTTCTGGTACCTCTTATATCATCGGGCCTCCGGGCCTGAAATGTATGAAACGGACTTCTGATCACGACACCTTGTCTCTACCTATCATGGCTTCTGTGATTGAATGTAACTGACAGATTAAATAGGTAAAACGCGTATCGATCAGGCATTTACTTCCATGTACTTCTCGCTGGGCACCTCGGTACATTCCTAATGTAAGGTCTAAGGAGGCAAATACCGTTCTGCGTAGCGCTTTCTGTACATCTCTCGAAATCCAAAGCAATACAACCGGTTATCACACTGTCATGAGATTATACCGTATTGTGATCTTGTGTCTCACTTTTCCCTATATCAGGATCAGTTTGGCCCGCACCGGCAGTCTGAGATGCAGCCTTTATTTGCGACCCGCCCTCCCTTCGTAGTATGGTAGGCAGCATGCAGCATCACAGGCAACAATAGACTAGACTACCTTCGGGTTAATACTCCATCCAGGCAGCCAGGCAGGACATCTTGCCCACTTCTAAGCCTACTTCTAAGCCTACTATCATGTACATCAAGTATGCTCTCAGCCCATCACGCTGAGAAGAAGGAGGAGGAGGTGGACGGCGGCACGTTTATTTAGGCCAGGGACTCGGACAGCAGAGAGCTGGAGGGTTCCTCTGGGGGCACTTCGACATGCAGGCGCATCGGAAGCACTTTAGACCGGCGCCTTTGCGGCCACGGACAGTCGGACTGCATGCACAATGAGACTGTGGCAGCCGCAGTCAGGTACGGAAAGGAAAACGCTGGATATCCACGGTAGATAAATGGATACTGTGGTCCTGGCCCGAAAGCTACAGCCTCTGAGGTTGGACGTCCCCGCTGGCCTCGTCGGCGTAGTGCAAAGTAGGATACCACGACAGCTTCATCTGATTCTTTCACCCAGACCATCTCACAGTGAGTGGTAGTCTCCCGGCGCAGTTTGTGACGATGTGGATCTCGCTGGATACTCAGGTAAGAAACAGGTTGGCAAATCTACGTTGGAGCACAATAAATCACATGTCAAGTATATAAAGTTGGGTTGGATGTTGTGGTATTTCAACTTTTTGGTCTTAGCCGAGAGCGCCGAATCTATGTCGCCGTTTTCATCCGAGCTATCTGCCAGGTCGTCCCGGTCATAAGTACGTCAATTACGTAAGGTTCCTTTTGTCCCCGCCAGCGGCTAATGCTTTACATGTTAACAGCCTTGCGGAAGTTGTTGCCAGCGTAGACAGCGTTGCTGCCAAGCTCCTCCTCAATGCGCAGGATCTGGTTGAGCTTGGCGAGACGCTCGGAACGAGCCGGGGCACCGGTCTTGATCTGGCCAGCTCGGATACCAACAACAATGTCGGCAATGGTGACATCCTCGGTCTCACCGGAACGGTGAGAAACCATAACGCCCCAGGTGTCAGCGTACGAGTCCTTGGCGGCCTGGATCGACTCGGTCAGGGTACCAATCTGGTTGACCTTCAGCAGCAGGGCGTTGGCGGCCTTCAGCTCGATGGCCTTCTTGATGCGGATCGGGTTGGTGACAGTCAAGTCGTCACCGACGATCTGGATGTCCTGGGTCTTGTAGAAGTAGCTCCAGGCCTCCCAGTCGTCTTCGGCGAAGGGGTCCTCAATGCTGACAATGGGGTACTTCTTGCAGAGGTCGCTGTACATGGCAGCGAGCTGCTCGTAGGTGATCCACTTGGTCGGGTCGCTGTCGGGGTTCTTGAAGTCC
Organism: Xylariomycetidae sp. FL0641; assembly: GCA_022376655.1. Classification (NCBI taxonomy): domain Eukaryota; kingdom Fungi; phylum Ascomycota; class Sordariomycetes; species Xylariomycetidae sp. FL0641. The sequence continues at coordinate 230,297 of JAJJKE010000056.1, forward strand.
AGGTCGTACTTCTTGGCGTCCTCCTTGTAGAACTCGCTGGAAGCCACGTCCATGGCGATGTTCATCTTGCCAGTGTAACCAGCCTCCTCAATGGCGGCGGTGATGAGCTCGAGAGCCTCATCGGCAGTCTGGATATCCGGGGCAACACCACCCTCGTCACCGACGTTGCCGGCGGACTGGCCGTACTTCTTCTTGGCCAGGGACTTCAGCTTCTGGTAAACCTCAGCACCGTGGCGCATGGCCTCGGAGAAGGATGGGGCCTCGGAGGGGACAATCATGAACTCCTGGAAAGCCAATCGGCCACCAGCGTGGGAGCCACCGTTGAGGACGTTCATGAAGGGAACGGGGAGAACGTAGGGCTTCTTGGTGCCAGCGAGGTCGGAGACGTGGGCGTACAAGGGGACACCCTTCTCAGCAGCACCGGCCTTGGCGATGGCAAGACTGACACCGAGGATGGCATTGGCGCCGAGCTTGGTCTTGTTGGCAGTTCCGTCGAGGTTGTTGAGGAACTTGTCAACAGCGCTCTGGTCCTTGACGTCGAGACCCTCCTTGATGACAGCAGGAGCGATGGTCGAGTTGACATTCTCAACAGCCTTGGTGACACCCTTGCCACCCCACTTGGACTTGTCGCCATCGCGGAGCTCGCAAGCCTCGTGCTGACCTGGAGGCAGTTGTTAGTGGTGGTATCTCGCGGTGGCAGACGAGGCGTAACACGAACCGGTAGAGGCGCCCGAGGGGACAATGGCACGGTGAAGGCCGGTCTCGGTGACAACATCGACTTCGACGGTGGGGTTGCCACGAGAGTCGTAGACCATGCGGGCGTGGATCTTCTTGATCGCCATCTTGACTTAGGTTCAGGTTCGGTGGTATTGCTGTGAAGAAAGTAACGGTTAGCTCGGAGACGGCTGCTGGGGGTGACGGTAGTGCGTAGAGGCGGAGGGGACAGAATTGGACAGGGAAATCAACGTCTAGCGGGCAGTAAATAGCTCAGCCGTATTCGCAACTGGGCATACGTCGAGCGATTGGAAATATGCCGCAAGGAGATGACGGGATAGGAGTGACTTGAAGGGATTGGAGGAAAAGATGGCGGGATGGTGGGATGGTGGGGTAGCTGTTTGCACGCACTCGAGAGCTTCGAGTTCAAGACAGACAAGAGGTTAGGAGGGGGTGATGGCGGTGTTCCTGAATGGGCGGCGACAAGATAGCACAAGAGCACTCACGATGAAGGTTTTGGTAGGGTTGTGGAGGGTGAGGAGAGGGAAGGAGGACGTTGAGTTGCGCGGAGAGGAGGGAGCAGAAGTTCTCTTGGAGCTGGAGGTCTCAAGACGGTGGTGCAGATGAGATGGCGCAGACAGTGGATTCGGCCGGTCTTGGCCGGCTTGGTGGGCACTGGGCAGGCTGGGCGAGGCACCCAGCGCACCTGCAGAAACGACCGGGAAACACAGACCCAGCAAGCATTGGCGGGGTCCGACGTGCGAGGAGCAGCTGGAGGCAAGGAGCAGACGGGCTGGACGGGACGGCCATTTCAGCATCATCATCACCGCTCGCAGCAGCAGTGCGGGGCAGGTACTTGATGACATGCGGCCGACCACGCCTACCCGGAGGTACCGCAGCAGCTTACCTGATAAGACGGATTGACGGACTTCCTGGAGTGTCAATTGAATTTGTTGGTCCATTACCTTAAGGTACTGTACCTCTGTCTCCTCCGTCTTACGAGGCCCATCGAAAGCCGCAAAGAGTCCTCCTCGCATCGTCTCCTCCCAAAGCAACCAAGATCAGCCGTTGTCCGCCAAGCTCCGTCGCATTAAAGGAGGGAGAGAAAAGGCGGAATCGCCCTCTGATCAGCGGCTCTTACGATACCTTGGACATCCGTGCGGTCGTTGTTGGTTTTGTTTCCTGCTTGCCTGCCCGGACCCAACTTGCCAGCGCCGAGAACGTTTGGAACAGTGGCGACAGCTCCATAGGGGTCTTGTGGAGCGGTCTGCTAACGGTCCGTCTTGTCCGTCTCCAGCTTGTCAAGCTTGTCCGGCTGCACATGTCACCGCATTGTCGCGTTGTCGTGTTTTACTTTGTATGGGCAATGGGACGATGTCGTTGGGCCCTCGGGAGGCTGACGGATACCACCCAGCATTCAGGGTCTCGAGGGTCTACATACCTTCCCTTGTCGGCTCACCGTGCCACTCACAGTCTTATGCTGATACCGCACTGTTGGTTGCACTCCCAAAGTCACCAACGTCAACATCCCCGATTATGGTGAGAGTTATGTCTTATGATATTTCTGATCAGGCCTATGGGGGGGATTTCTTCCTGTCTTTCCAGGATCTTAGGCCCAGCTCTCGGCCCGTTCCTTTTGCGCAATCGGCGCCGGCTCGGACAGTGGACATTCAACATCAGCTTCCAGACCGCAGTCGCTTTCTTGTGACCCCTCGCATAGGCTGGACATAGGAAAGTTGTGCGCTGTTGGTCCGTGTTGGCCTGGGTATACCGGTAGCAGCGACGAGCCTCCTCCTGAGGCTGTTCGCCGGAACCCATTGGGCGTGAGTGTTCTATACATCGTCGCGAGACAAGGTCGGCTCGTCCCAAACATAACAAACAACAACAGGCTTGCTGTGGTTCCGATCATAAATTGTGCCTGCTCACTTTGGGCTCGTTCGCTAGACAAGTCGAGAGTCCCTTGGGATGCGAGTTGCATGTGACACAGCTGAAAGAAGACAAGGTACAGCTCGAAGCCGCTCATAACCACAAACACGATGGCAAAGCGCACTAAAAGCCATCTGTCGTACATACTGGAGCCAGTATGCCATCGATTCAGCTTGTTAGGTATGCCGAATAAGCTGCTGCGAAACCCAGCCGACTGCTCATAGCTTACGCGCCGAGCCGACGTCAACCGGCGCGTCTGGATGTATTTCCAGAGGATCATTACGAGACATATACAGCCTAGCGGAAGACTCAGGAGTACTGTTGAGATGAAATGATTAGCCTCTTCGTCGGGTACGTAAGTATCGTCAGCATGTAAAAGCATGTCCACTGCCACTTACTGCTAACGTCTGCCAACAGTATGACCGCAACCGGCGACCGACGCACTGTAGGGGCTTGTAGGAGTGATAAGAGGATCGCGGGTACGAGTATCGCCGAGCCCTTTGCGATCCATGACCGTATGTTCCTGTCTCGTCGGGGTGTTTGGAGGCCTTGAACGTCAAATACAGCTCGCGCAAGCGTTATGGCCCTGTAGCCGTCCTGTTAATCCGGGGGCTCGGTCCGTCCCAAGAAGAGAAGAAGTTACCAAAACATAGAAAGGAGCGCCTCCACGTGGTAGGAATAGTACTCTGCGACTTTGTGTAAGTTGAGGCACAGTGGTGTTCCATTGAGCGTCCAGACTCACGAATATAGAAGAGCACAAGATCCAACCCAACCGTTTGCCCGGTGATAACCACCATTGCATCCTGGCGATGGGCATTCGAGTGTTCATATTGCGCAATCTTGATATCACGGTAGGATACAATGGTATGTATTTGCTGGACGATACTCGCTACTGTCGACAACAGCGTGAAATACGCCAGCAAGGCAACGTCTAGCAAGAGCGTCGTTAGTGGCGCGCACCATCCCATGGCTATAGTAACTCACAGCTGCCTCTCTCATGGTGAGCACCCACCAGCCAGATCATCAGACAACTGCACAAGGCGCAAAGGATCGAGTACAAAAGAACGACGACAGCCACGCCTACGGCGTCATCAGGGAACTGCGCCTTCATACTGTCCGCTTGCGTGGTTCACGGCATCGTGACCCCAGGAGAGCACAAGAAGGCAGGGCCGATGCTGTCTCTATACATACCACCTTTAGGAAAACAACACAAACAGTCTTTTCAGCCCTAGCTGATCCTCATCTGCCTTCTTTCCACCCCAAACCCGGCAGTTGGTCATGTGGATCTCCGGAAACATCTCGCGATTTTTCAGAAGTCAAGGATCCCTGACATGTCTTTCGAGAAGCTTTCGATGCTTAGGGTGGCCTGGTTTGAGTGCTTAAGGATAAGTTAAATAGGCGGTCATAACATTGTTATGTTTTCCCAGGCTCAGGAACTTCCCGAAGGGTTAGGTATGCCGCATACTGCCTGTACTCCGTTGGAGCGAAGCTCGATCATCAGAGAAAACAAGGTTCTTCCTGGGGGCCGATGTGTTCTACACCATGAAAGACCCTGTCATTGGTGGTCGTCCATCCTTAATCATGGCCGCGTTGAACAGCGTTGTTGACGTATGGGCTTTGAGATCACTACCTACCTTAGGTATCAACGTATTTCTGTCCGAATATGGACTTTACGGATCACTCCCTCGGCGACTGCTTCAGCCGCTGACTTTGGAGAGGCAGGCTCAACGTACGGTGGTCTGGGGTGGTGCAAGCGGCAAGCCAGTGGTTTCTAGCTTATTCCGCGATGCGCGCCGCACCCAGACCAAAGAGTCACACTCGACGCTATCTTCAAAGCGCTATTGCCTTATCAAGTAAGGACCAAGGGTAGTTGTGCTAGCGATCTAGTTGCGGCCCGGTGACGCTGGCATGACCACATGGTCGGCCAGTCCATCTCTCCTGTTCAAGGCCTGTCATCTGGTAGCAAACTTTCGCTTCACCTGAGCGAGTGGTGCGCCAAACCGTGCTAACACCAGGTAATCACAGGCATCGAGTGTCCCTTCCATGGACCGTGCCCATGGATCAACAGTTCAACTGGAAGGGCACACCCGGACTGAGTGCCAGCGTCCACCTACATCCAGTGTGGACCCCAACGCGATACCAGTACTATGAGAACTCGCGGGTGTACGACCACTACTTATACAACCACCCCATTCTAATAGCCGTCGGGTATCAATCACACAACGCCTGCCCAGTTGGGGAGAGAAACAACATCTCTCATCGGATTCAATCCTCCGGGCCATATCCGCGGCAGTTGGTCTAGTGCCCGGGCCTGCTCTCCGAGAGACCGGCGCTCCCACCTGACGGCTAATAAACAGCGCTATGGCCTAGCTGATCATCGAATAACATGGCAACAAATCTCGGCAGAGCCCGTAGGTCGTACCATGTGCAGTGCTCTTACGCAGTGACAGAACTAACGTCTTCGTATCTATATAAAGCAAAGCGCACACCGTTCCTCGCCTCCATCCCGGTTCCTTGCGCCTTCGCCATCTCCTGTACTGCGCTACACAATATGGAGACCTCTAGGTTGATGCCTGAGGTGAAGGCGCCCCCCATCACTAGTACCGAGCTACGTCTACCTGCCGCCCATCATCTAGGAGCTCACCGACAGGAACCGTGAGTTGGCGTACGAGAACTACCGCCGAAGTCGTTACCTGGTATGTGATGGATGCTCCTGAACCGCCAGAGGCCAACAACAAGCAGGACATCAGCTCCCTGTCAAATCGATGGCCCCTTGGGTTCATCATCTGATCAAGTAAAGAGGACGTTCCGTGGTCGTTCCTGTTAAGTATGCTACCACGAACACAGGGCGTGTCCAGTCGGCATCCAGGTTCTTCCCCGCCAACGTCGATCGAAGTAGGAGGACGGCTAAAAAGCTGCACGGCTCGTTGGATACATGCTGGCAACTGGTACGACGTTCGAGGGGCCAATCTCCCTAGCCTTCATTTCCTCGGTTGATCTCTGGGGTGTATGAGTCCGTCTCAGTGACTGGTGTATGATCCTCGCATTGTGCCAAGGCGTCCTCTTGGAAAGAGCTCATTCGTAGCCTGACGATGTGGTTGAGTCGGGCGAAGGTATTGGATCTCCATCCGGCGAACATACCTCGAGCACCACATCCAACAATGAGCGAGTTGAATGCCCACCTCCGAAACCGCAATCCATAGGGCAGGGTGTTAGGATGCCACTCATGTCCCATGATGTCGTGAGCCGGAACCCCAAAACGTCCTGGATGACTTGCATAAACATGAAAAACCCATTTGAGTGGAGAATAGAAAGAAGTTCATGGCCTCCTTCATGGGCCGTTGCCTGCATGCTCTATGCGAGCATGGAGTTCGGGGTGTTTCTCTTGATGAAGCCACGCAGTGACACTTCTATCAAGACCCCGTCTTGACCGCCAATAACTCATGCGAGACTTCAATATTCTAGAGTCATCTTAGAATGTACTCGATTCGCCGGGAGTCTTTCGACGTTCTCTTCCATCTAACCATCTTAGGGTGCAGTTGACGTTCGAGAACACGTTCCGCAAGCGTGCTAGACCAGGAGTGGGTTCTGACTGGAAGCTTCTCAGGCTTGAAGATGTCCCTACCACCTTTCAAGGTAAAGGCCGCTGAGAACCCGACTTTCAATGGGACCTTTACCGTATCGCTTGATTGGGGGGTCCAAATCGAGTCTCGCCATGAGGTTCAACGGTAGCAGCGGAAAACGTTGCCCCTGAGATGAATTCATTATCATGCACGCAACCACACCTCGAGTAGGTGGTTTGCATAATTCGCAACATCGTGCTGACTGTACCTCTTCCGGGTATAAGATTGGATCAACACAATCTGCGTCGTCACGATTTCTCAAGCTGGAGAATGCCACGATGTCGCGGTTGATCCAGACCGGGTGGGTCGAGCTATTCGTCCGAGGCATATTCGAAGCCCATGTGTGAGAGGTATGCGCCCAGATGGCACAGCTTCCACTGATCGCGTACCCCGTATTCCTGGGAAATGCTAATGAAGCAGTTCCAACGGCATCACATAAGGTAGAGGCGGCGCAATCATCGTGGAGGCCGGGAACCAGTCGGACATTAACATGTGATATTGGCAGGTTCTCATCTCGGCTGTGGGTGATGGTCAACCTTCGCGAGTCAGACGTTGCATTGCTACTCGATACCATTGGTCGCCGACGTTGAACGTCAACACAGAACTCTGTTGACCAAAGATGGGTTTCTTTCGATACCGGGCAGGGGTTATCCAATCCGGGGAACGTCTAGCTACCAAGGCGGTCCAGATGCCAGGTACGCGAAACATGTAAGCGCGAGCGTGGAGAACAGGAGGGCGTGCGCTGGAGTCGCGAGATCGAATGGGAAGGTAGAATGTCGCCTTCACGATCTCATTCGCTAGCGAAGCTCTGCCTCACCAAAGCTCTCCAGTCAAGCTTATTGCCATGTTAGGAAATGAGCTCTAGTTGCCTCTGTGCCGTGAGGACTTGATTGGGTTGTTCGCTTGGTGCCGCATTCTGGTGCCTGTCTGGTATCTGCATGGATTCATAGTGCCAGTCCGCAGTAGAGTAGGAAAACACATCTAGGGCTGGCTGATATCAATGTCAGCACGCAGAAACAGTTACGTAGAAATATCCGCAAGCACAGCAGGTATCCCACTGCGATACAAGGCGAACGCCCACGGTCGGCAGCACGCAAGCGACCAGATGATGCCACGACAATGGTCACAAGATGAGTAAGTCGCTGGCTGCTCCGCCCTGAAGCTTAGAGGGCCCGCGATTACGGCTGGATCCACGTATACGAGAACAGCCGGGCGTTCGAGAAGCTGTCGAGTCCAAGATGCAGCCCGCCTCACTGGCATGATGTGACGCGGTGTCAGTAGCAAAGGCGCGCCGTTACCCGCGCCTCATTGGAGAGCCACGAGAGCTTGGCCAGGCCGGCTGCGAGATGTGATGTGTGGTGATGTGTGGTAATGGGTGGTGATGGGTGGTGATGGGTGGTGATGTCTCAACAACCTCCCTCTCGCCGTACCCTTGTTCCCCCACCGGGCCCGTTTGGGTTTCCAGATGCACCGCTTCAGCGAGTCATGCTTCCAGAATAGACGACCAGCTGGGAGGCAGCCAGTGAGCGACTAGAGAACCATGAAAATCGAGACGGCAACGAGCCACTCACAAAATCCATGCAGTCTGATTTAACTTACATTTCGAGCCACTCAGAGAAGCCGCGCAATGGCGAACGGAACGGCACCTGGCTTGCTGCCCCCCCCATCGCGCCAGAAAAGTCGTGCGCGTCGCGAAGGCAGCCCTGGCGAGCCTGGCAACTGGAAGCCTTGAACAACCGCTCAGCCATGGTTCTCGGGTGACTGCAGCGCGGCGCCCATCGCAGGCATCAGATATCATGGTCATGGCCATGGTCAACTGCTGCAAGATTCGTTACACCGACTTTTCGATACCTCACGGTTCGTATACGTACCTAGGTACCTACTTCGTAGGTAGCTGGAGTTGAGCCGGAAGCGAAGGGCGCGAAAGAATGCCCCGCCGCCGCCCGCCATCTCGCGCTCACCGTCAGAATGATGCATCCAACAGCACAGAAGGTCTCGGTTCAAGTGCCAGATTGACACACCCACAGTGTGCTGTCCTGCAACGTTGTACTGTAACCGTTCTTTGCTGACATGCAGATACCGAAGCACGAGATAGGAAACCCCAACAGCAGCGGGAGCAACATAGAGTACCTAGACTGCGACGTACGTGGTAGCAATGCGTTTTGGTTAGGCACGAGTAAGGTAGGAACCGCATTGCCTGCCCGGTCTCGTCGTTGCCGTGCCTGTCCGTCCATGACATCCTCCACCAGGTACTCCGCGTGCTCGTGTGCTTTCCTGGTACCTAGGTAGTCTGTTAAGATCGTAGGCCGCCGGACAAAGCCCAACGGGCCCAGCCTTTCCGCGGCTGACTGGTACATGCTGAACCGCCAGGTCTTGTATTCATTCACTTGCCGATCTGATCAGCGCCCCGTATCGGTTGAAAACCATGGAACGCATTGCAGCTGAGTACCCCGTACGGAGGGGGGGCTCCTGGAGGAAGCCCAGTTCGGATGAGAGCATCTTCAGGTCAGCATGCGCACTTGGGAAGAGCACGAGAACACAGAGCCATGTCGTCATGTTCTATGCCCAATCTGCGGTGAACAGGCGGTGGCAGCAGCGGTAGCACCGGTCTGGGAGGAACACAGCAGCCACAGGCTCGGGACGGCCAGGTCGAAAGGGCCGAGGCTGGCAAAGTACCAGCCAGCCCTGGCGTCCCTGTTCAGCGGCTTGCGAGATTGCGTACAGTGGTTACCCTAGATACTGCATATGATTCGGGCAGGCCTCCAATATGCAGTTTCTAGAATCTATGCAGTTTCTGGAAAACACGTGACCGCACACGGTATGGGCCAGCTGCGCCACCCATACAATTTTGCCGTGAAATGAAGCTTTTCACCACAACAATAGCAGCACTATGGCCGCCCAACAACAGTTGACTGTCTCTCTCGTCTGTATGTGAAGCTCAAAAACCGCTCTTTTGACCTGCTTCGCGGGTTTTTCTGGTGTTGCAGTTGCTAACTGGCTGCAGGCGTGACTCCAGACTATGGTCCCGAAGGCCCCGAATCTGCTTCTTTCGAGCCCCAGGCCACCTATGACCTAGTTCTGCGCCGCCCTTCCGACCCTAGCAAGCCACTGGGCATCGCTTTGACTGCAAAAGGAGTCCATTATGGGTGGATTCGGGAAAAGAGCCGTCCTCTCGTGGAGGCTCTGGTACAACAAGGGGTGGCCAAGGTCACAATCACGAAGCTTGGCAAGCGGTGGACTTCCCAGCAACGGGGAACGGAGAAGACGTGGAGGGAGGGTTCTGGCCTTGTATTTACTGCGGTTTGAACCACTTGGTCAAATCTGCCTGTTCTGCGTTGCTGGCGATAGCACTGCTCAAGGAGCTTCGCATCTTCCGAAGCGAGGCTAGGTCTTTGCTATCAAAGGTCTCGTTGACCTCCGCTAGTGACAGCAAGTTCATCAAGCCAACCAACCCTTCTTTTGGAGATATGACCTCCGGTAGCTTCTGGTGTTTCTCGTGATCTATTTCTTCGGCATCCCTGCAGTCTGCTTCCTTGAAATAGTCGTCAATAACCTGTTCAAGCACTCCCTCGCTAGTTGTGGGCTCGCCAGGGGGGAGGTTTTCGTCTTCCGGGTTCAAGAATTGGTCAATTGACATTCGGTCTTTGACGTGGGCTGTAGCCTTGCTATACAGCTCCTGTAGGTCCCTTGGCACCTGTTGTGACGGTCCTTGGGTCTGTATCTCCTCCCCAAGCAGTGTTGATTTGCGCCAGCAATTGTGTATAGTCGACGCCTCCAAGGTGTTGTAGTAGTGCTCAGCAACCCACGCCATCGTAATTCGTAGGTGCATAGCATCGGTAGGGTCAGCAGTAGGGTCTGTATCCAATAGCTTGCAAGTCCAGACCAGAAACGACCTCCTATAGTATGCCTTGAAAGTGCGAATGATACCCATATCGCATGGTTGATAGACTGAAGTCACATTGGCGGGGAAGAAATCCACGGTGATATTGCTGGGAGGGGGCGCCATAGCCAGACCGCAGTAATGGGAGGAAAAGCCGTCAAGCAAAAGAAGCACCTTCTGGCCGGGCTTGGTCCTTTGAATATGGCTGTAGAAGGATCGAAACCACTCTGCCATAATAACGCCGGTAAACCATGCCTTCTTGTTGTGACGCCATACAAGGTTGTGCCCTTGCCAGTTGAAGTTGCGCAAAGCGTGCGGGTTGGCTGCCTTGCCAACAACCCAGAGAGTGAAGCGGTCTGTGCCTGTATCGTTGTTGGTGCACCCTACAGATATCCGGGTTTTATCCAACTTGCGGCCAGGGCGCTGTTCGGTAGCAAGGCCGGAGGAGGCGGTCCTTCGCCAATATAGACCAGTTTGATCCATATTGTAGCGGTTGCCAACAGGAGTCTCAGCTACTAACCTCCGAAGCTGCTCCATCTTGGCCTTGGTTGCGGGCAAATGGAGAGCGTCTTCGGCAGAGGAGCGCTCCCCATACATAACCCGGTGCTTGATATGATACCGGTTTTGGAATAGGGACACCCACTTGCGGCCGAAGGCGGGAGGGTTGACGGGAGGGAGGTTGTTGCGTGCTTGCGGGTGTTGAAGCCAGATTTCTTGCGCCTTGTGCATCAACACCTCTCTGGAAGTGGCAAGCCCGCGCACCTCCATCCCAATTTGCCATCGTTTCAGCAGTGTCTCAAGCACAGGCCATTGTGCCTGCGAAACGCGACGCTGCTGTAAACCGGGGGAGTCCTTGGAGATAGTTGGGAGGTTGTTGGCAGAGAGGTAACGAGAGACTTGGGACTGTGTCAAAGGGAAGCCATATGTGCGCTGGAACCATTCTATGCACCTCGCTTGAGACGGCTTAGGGCGTGTAGATTCGAAATAGCGGCGTAACGCAGCGCGCTGTTCAATGGAGGCTCGATTCGCTTGCTGGGGAGGCATTTCGTTGTTGTTGTTGGTTGGTTGGTAACGGAGGTTGGAGATAGGGGGGGCGGCGGCGTTGTTGTTGGAGGTTAGGTTTGGCTGGCCTAGGCCGTTCAAAGAAAGGTGCAAAAACAGTGTTTTGGAAGGTGTAGGGGCCGGCTTGGGTGCCCTAGAAACAATAGATTAGGGCAGTTGCAGTGGTTGGGGCGCTGTTGGGGCCGAATTGACGATAAAAAATCAAGGGGCAAACGGTCCGCTACACCAAAAACTAACCCCTGCAACTGCATATATTCAAAAAGTGTATGCAGTATGCAGTTTATGCAGTTTCTGGCAAATTTCCCATACAAAAAGATTCGGGACCTAAATAAATATGCAGTAACCCTGGTTTATGCAGTATGGGGTGTATGCAGTAACTAGGGT
>JAJJKE010000057.1:0-234271 GCA_022376655.1 Xylariomycetidae sp. FL0641
CTTGTTTGGAATTGGAGGCTCGCTTATGGGGAGGGGAGTTCCCGTCTGCACATCTCGTCATCGCCAAGGCGTACCTACTCGATGACCTCGTCGTGCTGGCAGTCGGTCGGTCGGTCGTAATCATCGGAGCAGCAGATCACGACGTCCTGCGACGAGGTCGTGAGATTAGACGAGCCAGACGCAGCCGGAGTGCCGGGGATGCGGTTCATGCCATTGGCGTGTTGGTCCGGAGAGAAATAAAAATTGGGATCGGCTGCTAGTGCAGGTCCCGGATGGGGGCCGGCCGGTGGAGCGGGCCAGGGCAGTCGACCACTCCCGAGCCCTCCTTCACCAGGCACAGCTTCAACATTGCCCAATCCGGCCACCAGATGCAGGGGCGCAAAATCAATTGCCAGAGTTTCCCATCGCATCGGGACGCGTTCTGCCCCCTCCCGCTGCTGCCCCGTTGCACCCCCATCCCGGCTTTTACCGTCCCAAACAACCAGGCTGCATCATGGGCATCCATCAGTCCAGTGCCTGATCATTTCGGACACCTTCCCACCAGCGCGGGAAGGACGAGGGGACGAGGGGACGAGGGGACGAGGGGGATACTGCCAATCTCCATACGACCCCTGAGGGGCCGCTGACGATGATGGATGGTGGGTGTGGATGTGTAAAGTACGCAGAACAGGAGGGCGCGAAAAATGTCTATATCAAGCTTCACCATTCCCCTCCATCTGCTGTTCGATTCTTTCCCTCCTCACCCCAAACCGGAACAGCCTCGTGTCTCTCACTCAGTCACTCTCTCGACAATCACAGCTCAACCAAGTCATTCTTTGTAATAATCCAACCCTACGTCTATAATCTTAATATCCCGCCAACCCCCAACCACCGCCAAAATGCAGTTCAAGAGCTTCGCCATCGCCGCCCTCTCTCTGGGCTCCGCCATTGCCGCCCCGGCCACCCAGCAGAGCTCTGCTCGTGACCTCCAGGTCCTGACCACCGCCGTCAGCTCCGTCAGCACCGTCAAGACCACCGTCACGCACGAGGTCCAGCAGGTCACCAGCCTGATCAACGTCGATGCCAGCGTTGACATCAACATCACCCTGGTCGAGAACCTCCTCGAGGGTGTTGGCAAGGAGGTTGCCAGCCTCCTTGACATCGTCGAGGGTCTCGTCGGTGGCCTCGTCCTCCCGCTCGCCGAGGACGAGATCACCAAGGTCCTCGGCCTCGTCAAGGACGTCCACACCATCATTGGCGGTGTCAAGGACATGTCCACCGGTGTTGTCCACAGTGCTCCTCAGCGTATGTACCCCACCACTCCCCTCTACTGTCTGGATAGCAGCAGCAGACCACCCGCTAACGCACCCGAACAGAGATCGTCACCTCCGTCAAGCCCGAGCTGCAGTTCGTCATCTCCAGCGTCCAGCCCCTGGTCAAGCAGCTCAAGGTGACCGTCTTCACCCTCATCGGTGACGTCGTTGCCCCCGTCGTCGACGAGGTCCAGAGCCTCCTGTCCGAGGTCGAGACCCTCGCCGGTGGCCTCGTCTCCGACGTCCTCAAGATCACCATCCTGTAAAGTGGCCACACCCGCCTTGCTGTTCCGGTTCCGATCGGTCACAGCCCTGTTCCCGCATAATCTTGGATACATATCACCTGGTGCGATGGAAGGTATAATACACGGGCGAAGGCGTTCGGCTGCTTCGATGACGGCGCCACACTGCATGTAAATACTCACACACACGATGGTCAAGTCCCTTTGGCAATCAGACAATAGACGTCCACGAGGCTGTTCCAACCATATAATCATTAATATCTCAACTTTCCTGATGTCTGTGATGAAGTGACCTCTTAAGCTGTATGTTCTGAACCGATCATTTTCGGGCCCGCTACCAACTGAGATCGCCTTGAGGGATACATCGATTGATACGACACTGCCCCAGCCATGACTTCCGGTAATCAGCATATCAACCTTCATTAGGTCGCAGGTGAGATATCGCACCTGTTCCTTACCAATGCAAGACTACGGAGTATACCACTCGCATTGGGCGACCTACCGGTTCCGACTCCCATCAGTCCGTGGGTCGAGTGCGCGGGCGTGAAAATAGTCAGTGGGTTGAGGTATCGACTAGAGGTACGATCGATATGGCGTACTAGAAGGCCGTATTGCCATTGAGGCCGCCAAGCCGTATCGCATACGGAGTTGATATCTGTGGCCTGTAGTCGGGAGCCCTTGGATATGTCAGTCGAGCCTCGGAGACTCGAATTCGTTGTGATGATCTGTTCCATATCCAGTCAAAACGACTTGGGCGTGGTCATAAACCCATTCATGCAACTGACTGGTCGGATCCCTATCCTGCAAGGGACTTTGCGCTCATGCTGAGTTCCAACCGCCGAGCGGGTTGGCCGCGTCGCTAAAGGGCCGGCTTACTTCGTACGACCCAGGACAATTGAAAACATTACCTTAGCGAAGAGCGGTCTTGCTCAGTCGTATAAGTAGCTTTATGAGATCTTGTTACGCGTAGTTCCTTTGTGTGTGGCGCTTGGGACAACATTTGCTCCTGTTCGAAAGGATGTGTGTAGCTATCTCTTCCCGGGTCATCTTTCAATTCCAATCTTTATGGTCCTGGACTCGCTTCGCAGTGTTATTCGCTTGGACAACCTTAAAAATCTCAAACTCGTGCTGTTTCAAAGTGTTGGTCGGCTCCGTCTGCCTGTCCAGGGCGCAGTCGACGGCCAGGTACCCGACAATGTCCACGCCAAGCCTGTTACATGCAGTTATCATGTTGGCCATGTCTCCCTTGCGACTAGCGAAGAGCAGCTATTGTGGGAGGCAGGGTAGTCAACACTTCGTGACCTGATATACTCAAGGTTCGTCGGTGCAGGCCTTGCGCTGCGTACATTCATCCTCCCAATCCTCTTTCCATACTTCAACTGTCAGTATTCCAGTTCAGTTGATCTGTAGTGGAAGGCCTCCGCAAGCAGGTGACGGAGACATCTCGATTCATATTCACGTATCATGCATCTATAACGTCCAAAGACCGCCTCACGCTGCCATTGTTCCATGGGTTTCCAGACGATACACTCCTGTGGGGAGGCATCGTAGACAAGCTCAAGGACAGCTACAATCTGATCGTCCCAGATCTCCTCGGCTACTCAGGCACGGACAAACCCACAGACCCGAGTCCCTACAACCAGAGTGATCTTTCCCAACACCTCGTCGATATTCTAGATGTCGAGAAGATCGAGCATGCCGTTGTTTTCGGACACGATTGGGGCTCGCTAGGCTCGCTAGTAGCTCAGCGCCTATACGTGGTTCATCCCAAACGGGTCGCCGGGCTTATCTTACTGAACGTTAGTTACATGGGGCCATCGGATGAGCCATTCAAACTCCAGAATGAAACGCGGTGGCGGAAGACAATTTCGGCTATCCGATGTTTGCGTACCGAGAGTTCCTCACATCGGATGAGGCGCCGGGCCTCCTAAACGCTAACCCGGCCGCTTTTGGGACGGCCTGCATGGCGCCCCGGATGGTTGGATGAAGGAGTTCTTCTGTGCTCGTGGGAAGATGCGGGAATGACTCCGCAGTATTGAGATGTTACCTTGCGCTCAAGATCTCCGACGGGCCTTCGTAAAAAGGTTCCGAGAGACGGTTTCGAGGCCCCGGTGTGCTACTACAAAGCCATGGGCATCCAGGATCCGAAGATGGGAGACATACCAAAGGAGAGATTCAGTTTATAAACCAGAGCTGTCCGTACAAGCGAAAGCGAATGGTCTCTTGCCGGACCTAGAGGAAGTCACAACTGACTGCGGTCACTGGTCTCCTTTGGAGAAACGTGGCGAGGTTTCCGGTCTGATCAGGGTTTTCCTGACGAAAAGGCTGCCTTCTCGAATGTCCTGTAGCTGCGATGATTAGGTAGTCAGATGTCTGCGCGTAGTAGCTCATTCACGCTGAGTACCTGAGGGAAGCAATCAGCACCACGTAGCCATCCCGTATCTCGATGCATCGTAGCAGGTGTGACTCCTTAAGCAGGTAAAAAATTCCTGTTCAGATCAGCAAGACCGAACAACCAGGTAGAAAAGCTCTTTCGACTCGTCATAGAGTTCAAGCCCGAATTCTATACTACCACAGAGGCGGAGCGGCTACTTGGTTCTGGCGCCGGCTGACCTGATTGTGGGATCGCTGGTGTTCGCGGCGACGAAGCGGTACGGTGGCGGTGGTCTGGTCTGTGGTAACGAGCCTTAAACAAGGCTTCCGGGAATACATGGTAATCCTCTTGCTGTTGAGTGTGGCTGAAATGAAGTCGGCAGCCAGGCAGGTATAAGAAAGACAGTGTTCATTTCATGTCAGGGCATCTGCAGTTGAGCAGAAGCCAGCCTGCCAGCCATCAGGGTTCTATTGTAGTGGGTCCGTCCTCAAGCCAATGGATCTGAGCTTTTCCACTGGCACTTCATCAGGCTCCGTCCGGACTCATCCTTTTTCTTACGCCGACGACATCACCCAAAGTACTTACTCACCATGGCGACCGATCCTCTCCCTGCCAGTTTGAGCTTCCTTACAGACGCTGCACATCTACTAGCAGCAGCCTCACCGCAGGTATCGGCGCATCTGATGTCTCAAAGGAACTCTCTGATGTTCAACAACGACCTCGAACAACCGGATGCCCAGCGGCAGCGAGTCTGTGGTTCCTGCGGCCACATAATGATGCCCGGTCAGGGAGACCTGCTCAAATTCGAGACACGGAGAGCCGTGCGAAGGAAAGGGAAAGCAACAAAGGCCGAGGCGCCGGCGAAGGCGAAGGCATGCCAAAAGCGCTTCACTTGTGGCATGTGTGGTCGATTCACCAAGATCGACCTCCCGCGTCCCAACCCCATTCAAAGACGTCGCAAGGCACAGACCTCGAGTGACCTGTGTCTGTCTACATCCACTGAGGCGCGCGATGTGTCAACTCCGCCTCCAGGTGTTGCTGCGGCGGATGCGGCGGCAGCGAAACCCTCAGCCAATGCCAACAGCAAGAAGAGGGCCAAGAACCGGAAACAGGGCTTACAAGCTCTGCTCCAGCAATCAACCAAGGCGAAGCCGCAGGGTGGCTTGGGCCTGAGCCTGGCGGATTTCATGAAGAAGTGATCGGTTGGCCATAGGAGGGAGGATCTTTCCAGAGAGTTCGAGCATCGCGCATCTGGTCACACGCTACACTGCTTACCTCATAAGACACTTGTTTTCCACCAGGTACGCTCTCTACCTCTGTTCAGCAGTCCGGCGGGGCTTGATTACTTAGGCTAGCCTCGGGTTGCAGTGTGGCCTGGCCAGACCCCTGGCCAATGTGTCATACCTGATGAACCCCGCCATCACAGGCTAGGTAGAGCCTTCCACTGCGAGTTGCCCCTCCAATTTTTTCGGATCGCCTTTGCACTCCGTCGCGTTGAAAATCCTCCTTCGCTTTCCACCGGAACAAACAGACTTTTTCGCAGGTTTGATAGTGTCGCGGCAAGCCAACTCAAAATGTCTGTCCCCGAAAAGAACGTCACGAACACCGTTTCCCCCACGGACTTCTTCGAGTCCATTGGCCAAAAGGCTGGCCAACTCGCTCCGGATGCCACCGCGACCAACGGAGCGCCCAACGGCGACAGCAACGACGAGAAGGTGGTTGAGGAGATCGAGTCGCTTTGCATGAACTGCCGGGAGAATGTATGTTGTCTCTACCCGTCCGCACGCAATGCCATGGCTAACAGCGCGCCATAGGGCGTTACGCGCATGCTCCTGACAGCCATCCCCTACTTCCGCGAGGTCATCCTCATGTCCTTTTCCTGCGAAAAGTGCGGTTTCTCCAATTCCGAGATTCAATCGGCCGGCACCATCCAGCCGAAGGGCTCCAGCTACCTCCTCCGTCTGACCGCCATGGAAGATTTCGAGCGACAGGTCATCAAGTCTGACACCGCCATCGTCAAATTCATTGAGCTCGATCTCGAGGTCCCTGCCGGTCGCGGCCAGCTGACCAACGTCGAAGGTCTCCTGTCATCGATAGTAGAAGATCTAGAATTGGGCCAAGAGGCCCGCAAAGAGCAGATGCCCGAGGTACATGCCAAGGTGGCCGAGATCATTACCAAGGGGCGAGCCATGCTTGCCGGCGAGGCCTTCCCCTTCCGCTTGTCCGTCGACGATCCCGCTGGCAACTCCTGGATCTCTCCCAACATGAGAGATGGTATCGGAAAATGGGAAAGACGAGATTACCTACGGACCCCAGAGCAGAACGAGGCCTTGGGCCTAGCTGCCACTGATCCCGCTGCTGGAGGGGTGACCGGGGAGGAAGAGGATATTGTACCCGAGCAGGTGTATGAATTCCCCGCTTCCTGTCCAGGCTGCATGCACAATTGTGTGACGAGGATGAAGATGGTCGACATCCCACATTTCAAGGCCGTGGTTTTGATGTCGACAGTATGCGCCTCTTGCGGGTATAAGTCAAACGACGTGAAGACGGGCGGAGAGATTCCTGAGTTGGGAAAGAGAATTACCCTGAAGGTCGAGACTCCGGAAGACTTGGCCCGCGACATCCTCAAGAGTGAGACGTGCGCACTGGAGAGCCCTGAACTTAATCTCCAGGTCAACCCCGGAACCCTTGGAGGGCGCTTCACTACTGTTGAGGGTCTCTTGACCCAAATCCGGGACGATCTACACTCGCAGATCTTCGATTTCAGCTTCGGAGCCGGGGGAGGAGATTCGCAGGTCACCGATGACGCAGCCAAGTGGACGACGTTCTTTGAAGGGTTGGACGCTGCCATCAAGGGCAACAGGAAGTTCACAATTATACTTGCCGACCCCTTGGCAAGTAGCTACGTGCAGAAAGCGGTTGATCCGGACCAAGATGACCCTCAGATGACTATAGAGGAGTACACACGTACTCACGAAGAAGAGGAGGACTTGGGCCTTCTCGATATGAAGGTTGAGGGCTATGAGAAAGATGCGGAGAAGGAGGCCGAGGCGAAGAAGGAGGCCGACGCATGACGGAACCAAGGCAAACGCAAAGGCAGTTGTACATCCCACCTACCGAGCGTAACAAAGATGACGTACGCCCACACATACGATATCCATCCAACTCGAGACCTGATATGCCACAATGTTCTCTGTCCTTAGGCGGCCGTGTATCCGGATGACTTACCTAGCGAGCCTGACCCCTTGCACTCTGCCGCGAGGACGTGACTGGCTTGAAGCCGCGCTTACATACAGGAGATTGGCATTCCTGTTAGTGGCAGGTACTCCGTCGAGGTCGTGGATGTGAATGTGGCCAGAACACAAACACTTGCAGCATCTTTCTGGGATTTTGAAGCCTTGGAAGGAGAACCTGTTGCCGTCTATGGTCACGTCGGGTGCCCAGCAGAACTTCTCCTATAAAGTCATCTGCTGCCCCTGAAGACAGAGCGCCCCCTAAGTACTCTCGAAAATGATTCGATCTCTGATATGGCACAGAATGCTATCCGTGGACGGCGCTGCACCGTGACTGATATTGGCCGTCTCGCCTCCTCCATAGACGAACTATGTCATCGGATGGCTGGGCGTTCCTACTTCAGAAATAGAACCTAAGATTGATGATGTACTGTTTCGGAGAGCCGAGGGTTTGACTAAGAGCTTCCAGGGATCCTGTTCTCGGGTGTTGACCCCAACTGCTTGGTCCATCAGAAGGCAGCGCGCTGCCTGGAGACCCTGGCGGAGGCAGAGATCACCGAAATTGTGGAAGCTACGACATCTTTCTGCGAATGCAAGTGGTTCAGACGAGTCTGGATCGTGCAAGACGCAGTGCTTGACGCTGAGCGAGTGCCCATGGTCTGGGGAAAGCACCGGGCGCAAACTGAAACTTTCCGGTTCCTCGGCCAGGCGTTTGAGATTCTCAAAGGACTTGAGTCCTTACCTCAACGGGAGCTTATTCTTATATAAGCACTATCCGGTAGGCATGCCAGATCACATAAAATCCATCGCGGTGAGCACTGAGGATTACAGGACTGCAGACCACTTCAAGTTCTTGCCGATGAAGCCCTCCGGTCTCTATCGGTTGCCAAAACGACGGCATATGCTCAAGTGTGTCATCAGAATGATTATTCTATAGATTCCATACGTTGAAACACTCGCTGACAAGGTAATGAATCATCCCACTGCAGCGTCTGGAACGCTTTTACCGAGGCTCGTAGATTTCTCCGAACATCATCCCCCCAACCACAACCCCCTTTCTTTATGCTTTGCTGGACCGGTACGCATGCCTCTCCACGCCCGGCACATCGACCTCGACGCGATACACATGCCCTGTCGACCCCTCGGCGGCGATCGAGGTGATGAACAGGGTCTTCATTTCCCGGCCTCCAAACACCGGGCACGACGTCATCTTGGCGCCGGGGACCTCGACCACGGCGCTGCAGGTGCCGTCGGGCGCGTAGCGGTGCAGCCGGCCCTTGGCGTTGACGGCCACCCAGACGTGGCCCTCGACGTCGACGGCCATGCCGTCCGGCAGGCCGCCGTCCGGCACCTCGACGAACAGGCGCCGGTTCGTCGCGCGCCCGGCCTCCACGTCGTAGTCGAAGCGGTAGACGCGGTGCCGCGGCGTGTCGGCGACGTACATGGCCCTGCCGTCGGGGCTGAAGACGGGGCCGTTGAGCACGGGCGAGTATGCCGCCTCCGCCTCCTCCTCCCCCGCGCCCGCGTCCCCGCCCAGCGCCATCTCGACGGGCGTGCCGTCCCGGCCCAGGCACCACAGCCGCCCGACCGGGCTCGCCTCGTCGAGGGCCATGGAGGTGGCCCACCAGCGGCCGCGCGCGTCGACGGCGCCGTCGTTCAGGCGGCACCGGGCGTCCAGCGCCGCGTCCGCGTGCCGCACGTTGGCGATGCGCTGCGTGAGCGCCCCCGTGTCCGGGTCCAGCAGCGCGAAGCCGCGCAGGGTCTGCGCGGCCAGCACGTCGGCGCGCCCCGCCACCGCCTCCAGCCGCGTCGCCCGCTCCTCGGCGCCGTCGAGCCCCGAGAACGTCGGCGGCGGGTCCGTGATCCGCACCGTGCGCGCGTCGCCCCAGCTACCCGACGATGCGGGGATGCTGTGCACCAGCTGCCGCGCGATGTCCGCGAAGAAGAAGGTGTCGTCGCTCGCCCGGTACAGCGGGCTCTCGCCCAGGCCGCTCGCGGACGGCAGCCATTCGGAGGCTGTGTAGGTCTTCATACTGCTGGTTGGATGGGACCGTAACCGTGACCGTGACCGTGGGTAAAGAGGGAATGCGGGATATGGTTGTAAGGTTGTGTTTGCGATTGCTGAACTCCTTCAGCTTGCAGTAGCTGCCCGCGGTGTAATTATAAGCTTGAGGCCGTCCATGACGTCAAGGTGGATGGATGGAGCGCCGGTTTCTGGAGTCATAGCTACCAAGCGCAAACCAAACTTTGCGTTCTGGTGACGATATTTCTGGCCGAAGAGACCCTCCGCGTTCCTGAAGGTGGAACGATACTGGGCTCACTTGCGGAGGCCATGTTTTCTCAGAGTGCGCTTAATCATCGTGATAACTTACTGCAGAGGACGGCAGCCAGCCTTCTCCTTCACCTGGAGCAGCGTGGCATCCGGCCACTCTCTCTGACCACCGCTCTTCGGACCAGCAGATCGTGGCGCCGATGCAAGGCTGCCGGTCTTCTTGAAGTTGTTGCAGTTCTCAGCAACACGACCTCTCAGCAAGAACAGCCGGCCGGCCGCCCGGCTGCGACAATGGCTGCCCGCGCGCTTTGGGGGTGGATTCACACAGTCACAGTTGGGCGCCCGATTGCCGACTACGGTGCTGTCAACTTGACGTAGATCCATCTGGTAAGCGGTCTGTACTGTACGCTTGCTCAAGTGAGGTGGGAACCAGGAGGGTGCCGGTGAAGAGAGATAAGGTACCCTGTCAGCGGCTGTTCCGGTCCGAAAATAAGGGTACCAGTATGTGGGCCAGGGGTCCTTTATGACGAAACACAGTCTCTTTTGTGTGATATATTGGAATCGGGTTTACCGGTGCGACTCTATTCCTAAAGTAGGTAGTATATGGGGCTGCGAGTCTCGAACAGCAACACCCATCTCATACATCTGCGCTTTTCAAGTGCTGAATCTTCTCCTCTTGTTCCGCCTTCTCTTGTTCTTGCGCTTCAATGATCACATCGGCCGGTATCTTGTCAGGGGTCTGGTTGACCAGCATTAGCATCGGGGCGGCAGCAGCAGCCATCAACCCGAAGGAAACGCAGCTTTACGGATATTAGTACAAGCTCACAGTAGAACGCCGGTTGGGGAATCTCACAATCCAATCAAAGGACTCGTTTCGATCTGGGTGTTCATGCCGTACGAAATGGCTTGGCCAACAGCCTCGAGGCATCGGAATGCAGCACCATTCCGAACGTTTGCTAGTCCCGTCAGCGTGAGTACGCACAATGGAGAGGCCTTGAAACCTACCTTGGGCGTCGGTTGCAAAGGAGGACAAGAGCCAGTACATGTACGACTGGGACAGTGGTCCGGTTGTCTGGACGAAGAAGTATGGGAGGAACGAGTCGGGGTACAGGCGGTCATCCCAATCGATTTTGCCTGGATCGTTCGCGTTGAACCTGACTTGCATGATAATCGACCAGATGTAAACCCCGAGATTGAGTATAACGACGGTGAAGAGACCCAGCTGGGCACGTCTGCGCTGGCTCACGCCCTTGAGATCCAGGATAAAACCGAGACCGAAGCAGCCAACACTGCGTGGGGTCAGTAATTCTAACGAGCCATGATGAAGACCACCGTGATAGGACATACATGCAGAAGAAGGGCGAGATGAGCGACGATAAGGCGCGAGCGCGAACTGAGAAGTAGGTTGCGAGGTAGGTAGACCACGTGCCACTTTATCTCTTGTCAGCCAGTTGTTCCGGTCTGGAAAGGGTGGCAGAGCGCAGCTAACCTGTAGAAAAATGACCATAAAGCCCAGAGCGCAGAGAGGACGATTAGCGAAGACGTCATGGTTTTCTTGATGAGCTTGAACTCGGCCTTGGTCCCTAGCTTTTCCGAGACCAAGATGCGGGTGCCGTCGGATCGGACGACTCGTTCGAGGGGAGTTATGAGGAATGCGAATGGGAGCCTGTGTCACGGAGTTAGTCGTGTGTCTTGTACTGAGCAAAGCAACTTGGACACTCACGCCAATGCCTCGATGATCAGGAAAGCAACATAGGTGTCTGGTGTCACTCCACCTTCGACGCCTTTGACATGGTTCTTAGACAAGCTGGATGAGAGTCAGCGTCACTTACTCCCAGAGTCCATTCGGGGGGGACATACTTGATCGCGCCTCCCACCAACTGGCCGAGGTTTCGAGATACGATCCAAAGAGCAAGGTACTTTCCACGAGCGCCCGATGGCGAGAGCGACATGATCGTGCCGGATTCTGCAACATACCAGCAACCGGTACCAATACCAGTGACAGCGCCGCCGAATATAAGGTACTGCGTTGATGGTTAGCCACGATGGCGACCTGCACTTGCTACTGTGTCCTGAACTCACCCATTGATTGCCAAACTTGCTATTGCAGTAGTAGGATGAGCCTCGGATGGGGAAGGACATTGCACCGATGACAAGAGACCATTTCGTGCCGAGCTTGTTGACGATAGGACCGCCCAATAGACAGACTGGAGACTCAATTAGTAAGTGATACATCAAGGGGCCTTTCTGGGATGATAGTGCTCACCAATGGCCAGGAGCGCATAGTTAACGGCGGTACTGGTCAGATCATGTCAGTTAATATCCTCTATTAAAAGGGAGCCAAGCAGAAAACCTACGCGATGTTTGAAGTTTGGGGAGTAGCAAGACCACCACCGCCAAGGCCTAATTAGAGCGGTCAGTTCACACACTACTACCGAGGCGAACGCAGTACGTCGTCAAAGACTCCACTGACCTGCAATGGCATCTGCCATAGCCGGACCGCAGAAGGCTTGGACGCTCAAGATCAACATCTGGGTCAGACTGTGCTGGTGTACGCGCTTCCACAGCGGAACGGACTGGCGATAGTTGTCCATGTCGACTCTCTCGTCGCCCTCGACGACGGTCGGGTTCACCGGGATGGAGCCCGGGACGCGCAAGGCGTCGTCCCTGCCCCCGGCATAGGTGTTTGGGGGAGGGGCGTCGAACTTGGACATGGTGAGGAGAGGAGGATACCGCCGCTGCGTCGTTCGGCGTCCGTCCTGCTTCGACCGTAAGGGTCGTCGAGTCTGCGGAAGAGGGAGGCGGGATGGGCTGAGAGGAAGCTGACAGCCAGAACACACCCTCCGGCGGCCATGCTGACCAGCATCGAGGAGGGTTATTATATCTACCTCAGACCAGACATACACTCAATCGTCGCCCAGAGATGTTCTCCACATCGCAACCGATGCGCACCTGTTATCGCGTGGGCAAGCGGGACGTTTCGCTATCGACGGCGAGGCGCCGGACCTGGGGTAACCAATCTAGTACGTAACAGTTGATAGAGAGTCCGGAGAAGGCAGGGAAGATGGATCGGGGAGAGGATGGTCAGTCGACCAAGCCGTGGCCGTGTGGGGTGGCAAGGTGAAGATAGGGCCATTTCTCGGGCGCCGTTGATAGCGGCGTGATTGCTCTGGTTACCGGGTAATGGACCCTTCGAGGGCTTCGAGGGCTTGAAGTCTTCGCCTTCCAAGTACGACTTCATCTTGGAGGCTATCGCCAAGAAGCTGGGTTGTCTAGAGTTTCACTCAAGGCCTCGTTTCTCGTCGTTTTGACGTGTGCGTCCAGCATGGAGACTCGGGACGGGAGGAAATCAAGGGTCGGGGAGAGTTGGGGAGAGTTGGGGTAGGGGAATCCACCAACCCACAGCCCTTCAAGTCTCCAGCGCCGAAACCTGATCATCGACGGCCAGCTTGGCCTTTTCGAGACATGATAACAGTTTAATAAAGCCAGCCTTAATCTGCCGTACTCTTGCCAGCTACCTTTTGCAAGAATAGCTAGGATGCAAGGGCCCGGACGAGTGACCGAGCGAGCCAAGATCGGAGGCTCAAGATAGCCATCCGTCCCAAACCCTACCTTACTAAGCCCAACTAGGAAACTGTAGCAGTTGAGACTGCAGTTCCCAACCGCCAACCGTCCGGCTCCGGCGCCGACCATCTTCCCCCCGCCTCTCCCATAGCCGATGCGGTGATGTTCCACCGCCGACCCACTGTCACCGCGGATGTGACGCCTCGACACGGTCGCTCGCCTTCTGGCATTAGTCAGTGAGCCTTGTAACCGGGTCGGAAGCAAGACTCCGCCGCTCGCTTGAAGTCTTCGAAGATCTGGCAATATCGCCTGACATCGTGCCACGAAACTGGACTTATTTGAGTCGTGATCTCATCCCGCGTAGCTCCTGAAGTGCGAGCGAGAGTGAAGGAGGCGTGCTGGCGTAGACGCAGCTTCATCCCAATAGCGCCACTCCAAAATGGCAAGTTCGCGGAACACGACAAAGGTGATCGTGGTCGGTGGCGGCGGCACCATCGGCTCGTCGACGGCGCTGCACCTGCTGCGAGCCGGCTACGCGCCCTCCAACATCACCGTTCTCGACACCTATCCGATCCCGTCCGCCCAGTCGGCCGGCAACGACCTGAACAAGATCATGGGCGTGCGGTTGCGGAACAAGGTCGACATCCAGCTCAGCCTGGAGGCCCGGGATATGTGGAGGAACGACGCGCTGTTCAAGCCGTTCTTCCACAACACCGGTAGAGTGAGCACATCCGACAGCCCGTATTCGCGTTGAAATATGGGTATTAATATTGACGCGCATATTAGCTCGACTGCGAGAACACGCAAGAAGGTATCGAATCGCTCCGGAAGCAGTACCAGAGCTTGCTCGACGCCGGAGTCGGCCTGGAAAAGACCAACGAGTGGCTGGAGAGCGAAGACGAGATACTAGCCAAGATGCCACTCTTGGACCGCGACCAGATCAAGGTGAGGGAGGATGCCCGAAGGCTCCGAATCCGTCAAGCTGACGCGGTCTAGGGATGGAAAGCCATCTTCAGTAGCGACGGCGGCTGGCTGGCGGCGGCCAAGGCGATCAATGCGATCGGGGAGTTCGCGAGGGACCAAGGCGTCAACTTTGGATTCGGCGAGTACGACAGCGCCTTGTCCACGCCCTGTATTCGTCTATGTACCAGGGAATGCTGACCACGGGTCTGCGCAGTGCTGGCTCCTTCAAATGCCCGTTATTTGGACGCGACGGGGTCACGTGTATTGGCGTTGAGACCGTAGACGCCACGAAGTACTACGCCGACAAGGTCGTGCTGGCTGCCGGCGCATGGAGTCCTGCGTTGGTGGATCTGGAAGACCAATGCTGTTCAAAGGTAAGTGACCTTTCTCTTCTCGACCGATCGGGACTGAGCTGACAGCCCGTGTCCAGGCTTGGGTGTATGCGCACATGCAGTTGACGCCGCAAGAGGCGGCCGACTACAAGAACGCGCCGGTGGTGTACAACGGCGACTACGGCTTCTTCTTCGAGGCCAACGAGTCAGTGTTCGGTCACGGATCATACGTCCTCGGAGCCGCTGACAGTTCTCCAGGGAGGGGGTGATCAAGGTCTGCGACGAGTTCCCCGGCTTTACGCGCTACAAGAAGCACCAGCCGTATGGCGCCTCTTCGCCGAAATGCGTGTCCGTCCCGCGGTCCCACGCCAAGCACCCCACGGACACGTACCCGGACGCGTCGGAGAAGAGCATCAAGCGCTGCATCGCGACCCTGCTCCCGCGGTTCCAGAACAAGGAGCTCTTCAACCGGACGCTGTGCTGGTGCACCGACACGGCGGACGCGTCGCTGCTGATATGCGAGCACCCGAAGTGGAAGAACTTCATCGTGGCGACCGGAGACAGCGGGTGAGTACCTACAGCACGGCGCTCTGCGGACTTGGGCACGTGTGGCTTATGACTCTACTTCGCAGACACTCGTTCAAGCTGTTGCCGAGCATCGGAAAACACGTCGTCGAGCTGGTCGAAAATCGGCTGGCAGACGACCTCACCCGCGCCTGGAGATGGCGCCCAGGCGGGGATGCGCGCAAGTCGAGACGCGCAGCGCCGGCGAAGGACCTGGCGGACATGCCTGGCTGGAACCACGATTCTACGAGTAGGATCAAATTGTGACGGGCTCTACTGGCGACGACGCCCATGTCCCGTTGCCGCTGGACAGTCTTCTGTTAGCACGGCGCTTCTTTGCAAGGGACATCGGCAGGCATTGATTTTACCGGTAGTAGCGGCAGGCTTGAAGCGCTTCGATATGGTCCAAACGACTCCAAGCGTGGTGTTCTGGACGCTGTACATACAATACGAGACCACCAAGTGGATAGGAAACTCCAATTGAATCTTGCAATCAACATAATAGCTGCCCTGGTGAACGCCAGTAGTCGATCCTTGAAACCTCAAGGTTGAGTAAAGTAGACCCAAGCAAAACGAACACGATACGGCGATTTCATCTGGGCGCGGCTCGACCGACTCACCAGGCAAGACCAGTCATGAGTTCACGAGAGTGTCCCCTCACCAGAACACTCTTAACCCGGTTAGCAGCGTGAACGGCCAACATAAGTCCTATAACTGGCTGTTCAAGAGTCCATTCCCAGATTAAGGTGTGCCCACCACGGGAGCATCAATAACGCGATTATCCTCCCGTAAGAGATGGTATAATAGATTCAGGGGTCATTATCCTGCAGGTTTATCATCGAAGGGCAATCGCCGGTAACGTAATTATTTCACTACAGATGTTACCCATCACCTTCATCGGGACGCGCGGACTTACGGGCGAGGATTTGACTTATCCATGGCGGCCACATGGTGAAAACGCCAATACGTCAGCATCCAGCCGTACAGATGCTCATCGAGTGCCTAGGCATGACTTGGGTTGGCTTCTCTGCTCGCGGCGTTGACGAAGCGACTGATCATCATCTCTCAGCTTACTTAATAATTGTGATCAGCCAGGAGAGGCCTCGCTGTTCTTTTCGGGACTTCGGCGATCTTCGTTCGAAAGATGGTCAGCTTGTGTTATATCGTCGCACAATGGAAGTCTGTTTAGCTCAAAGACGGATATACCATCTCGTGACTGAGTTGGATAGGCACGTCAGGGGTTAATTACTCAACTTATTCAAACATAGCGGCTCAATTGCATCGCGGTCACCATCCAATCACGGGGCGTAGGTTACGAGATACCTATGCCTTGTGTTTTCGTCGTCGGACGCCGACGCAGCGGCGCAATGGGCAAACCTTGCGAGCGAGGCTACCTTATCACTCCGTTCATCGCCTGCGACGTCACACTCGAGGTCGCACGGCGACGCCATCGGGATCAGCCTTTGAAGGGGAGGCTGTTCGGGAGCATCGGGGCTGTGAGGCGCACGTATGTATGGCTGGGTAACGAGTGAAATACGCGAGCACCTGCTCGAAGTCGCTTAGCCGGCCGTCGGTGATTTCCCTCGTGTGCGAATCGGGGGTTACGACGACAAAGGTGCCGGGGTCGTCGTACCAGAGAGAGGAATGTGGCATATGATGCGACGGCAGCACCTGTGATACTCCGAAGGCATGATGCTGAGGGAGGCCATGCTGTGGTGGGCACACAACAGTAGCACACACATACATACACGCATGCGCGGGCTGGCACAAGGCCGAAAGGTCCTTTTGTTTCCTTTCCAGAACAACGTGGGCGGCCGCTCCCAGCTTGGGTTGCAGGTGCAGATGAGGTCCCAAGCATGGCCCGCGCCGCCGCGGGCTGAAGAAGGCGATGATGCTGCGCGCTGTGGTGATGCGTCGGAGGGTCCCCTGGGGGCCGAGTGGACGTGCAAGCCAGCCGCACGCGCATCATCACACACACGCACTCACACACACACACGCGCGCTCTCTCTCTTACCACACATGCGCGGTCCTCGCACCCGCACCGAAGAAAGACCAAAAAAAAAAAAAAAGAACTACGCCGCAGTCCTGGAGTGGACCGTTACACCGAGACGATGCGCGGAGATTGTTCCTAGCAGCGGCAGGATTCCTGCTGATTACGCCGGGAAAATCTCCAACGCCAGGTGAAGAGCCTTGCAGAAAAAAAAGTCCTGGGCAAATTTCGGCTGCGAGGATTGTCAGATTGTTCCCGTCTTGGAGGGTGAGATGAGGGTTGAAATGGGATCGAAGAAACCCATGTCGTCCGCCCTCATCAGGCTGTTGGGAGATGCACATCATTACGCCTTCCAGTATGGATCGCGGTCCGAGGGAAGGAAGGTGGTGGTCAAGGTGGTTTTGGCGCCGTGGTACGTACAAACATGTGATCAGCACCGGGCGTTCGTCCCATCGTGGAGTGGAGGGTCACCAACGGGCTGCGTCCGTGGGGGACGGGCACGCTTCTCGGCCGCAGCTGACAACCCCGGGGTCCCTAGGTTTCAGCGAGGAACGATGGGTCCTTGAGATTGAAACTGATGAGAAGATGGGGGGGGAAGGGGGGGCCGAGGGCCTTGTAACGGCGTGGGTTACATAAAGTAACCTACCTTGGAGCACCGATTGAGGGTTTAACTACCTCTGGACTCGCGGGACTAAGCCCAGTTGGAGACTGCCGGGGGTGCCTGGATGCCACGCTGCACACATGCAGGCCGGCTCCCCTAATGCAGCGCGGGCAGAAGGGGCAAAGCGCCATCAGCTCTGCCTGGCATGCTGATGCTATTTCGGGGCTGACAAAAGACCGCGAAATGGGATATTTATGTCTGCGAATCGTCTTCCCAGGCTGCTTCGTGCGATGTTGCATCACCGTCGGAGCAGGTGAGTTTTGGAGAACGGGCGCGGGCTCGGGCTCGTGCTCGGGCGCGTCTTTTCCCTTCCACAGAGGCTAGAGGGCTTAATACGAGACGTTGCTTCCTTCGTTTGCCTTTGCCCATCCGCTTCCCGGACCAGCCCAGGTTGCCAGGATGCACGCATGGATTCCCGACATGGGACGACGGCTGCTGGCCGCGCAGCCCGCAGCCCGCAGCCTTGCCTGGAACCTCTGCTGGGCCTGTCGGAAGCCAATGCGGGAAGGGATGCCGTCGGGACACTGCAACTATTCGCATTCACAGGCATGAAGGCCCTTAGGGAGGGTATCGGCTACAACTGCCATGGCATGCAGCCTTGTATCCTCGTGACTTTGCCTTTGCACCCTCCAAGCCAGCTATTCTCGTGGCTATGTGTTTGATGAATGAGCTCCCAGGCAAAGCTACCTAAGTAAAGTAGGCAGCATCGCTTCGCTGCTGACTTGGCTCGGCTCACCGACTGCGACGCCGCGATGGCGCAATGGCGTGGTGTGACGCTGAGAAGGCAAAAAAGAAGAACGAGAAGAAGAAGATAAGTACCCAAGGTAATGAAATAAGAATTGGTGCAGTGTGTGAGCAGTCCTGACGCCGCAGGAGTCATGCTTTCAAGTGGAAGTACCTACCTACATCCGCACCAAAAGAAGGAACGGCGGACCATCCCGGCCAGCGACCAGGGCCATGCCCGTTTGGGAGTGGCAAATGAGCCTGAACGGACCCGACAGAACGGTTACTGGGAATCCATGCAAGCTCTGTAAACTCCCCTTTAAACTTGCATTAGCCTTGCTGCACCGTCATGTCATTTTCCTCCTCAGCGCCGTCTCCCCCATTATCCAACTGCTGCTTCATCGTCCCCAAGTCCCGGGTTTCAGTCCCAGCTCTCTAGCCTTAGAAGCTGATCGGGTCTGCTGTTTCAACCAAGCCGTAGTGCTGCGCTCTGATCGTGCAAATTCCTGCTCCGTGTTTGCATGTCCTCGTCATCGCACGCAAACCCTTCTTGTCCAGGGGACCGCATCCCTTGGAAGTCCAAGTTGGCCACCCACCCCAATCAATCAGATCATGGGGGATGCGATAGCCGATCTCCCCGGATGGACAGCGCCAGGCAGGCCAAGGCAGGGCAATGGCAATGGCATGGCCGCCTGCCAAACCGACGCGCCCATTCGCCTGGCTGGACCCGGTACGACGGGTGAAAGATGCGATTGCATAAGATAATGTCCATTCGCATTCCTAACCTGCAGCCCGCAAGCCTGCGCGCGCGTCTGCCTGTTTCTTTTTCCCGATCTGTGCCGCGCTCTTCCCGCCCTCTGTTCCGTTTTCGTTTGTCATGCCGCGCAATACCTAGAAGACACGCGAGGGATCTAGCAACGCCTCCAAGAGTGCCCCGAGGCACCACGCTATCCCACGAAATTGGGAAAATTGCACCGCTTAGGCCTCAACATCTTCAGCTGCGTTTCTTCTCACCGGTAGCTCAATGGCGGCCATTTCCAAGATGGGACAATTTGCTACGGTAGTTACGGCATGGCTTGGCCCTAGTCTTTCCCAAGGGAGGAATAAGAAACCCGGACTAGATCTGCTGGGTCATCAACATAGATCTCCTAAGATCGACCCGCGTCTGGGCTGCAAGATCACCGTTGATGGCTTGTGCCCTCGGGTACCTTGATCACTGTCTTGCTTCTTTTCGGCCCGAGCTTTGCCTGTTTGGTTGTTGAGTGAGGCGCATTCGCTTTCGTCACATTTCCCATCCGGTAGTTGCAGGCATCAGGCATCAGGTGTCAGAGGTGTAGTTAAAAAGTTGATCCATCAGTTGGAAAACTATCGTATCCGAGCGCTGTGTAGCTATCGTGCCTCTGGTGTACTGTACAATCTAAACAGGGGGTATCTTCTATCAACCTGGTTCCAGCCAAGCGTGCCCAATGGACATGGCTGAGCAACTCTCAAGCAAAAATGTCTTGCGTGTGCGCGCGGGGCTCATCCAAACGATGCCACGAGAAAACACCGTACAGTATCCGAACGGGCCAGATCCGATACCAATATCGGTACAGCCCTTGCAATCCTCCCCGAAAGCAGCCCCGCGAGGGGCTTGCAAGCAACGCTGACATAGGGGATAAGGAAAACACGAAAGGGCATCCCAACAAGTCTATATGCAACCCAGCGAAGTTCCTTTTCCCGTCCCGAACCCCGGAAGTTTGCATCCCAGCCCAAATATCCCCGTCGCAAGAGAAAAAGAAAGAATTCCGACGATTGGTGATCGCGAATTGCTTGCTGAGCCTTTTCACTCCGAGTCCGTCGTAGTGAAGTGGGGGTGCCGACATGCGACCCAGTGTCGCAAATGGCATCCTGCGAGGGAAAACGTTGCCCACGACACAAGGGATGAAATTGTGCTTAGTCGAGGGATGCAGGTACCTGGGTCAGGTGTCCCTCCATCCCCGGCTCAGGCACCAATCGAACAATCGTGTCTGTCTCAGATCGGTTGCACGGATGGTTCGGTCATCGATCTTGGCGGGTCGACCATGATATGTGAACGGTGGAAGGCCATGGCGTCTGATCGTGGAATGTCCCAAATTCCCAGAAATCGCAGAAACCCCGTCCCAGTCTAAATGTAACGCCGTCGGTTGAAAATAAGCTGAAACTTCTCCAGATTGCGAGGCCGATTCCCCGCAGGTACTTTCTCCCTTGTTTGCAGGGCAAAAGTTGGCGGCGAGCCGATGGTGTATGGTAGATGCGCATCATTAACACATCCAGTTGTTGTGTATTAGAAAGATGTATCGGGGTGAATGAGCGAGCTCGGCGTAGACATCGCATCCGAAGCTCGCGAGCTGGTGTACAGATCGAAGGGCATAAGATTAGAAAGGTGTTATGCAATGGTTGAGTGAATCGCTTGAAGGTTGCGTAAAATCGCAATTGGGGGGTGACCCGATTACAGTCCTTCAAGACTGGGGCTTGGGCCGCGGGGGAGGCTTGGGCACGCCGGTGGTGTCGTAGGCACCGCGGCCCATGTTGAGCATTTGAAATTCGCTGTTGACCATCTTGGCTGTGGATTGCGCGACTGATTGGCCGACTCTGTAGGAAAGAAATGGAGGTTAGCAACAGATAAGGCACGAGACAGCCGACAACCCCGATTATATAGAAAACAGAGTGGGCGCAGCATGATGGCCTTGCCCAATTCCCATCTGCTGCTCCATGGCTCGCGATAGGCGACGAATGCGAGATGCTGCAACACACCCAAGCGGCCAAGGCAGCAAAAGGAAATAGAAACGCTCGAATATACAAGGGGGGGAGGATGAGCTACTGCGCGTCTGACTCACATTTCAGGCGTCGGTGGATAACGACGTGGGCGGACGGGGAAAGGCGTGTCGAGGAAGCCGTGGACGCACGGGATTGGTGAAGCGTCTGGGGCGGTGATGCAGCGAGCGGTGGGTGGAGTGGTCGAATCGCAGGAGAGCACTCGAGCACGGCTGGGGAGGCAGAAGAGTTGCAATGGGGGTTGCAGTCAATATCTGAGGTCAGCACCGAAGCGTCAGGGAGATGACAGCAGGAGGCGGATTTTAAATATATATATCGGCCGTTCCTTGGGACTCAGAGCGTTTCCGGCCTGAGGGTTGCGTTGCGTTGCGTTGCAGCTGACGAGAGCTGAAGACGAGAGGCTGCGGCAGGCGAGACAGCAGAGAAGCAGGAAGCTGGCGGATGGGAAGTCCGGTGCGCTGGTCTGAGGGTTCTGCGCTTCCGCGGTCACGCAGGTTTCGGGAGGGCGTGGAATATGGGTTTTGGCTGTCGTTGTATTGTTGTATTATTGCCTTTGTTCAGGGTCTCGTATATTGGTACTATGCCAGGTACGCTGCAGGCGAGATGCTGGAGGCTTGATGCCGGATGCTGGACCGTTGCAGGTGGATCGATCGCTAAAGCAGGACAGCGCTGGAACAGGCGTGGTCGTACAGGTTGCAGCCGGTGACGGGATGCGAGCAGCAAGGCGGCGGGCGTCGAGTGAGTAAAGTACGGCAAGGTAGTAGGTATCGTAGTAGCAGCGGTGGCAGTGTGGTGTAATGCTCGCTGAGGATCGCGCTTTAACGCTGGGCAGACAGACTCGCTCGCTCGAGAGACACAGACAAGAGCAGGCAGGAAACCGAGAGACAGGCAGGCAGGCAGGCTGGTAAACAGGCAGGCAGACAGACGCGATGAGCCGGGAAGGCAGTGGAATGAGAGACAGAATTCCCTGGAGTGAGCGGACGGAGAGGCCCTAATAAGGTTATTATCGTAAGTACAGGAAGAAGCACTTTGGGGAGTTTAGGAGTTGGTCAGGAAATCTTGCAACGAAGACCCAAGGGCCGTCAATTCATCTTATACGGACTGGGCTCGCCGGGCTGGATTAAGCAGCGCCAGCACCAGCACCATTGTGCCCCGGGCGTGTCTGGCATGTACCTACTGTCAGACGCCTGCTCGGTTCCAAGGGGAAGGGTCGCAAGGAACCAAGCCGGCGTGGTTCATTTACCCACGCCAGCGACAGTGGCCAGCCCGGCCTGCCGGGGGCGCGCGTTTGCGCGGGCTGTCGGACGCTGGTCGAACGCTGCTGGGCGCTGCTGCTGGTGTCGATAGGTACCTACCGTAGGCTTGTGCAGAGCCTGTAGCAGGCCCTCGTAGCCACTGTGGCGGCGAGAGCTCCTGCCTTCCGGCACCTATCCCTACAGGTACCTCAGATAGGTATGGCTGCAGCCCGCTACCCCTGCCCCCATGACGGTCGTCGCCTAGGAGGTAGGTACCTTGGCGATGCGTTCTACGGAGAGCCGTACTTGGTACTTGTCTTTTTGCCTTTCCGCTAGGACAGGCTGGCAGGGACAAGGCGTGGAGGCGCAGCCAGGGGTGGAAGGGTAGGGTACCTCGTAGCGGGCGTGGAGGCGCTCAGGTACCGAATCTGGCACAGAACACTCTGGCTCTCTGCCTTGTTCTCGGCCCACCTCACTGAGGTACGCGATATGACGACTCCAAGGGACTGTGACCAGGACTAGCAGTGGGAATAACGACTGGGCATAGGCAAGCGACGGAGTACTGGGGTTGGCTACCTAACCCTTCATGGCAGGGCAACCTGCCCAAGGCTCGTCGACGTGAGCGAGAGAAGGCAGTCTGCGTAAATGCGAAGTCTCTTCGCTTCTTTGCCCGAGGCCATTGGGTCACTGATTAGGCTGCTGGTCGACTTCGTAAGGTTGTACGTACGTCTGGCGTTGGTCATTGTGGCCTGCAGGCCTTCCTCGCTGCTGCATCTGGCTGCAATTGATGCACACATAGGTGGACCATCATCACATGTGCGTTCCAGAGTACCTTACATCAACTAAGGTAGGTACGCAGTTATGGTTGGACTGCTTGGTTGGCTTGCTCCAACATGCCGTCAAGGTGGATGAATTGATGGGTGTAGATGGAGGCCACTCATTCTCTTCCAGGCCGCTATGTCAGGAACGCAGCGCGATGTGCGTTGCTAGCTGCTGCTGCGAGTCGCCCGTCCCTGAATGGTAAGAATGGCAAGACCTTCACTTCCTTATTGGGACTAGCTTGGAGCCGGCGCCGTCACAGATACAGGCGGCAGGAGTCGCCCAGTCACGGCCAGTACTAAGGTATGTACGGGGGAGCTGTCCAAGATTGAAGAGACCCCAGTCCCGAGCAAACGACAGCTCCAATTTCCCAACACCGTATAACATTTCCCAGCCTACCTGAGCGAGCCGTGATGTGATGTGAGGTGAGAGTACTCGACAGGTGGAAGGACCGACACTCGCCGGTCCGTACGCGTGGCTGGTACTGGCTGCTCCGAAAGCCAGGAATCAGGGCACCAGCCATGTGGCATGAAGGAGCTGTCACAATTCACTCGAGATGTCGACTGATACTCTGCACACCCGGTAACTGGCTCGCCGGCGTGCCCTACGGTGTGCCTCTTGGCAAGCTCGGGTGTTGCAACCATCATGGATGTTGTTGCGGGTGCGCAGCCACTTGTTGACGACGACGACGCAGCCAGAACCAAGAAATTGACAGAGGAACAGACGAGGGCAAACGATAGGAGACGGGACGAGCGCCGAGGACGAACGATACGAAGACGAGGATCCTTCTGGGCTTGAGTGGCTTGACTGGCTTGACTGGATCAGAACGGGGACCTGCAGGCTGCACGGCTTGCACGGCTGGACGGGACTGCATTCGCCTTGCCCCAACACGGAGCCGTCGAGCCGTTAAGAGCTGATCCGGGCAAGGGTCGATCCTCTCGGGGCAGAGGACGGCCATTGGAAGGTCGATGGAAGGTGGAAGTGCCTCTGGAAAGCTGCCAGTCTAGCAAATCTGGTCATCTGGCGCGGGCGTCTGAAGGTGTGCCAGACCCACCACGGTAATATTCCCCTTGCGCTAACGTCCCTAGCGCCTATTTTCGAAGTTTTCTCGAATTCCGTCCTGCCCACTAGGGTGTAGCCCTGCATAACTTGGGTCCCCTGGCGCGCCTGGCAAGCCTCTCGACTGGCTCCAAGGCTCGTTGCAGCTTGCAGGCAGCTTGCAACCTGTGACTTGGGTGCTTGGGTCTGCTCTGCAGAGCACCGGGCAGCAAAGCACATGGCGGTGGTGTTCATGATGATGCTGATATGCAGAAGAGATTTATCACGCGCCTGCTGCAGAGAGGACACATCTGCCATGTGTGAACCCACTATTGCTGTCATTGACAGCTGATATCTCCCCGTATGATGGGCCTGTTTTGACAGCCTGTTGTCGAGAGCCACTGAGGAGAGTATCCATTTGCTCCCAACGCCCCCTTATTGGGCTGACCTGCTCCCAAGCTCCTGCTCTCCTGCTGCACTCGAGCACTGACGGAACCCCGTCCGTCGTTGTTTGGTGGGAGGCATGGGAAAGCTCCGCCGAAGCTTCAGCCCTCATGTGGTACGGCCCGATCGAGCACTTCACCGGTCCCTGTTTTTTCTTCTTCTTCGATTGTTCTCCCGCGCCTTCCTGCTGCCACGTCGGCAGGTCGGAGGGGCGCGGCGATGGGCGACGAGAAGGAACAGAGGTACCGTGGAATGACCCGGACTGGACCAGTGGTAGTGCTCCGTACCTCCAGGATGGGGTGACGGGAACGCGTGCTGAAAGCTGGGCAGGTCCCACGTCCTCTGCCTTCAAGCGGGTCCGCGGAACTAGGGCAACTAGGGGAAGGCGGATGGAAGAACAATCAAAGTGCGAAATTGAGGGGACACGAGCCACTGCACCGTGCCTTTGATCCTCACCTGCCCGGTTAGCCAGTCCGCTAGCGACGAGCCCTCCCGCCTGCCCGCCGGCTAGCATTCCAAGCCCATGACCGCATTCATGATTCAGGATATCCTGAATCAGACACCCCAGAGTCCCAGAATCCCCCGATTCCCCCATCGTGGAGCAGCCTCTGGACGGTACCATCCGCCCAGCCTAAGAGAACGACATGGCCGGGCCTAGAAGCGGCGGCAAGGGCAGTATACCAAGGCATCGCGGCCCGCGGAGCAAGCAAGCTAGCTGGCTAACGAGGAGCACGAAGGAGCTGGAAGGGTTAGGTAGGTAGTTAGTTCATACCTAGGTAAGGCGGCTCTGCTATACGGAGTACCACCGGCAAACCGGTCTTGCTACAAGCATTGATGACGGGAATAAGGTATGCGGGCTGTGCGGTTTACGGAACCGCCCGTCTTGCCAATTCGTTCCGGATGCCGCGTCAAGCCATCTCTCCAGCCTCTCCCAAGTCTAGGCCCCGTTGAGCCCGTAGGTTAGCAGGTTCCGTGGCAGAGCCGCGCCGGTGCCGTCTATTCATCATCCGCGCTCCCGACCCCGATGATCGACAGGAGTGGTACGCACGAGTCCCTGGAGCACAATCCCCTCCCAGGGGTCTCCCGTACGGTGGCTTGCCCGACGGACGACAACCTAGCCATCGCAACGGAATGCCGAACCGGGGAAGCACTGCAACGAGCCAGATATTCGTTGTGCTCGTCGGTACCATGCTGCCCGATCCTGCATCGATCGAGTTCTATTAATAGGGAGGGCGCGCTGTGCATATTTCGGTGTATCGCACTCGATTTTTCGGCTGGCTGGCGTGTCATAAAACTCTTTGATTATCTCTACCAGTGATTCGTGCATCAGGCAGGCTTCTGAACCAGTACGTGACGAGGCTTACGGCCAGATCGACGTACCATTCGGCCGGGACCACCTGGGTTACAACGTCAATAACGGGCAGGGCTGCCTCCTGCCTCCCACCGTGCAAGAAGCTTTTAAGTTCTATGGTATTGCTGACCCACCGCGCGTCTAAATTTGGACAGGATAGGGTAGGTAGAAATCGTTAATCTTTACAACCACCAGTAGTAACAACGAACCTGGATTCGAAGAAGAGCAGGTATATTGTAAGTTTCTGCGCACCTTGTGTACTTTAAGCACCAATCGGGATTACAGCCGCCAGCGGTGGTCCAGCTGGTAGGTGAATCAAGGGTTCAGCAGAATTCGCAAAGGAAGAAGCTTGAAAGGCCTTGGTCACAGTTTGGTGCAATCCCTGCGGTCCATCTATCGGAAATGCGCAGTTTGAAATGGGGGTCATTTCGATCATTTCGATCGAGTGGTTGTCATATTCCAGGGACTCGGATCCAGATCTCCCGCCTCGGGCGTTTCTCAGGTAGCCCAAGGAAACTATCTAACGAGCCGAGACAATGACTGGGGACTCGTATTATTCTTTGCGCAAACGATGCCTTCGGGATGCCGTGGGCGCATCTGGTTCGTAACTCGGAGCGAGACGCCTGGTGGTATGTACCAATGAGGTGTACATGTTAGGTAGTGTGACGAATAGTTGGATGATACTTTGGCCCGTAGAAGCATTCGCTCGGGATAACTTGTGTTTTAAGAGGAGCCATTATATAGTGATTACCCTAGTAACTGCAACAGATTTGGGCACGGCTTAGAGTTACAGTTTCTAGGGTTTGTTGCAGTTTTTAATTAGGCACGTGACCGGGCCCCCGGTACAGCCTAGCTTGGCTACCACTAAAATTTTACTAGGAATTAAAGCTTTTTAATATTAATAATAATATAGCTACCTAACAATAATAAATAGCCGTCTCTCTCGTTTATATATAAAGCTTAAAAACCGCTTTTTTTACCCGTTTCGTAGGTTTTTTTAATATTACAGTTATTAACCCGCTATAAGCGTAACTTTAAACTATAGTCCTAAAAGCCCCAAATTTGCTATTTTCGAGTTTTAAGCCATATATAACTTATGCCTACGCCGCCTTTCCGATTTTAATAAGCTATTAGGCATCGTTTTAATTACTAAAAAAGTTTATTATAAGTAGATTTAAAAAAAAAGCCGTCTTTTTATAGAGTTTTTAATATAATAAGGCATAATTAAAATTATAGTTACGAGGCTTAATAAACGGTAGACTTTTTAATAACGAGAAACAAAAAAACGTGGAAAGAGGGTTTTAGCTTTATATTTATTACGGCTTAAACCATTTAGTTAAGTTTACTTATTTTACACTACTAGCGATAGCATTACTAAAAAAAGTTTTCATTTTTCGAAGCGAGGCTAAGTTTTTATTATCGAAAGTCTTGTTAACTTTTATTAGTAATAGTAACTTTATTAAGTTAACTAAACCCTCCTTTAAAAAAATAACTTTAAGCACTTTTTATTACTTTTCGTGCTATATATTTTCTTTATCCTTATAATCTAACGCTTAAAAATAATCGTTAATTATTTAGTCTAATACTTTTATATTTATTATAAGCTTGCCGAGAGATTAGTTCTCGCTTTCA
Source organism: Xylariomycetidae sp. FL0641 (assembly GCA_022376655.1). Classification (NCBI taxonomy): domain Eukaryota; kingdom Fungi; phylum Ascomycota; class Sordariomycetes; species Xylariomycetidae sp. FL0641. The sequence goes on from JAJJKE010000057.1 coordinate 27,526, forward strand.
AAGTTAAAAAATAAGTCGATAGCCATTCGATTTTTAATATAGGCAATAGCTTTTATATATAATTTTAAAAGGTTTATAAGTTATTATTTAAACGGTTTTAAAGTTATTATGTTATTTTCCAATAGTGTAAATTTACGTTAATAGTTATAAATAATTTTTAACTTTAAAGTATTATAGTAATGCTTAAAGATTTAAACTATAGTTTATTTTAAAGTTATATAAAAGACCGGGTCTAGGTTAGTTTTTATATTTACTAAGGCATATATTTAAATTAAATATGACTTTTTATAGTACGCCTTAAACGTTTAAATAATACCTATATCGTATAGTTAAAAGATTAAAATAACGTTAGGAAGGAAAAACTTTACGGTAATATTAAGTGACGAGGGGGTAAAAGCGAGACCGGTAACATAAGCAAAAAAATTATTTAATAATAATAACATTTTCTACCCAGGCTTAGTCCTTTGGATATGGGTATAAAATGTTAATAACTATTTTGCTATTAACGCGCCGGTAAACCATGCTTTTTTATTATAGCGCTAAGTAACGTTGTGTGTTTTTTAATTAAAATTGCGGAAAGCATGCGGCGTAGTTGCTTTATTAATAACTTAAAGAGTGAAGCGATCCGTTTTTATATCGTTATTTATATACGTTATAAAAATGCGTATTTTATTAAATTTTTAGCTAAGGCGTTATTCCGTAACTAGCTTAGAGAAAGCGGTTTTTTACTAATATAATCCGGTTTAATCTATATTATATTAGTTACTAATAAAAGTTTTAGTAATAAGTTTTTAAATATGTTTTATTTTAATTATAATCTTAGGTAAATAAAAAGCTACGTTAATAAAAGTACGCTTACTATATATAATATGCTTTTTAACGTTATGTTTTTTTTAAAATAGCGCTAATTAAGTAGTGTTAAAAACGGGCGGGTATAAAAAAGGCTTGAAGTTATAAGTAACGAGATAGGTAGCCTAGATTTGCTATGTTTTAAGCATAAAGGTATCTTTTAAAGTGTTAATACCCCTAACCTTTATTCCGACCTATTAACGTTTTAAAATATTTTTTAACATAAGCTATTTAGTTTAAAAGACCTAAGAACGTTATAAGCCGGGGTTATTAATAAAGAAGGCTTATAAATTAATTATAAAGAGGTAACGAAAGACTTATAACTTACTAAGCGAAAAGTTATATTATTATTTAAATTAAGCGTTATAGCGCTATTAAAAAAGTGTTAAGCGTATTATTTAGTAAAATTGGCGCAAGGTAAGGCACTGCTTAATAAAGGCTTATTAAGAGGTTTAAGCAAGTATATTAAGTAGTTATTAGTTATTATTATAAGTTATTATTAAAAGTTAGGGAAAGCCGTTTAAAAAAAGATCGAATTTACGGTGTTTTTGGTGCCGGGCGCCGCTAGGGGGCTTAGTTAAGGCGTAATTAACAAAAAAAACGAAGTTATAGGTGCTTAGTTAGGCCTAATTAATTAAAGAAATAAGCGGAGGAAATAGTTTAATGTATTAAAATTTAACCTTAATAATTATAACTTTTTGGTTAATTAGTTATAGTTTGCAATTATCGCAATTTCTAGGGAATTGCCCATATAAAAGATATCGGGACGGGAAAAAAGTTGCAGTTACTGGGGTAAGTTGCAGTTATTGGTGTTACAGTTACTAGGGTAATCACTGTATTATTCCGGAGGCATGGCTGCGCCTCAGCGTCCTCGGTACCGGTAACGTTTCCGCCATGCGACGCCCAGGCCGGGGGCTCTGGTAAGCCTTTCCGGCGACAGCCTCTGGCTCCGTGCTACTGAGAACCTCGGGAGTACCCGTTACGCTGTTACCGCAATATACCTACCTACGTAGCAACAGAGGCAGATTCGTACCTAACCTTAGGTATGTTGTAAGGTTGTCTGTGGTTGACGTCCGGGGAATGACTCAGAAGGATCGGCACTGGTCGCTTCAGCAAGACCTGTTTCAGTGGATAGGCGATTTGATTGCGTCGAAATCGAGCTGGCTTGGCTGGTAGAGCAAGCGAGTCGGCTGCAATGGAGGAGTCTGGCTGTCTGGCCTGAAAAGGGAAAGTTTTATGCGAACAGGGATGCTGATTGGCCGCGCCTCCAGAGATCTCGTTTTTCGTCCGAAACCACAAGTTCCGATCCTGAGCCACTGCAACACCAACACAGGCGACTGGCAGTTTTGGGAGATCGCTTGCTGTGCGTTACACTTCTTCGAATATCGGAAACCTTCCGGCTTAACATGATGATGACCATGGCCACCTATGATGCCCGAAGAGGACAACGCCAGAGGTTGCGCAAAGGACAAGCAGTGCATTGGCCCAGGGTGCGTCGTCGCCGAAGACCAATGGTCACTCCTTTGCCGATGGCGAGATGGCGGGATCGCGTAGAGCGGCCCACGGTTTCATGCTCGCGGTGTGCTATACTGATGAGTGGTGCAGCTTGCACGCCGGCCAGGCTGAGGTGAGCCCGTGACGTTGCCACCTCGCAACCTTGCAACCTTGGGCCACGTCCACTGGGAGCTTACCGACGCCTTGCCCGAAGGCCTTGCACGCGCATTCGGACCGGACCGTACCTAGGTATACCTAAGGTATCTGTAGGAGGTATGGATTCGTGACGTTGCGAGAGGCGAAGAGGCTTCTCGGAGCTCCGGACTTTGGGTCATACGTGCACGGGCTGAGGGTTGGAAGGGTTGAAGCACTGCACTGACTGTACAATGCATCATGCCATCGTACCATCAGAAGATACCTACCTACCTTACGATGAAAGTTCACGCGCAGCACGTATCCAAGGGCACTCACTCGCTCATGACGCTGCCTAAGGTATACACGTAGGTAGTAGAACTGCGGTGCGTTGAACAACTTTGCCGGGCCTAGGTACCTGGGAGCTATAACTTTGATCAAGTGTCCAGTCGCTCTGCTCCAACCTTTAGCTCTCGAAGCGGCTAGACCTCGTGTACAAGCCACAACGCAACTCGGCGGACTCCAGCCCGGGCACAAGGTTGACGTTTCCAAAGTGGCTCGTCCAGACACCTCCGCTTTGGTCTCATGTCACCATGTCCGTGGGTACCGGGCCGGAAAAGGCTGCCGGCTGGCGACAAGGACGCGGTGCAGCGTTCGGATATGCCGTGAGCGTCCGTATTGGTCGTGAACGGTGAGGTCGGGGCCTGGCACGGGCAGAGTACCGGCCAGAGCACGGAGGCCCATCCCAGGTACGGAAGGCCCTCGCCCCTCGCCCCCTCGCCGTTGACCGTTCCTTGAGCGGGTCCTCCAGCCCCGGGCAGGACTCCAGACTCGGTCGCGGTGAATGCATGAAGCCTTCTGCGGGAGCACATTGGGGCACTGGTCAGTGGTGGTGACTGGTGACTGGGCTGCATGAACCTCGATAGGGGGCCAGCCTTCCATCCTTCCATTGGGTCTTCTAGAAGGACTGGCGGTCTCCACCAGCAAAACTCCCGAGACCCTCTCGGACGGCCAGCCGTTATTACAAGTCCCATGTTCCTTAGTGGGAGTGGAGAGCAAGGTCCGCGCCGTCTGTCACAATCACAGGCTCCGCTAGCCTGTAACGCAACCAGTGAACCAACTGCACCGACATGGCCGGGTTTCTTATCTCAGAAAGCGAGGCTGTCAGGACTCAGGACACAGTCGCTTTTGCGCCATGCTTGCCCAGGCTACACCCTGACGCGGCCCGTCACTCGAACGCCGGCACGACTGGCCAGCATCCGAATCGCAGCCAGAAGTCACAAACCGTAGAGACCAATACAGGACTGTCTTGATTGCCTAAAGTACCTAACCTAAGCGGCCAGCTCGCTAGTCAAGGCTAGTATCGATATGTCTAGGGCCCCAAGATCTGCAATAGAAGCAGCGCCGTATTCGTCGGCACGTGTTGATCATTCCCACCCGAACTCAATTAGTCCTCCACTCGTGAGCCCTTGTTTGCAGAAGCTCGGTACTGATTCCCTCATCCCAAGCCTCCCTCGTCCAATGCCTATCGCCAGCCTGGGGAGACATCGTTAGTGGCATACCTCTGATGAGCCTCTGAAAGTGGCCTCCTATCCCGGACGCTTGCCCCTGGTTCGCCGATAGCACACAATGCTCGAAAGGTGCGTTCATTCGGGGGTTTGGCGCTGCCCATTGTCGAAAGACTCTGCCCCATCCGCCTATGCCAGTGGTCTGACTATTCAAGTTCCTTGCCCCAGCCGAACCAGGCGATGGAGAGGTTGACGCCCTGCTTCGACACGGCTCTGAGGATGATGGGACGAATTTTCTCCGTTGAAAAGCTGGGGGGCTAGTCTCTTGCTGCAAAACTAGGATACTTTGCACTTACGTCAAGGCGCAGCCTGTCTGAAGGTCACTTCGTCACTGGTCATCGTCAGGGGCTCGATGAAGTACCCGTTACCTAGGTACTTCATTGCTGCTCCTAGAGGACACCACTGCAGGCGGCACATGGCTCTCCACTCCTTTCACTGTTCCTGCATTAGCCCTGCCGCTCAGCTTAATTAGGTGTGTTGCGACCGTCAACCTTACGGCGCTAGGCCGGAAAGGGTACCATCGCTTGAGGTCCGTGAGGTCCAATCGCCGCCGTCCTCCTCGCCGATCCATCTGGAACACCGATTCTGTAACATGCTCTTTCCGGGATAGAATGCCCTCATATTGCTCAATAGATACCCAGACTCCTCTCGAATTCAGAGAGCCCGGAAACATGGAACTCTCACCTACCTTACCCACGGAGCCACCCGGCAGGCAACGTCTCGCCATTCCGAGTACAGTCCAGGGTTTTCAGGGTCCTCACTTTCACAAACCTACGGGGAGGAGCCGGTATGACATCGTCGCCGACTGGCTGAGCGGCATATCTTAGTGTACTGCCGCCTCACAATTCATTAATACATACGTTACGCACTCTGAACGCCTCTCAATGAGGAATGCAGGACAGCAAACTGATCCAAGACGCCGGCAACTGACTTGAAGCTTGGGTAGAAGTCGACGTGACTCTACCGAGCTACATCCGGTCCTTATGGCAACAGCCCCTTGGGTCTCCTTATCCGTAAGAGTTCGTAGGCGAATCGCATGTTGACAGCTTGTTTTCCACAGCTTGTCTTCCCACATCTTTCCGGTTCGGCCCAGCGGGCAAAGTCCCGGTAGGCTTCTCTACTCCACCCACGAAGTTCTCGAAGCTCCGTACTCCAGTCTGTGACCCAAGAGGGCACTGCACTTGGGCCATCATTACGGATCCCGAAGTCCAATATATTGCATCTTGAACAAGGCGATTGGATGGCAGGATCTCGCTGACATCCTTTTAGAGTTACCGGGCACTTGGGTCGCAGACGAGACTCCACCTGCCAAAGTCCACACCCCTGAATCTTGGTCCTGGTCAGCCTGGCTTCTCTGGATACAGGTGTCACCTGCGACCAACGTAGCAACAGGCGCCTCACCGTCGCTGTCGCCGAAGGGATACGTGCTCAAGCCTTCCACCAGGAGAAAACGGAGTATCCAGCGACAGGGCACGCAAGGACACTCTATCGCGCTGTCCGTACTCTCGCCTTGCTCGGTACTCGAAGGTCGAGACTCAGTCCAGTTCTATTCTAGGCGGTGATCGTCAGCAACTGCCGAACACTCGAGCCAAATATTACTGGAAATATTGGAAATGAAGCGGAGGTTCAAGTTATCCAACACAAAACGTGGACGGGGAGGCAAGATTGTGGGACTACGATACATAGCAGTCCAACTCTGCTAGCTCGCTAACCATACCCAGCCACAATATCTCGTTTATGAAAACCTTGGGGGTGGAGTGAGTTGATAAGACGCTGCTCGAATCGGATAGCTTCCAGTGGCTGTTGGTCCTGATTGACCAAGCCAGAACTTCGGCTCAATGTGACCGATGACCACGGATGAAGCTCCACTGCTTCGGTTTCCAGAAGCTTTCCTCATATATCCGTAAGTACTTGCCTTGCCTACCTCGGAACGCATCAGGATTTAGGTGCATGCTTGATCCTTAACATAGTTGCGCACCAACAGAAGCATCAAGCACGTTGCCTTGAGTATAACTGAGCCGCACTGCGAAGTCGAAACTACTGGCAAGTCACCACCCATTTGCAGTGGCGGTGCTGACTTGTTTACCAGCTTTGGAGTGAGAACAGGCTCGCGAACCTATCTAACGAAATTTGGAGGTCCGACGTGTCACACATGTTAACCCAGGCTTGCCGGGTCAGCTGGCCAGGGGTGTGAAACAGCAGAGCCATTTCCTGACTCTGGGACCTGTCATGTTCCATGTCCGCGGTGCTCAAGTACCGCCCCTGCTCGGACCCTGTCAGACCAAGCCTCGTGGCTCCGGGGAAGGCTCCCGCGTCAGCATTGTTGCTCGTCAACAAAGCAAGTAGAAAATTTTTTCACTCACCGGTAGGGAGGGCCGGCGCCAAATAAGGGAAGCCTGCCGGTAACGATGGTACGCTGGCGTTACGATAAAAACTTGTTGGGCGGATGTGCGTTGGCCGCCGGAGCCTGACATGAAGCCCAGAGTCCCAGACAGATAGACCGTCCAGAGGTACCTAGGAAGTAGTCAATCCAACGGATAGGTTCACCGTGGGCCAGGCTTACCTACCTGTCATTGCCAGGCCGCCTCAGCACGGGATCTCAAGTCACGACGTAGAAAGCAGAGATTGATAAAAGCTACTCCGAAGTTTTGTCGGTGGGAGTCTTACCATCGAAACTGAATGACGGTCTCAATAGCGCCAGTGGCTTCTTCTCTGCCATGGCCCGGTTTTCAAAAGCGTCACCATCTACCGCTGTACCATTACGCACGAATGAGTATGGCCTCTATTCATCGCCTACTCCCTCAAAGCGTCGGAGTTGAGAAGCCTGGAGCTGAGCATGTCGAGATACGATCGCTTGGACGTCATTTTGTGCTGACGCGGCAAAAGATAGGTAACTAGGTACTAAGTTACGGGGTATGGGGTCTAGCTTAAGCAGCCTGGCTTTCAAATTGCCTACCTAGGTGGGTATACCATCGTAGACCCATGTACAGCCCCAGACGAGGTGTCATCGGTGAACTCATAATAATAATAACAGTACGATCGCGGACTGCTCGTGAGTGCATTGTGCAGTCGCTTTGTGCTAAGACCGAAGCCATGAAGCGCTGTCGCTGTCGCCGTCGCTGCCGCTGCGGAGGTAGCGCGCACTGCAACGTGACGAGGCTTGCAAGGTGGGCTGGCAGGCAGCTCATCGCGGGGGCATGATCTATGAATATCGTGCTTGTCAATGGGCCTTCTCGGCTGGTTTCAGTTGCATTGATGGACACAGTTATGCAGCCGAGCCCGGTCCCCACGTGGTAGGGTGGCACGACTTGTACGTGGCCGGCCGTCTAAGAATAATCGCGACAATTGTTGTCGGATTGCGCCAGAGTGTCTCTGATTGATACGATCAAGAGCGTAAGGTAACGTAAGCAAAGTCCCTCAAGTCCCTCAAGTCCCTCTGGGCAGGCCGTGATCGTGATTCTATTGATAAGTACCTACCTTACCTACATACACACGCAAACACAACACTCCCTTCAAGTCAGTGCCCACCTGCCAGGGGAGGCTCACAGACCCATTGGCGATGAAGGGCTTTGACTGCCGAGACCGTGTTGGTGCTGCAGTGATCTCGATGGAATGCAAGGCAATGATTGAAACAGGCTGATCCATCTGCCCACCATGTAGAAAGTGACTCGGGCTTTCCATGCTTCCCATGCTTCAGAACGCGCAGCGGTCTTCACCAAGTTCCAACTGCCAGTCTGCAAGGCAATCAATCAACCAGGCAAACAACGGCATTGCACCCTGACCCAACAGTCAAGGTACAGCGTACCGCGAACCCAGTGATCCAGCTTGATGATGAGTACACTTGAGAGGTGTTGCATCTGATAAGTGATTATGCCTACTTAGGTAATGAAACTATGCCGAACCTCACAACTCCATGTTTTAGTCGTGAGGGTTCTCGCCGACTTCGGGCCCCAGACGCTGCCCATGATGGGCGATGCAGCCCTAGGTGTGCCCGCCAGCGCCCGCCCCGCCGCGAAACCTGCCCATGCGGACGTGTCTTGGCCGAAATGGAAGTCCTGCGGGAGGTCCAGTGAGGTGTAGAGGCCCCAAGCCACGCAGAACCTCTCCCGAGCCTTGCAAGCCACACTTAGTTTGTTAATTGAGCCCGGGCCCCACCAGAGCTCAGGAGGTTCCGGAGCAGCCCTGGAGCGACACCACGTCAACCCGCCCCCACGATAGCGTAAGGTCGGCTATCACCAACGACGACACCCTGAAGCTCGACGGCAGCCTTGCGGACATCAAGCCGATCACCCTCACCGTAGCCGCCTGCAACCACACGAACGAATCGCCGGACGTATTGGGAAGGCGCCGAAGCTGTCTCGCTCGTTCACCCATCGCACCGCAACCCCCTCGCGACCTACCTCCCCTTCCCCCGACTCCCCTCCCGCACCATGTCGATTATCCAGCAGCACACGTCCGCCACGCTCGGCGACGCCTGGCGGACGATCAACATCGATGCTCTCGACCCTGACTCCTCGCAAAACTTCGATACCACCACGCTGCACCCGCCCTTGCCCGAGATCAGCGAGGCCGATGCCCGCGGGCTCAATGGCCAGGTACGCCAGTTGCTGCGCGGCGGCGATGCTGAGGGTGCCCTGCGCGGCTGCCTCGAGAACCCGGTGTACAACGGACCGGATGGTGCGAAGGTAGGTGTTTTCCCTTGCGTGTGGCCCCAGGCAGTCTGGGAGAGGGGGCCGCCGTGATGCGGGTCCAGGGGGGGAATGGGCATGCGTGGCAAGAATTGGCTGTCCAGGGCGTGGGCTGACGAGGCTACCGAATCCAGGAAGCCCACATGCAGACCGTCGTCGAGGTCTTGCAATCCATCAAGGCCAGCGAGATGACGCCCATGCTGCAGCGCATCCACGGCTCCGAGGGCGGCGGCGAGCTCATCGACGTCTTGATGAAGTACCTGTGCGTATCAAACCCCGTCTGCTACTCTCTCTTGTAGCTGTTCCTCGGCCTTTTGTTCCCGGCTAACTCCCGCCCCAGGTACAAGGGCATGTCCGGAGGCGCCAGCTCGAGCGGAGGCCCGCGGACGCCCACCCGCAGCTTGACGCCTCAGGCAACGGGCGGCTTCAGCCAGATTGGTGGCCGCCCCGGCGGCGCCAACGAGTCCACCGGCTCCGCCATGAGCGTGCTCCTCAGTTGGCACGAGAAGGTCGTTGACGTTGCGGGCCAGGGGAGCATAGTGCGGTGCATGACTGACTGGCGCAAGGTCTAGATACTGTATATCGTAATCAAGCGTCATATATGCTCCCTACCCAAGTGGAATCTGGCCAGTCACGTGTGTTGAAGCGTATCTCACTGGTTTCCCAGAGTCATGTGTTACTTCCAACAGAGCTTTCGTACTCTCTGGATGCAGCAGATTCAGTCTCGCTGAGCCTTGGTTGGGTAGTCATGTTCCAGTGGCCCGATATTGAATCAGCTCCTGAGCTGGTCTTGCTGAAGCACCTTGCACCTGCACCAAGTATCGATTCCTTGTATAATCCACTGCGTTGGTGCAGGTTGTGTCCCGGAACTGGGCCATTGGCCTTAGAAGTATGCCAAGGTGTCATCGACCTTCCGATCCCCACGTCCTGTTGCATCTCGGAAATTGTCATGAGTATCGGATTTCTACGTGTCCATGTGGCCAACAGCCTGGATATCTGAGATTCCAGTTCAAGAACCTAGACTTGCATAGCTTACTCTGGACTTGTACTGCTTCGAAGATTGTAATATTGACTATTCTCGCCGACGAACCCCCCCTCATTCCATGTCCCTTGGGCTACTGGCAGCCAACAACATAGGCATTATTGGCAGCAAGCTTTCTTATCTCACTGTGAGCTCTTCACAGGTATGAAAAGCTTAAACGTCTCTCCTAATGCAAGATCTTTGGGTCTGTGATATTAATCCTTAAGTTCACACAACAAGAAACTTCATTCATGCTGAAGTTATCATACATTCAGGAAGACTCCATGAAGGAAAGTTCAGAGCTTAACTTCCTGATATAGAACACGAATATTCCAATGTCAGGACACGTGCACCTGATCCCTAGGTACCCAAGCAAACATATGGCAGCATTATGACTCTGCTTGCAGTGTTCCCCATACCCAGGAGACATATCTACACAGATCTTGGGCTCTCAAAAAGATAAGGACTAGGATAGGTACCTATAGATAGTGGCTGTATTTGGTAACCTAGCAACAATGGTCCTACTTGATTTGCCCCTTTTACTAAAAAGGCCGGTCTTAGGCCGTTCCTTGCTTTGCGCTCATAAGAGTCTGTGGGGGCGCGCTGCTGCCTGCTGCAGCGCGCATCTCCTTCAACACCACAAACTTATTTACCCACGCGCAAGGCGACATCCTGCGCGGCGCATAACCCCTTCAAAACCACAAGACACCATCTTTGCGCATACCTACACGATGCCCTCACTACTGGCACCCCTCGCTGCTTGCGAGGGGGCCGCCCTATGTAGCGAAACAACGCTTCTGACACCCACACTATAGTCCAGTGAAGCCACCAGCAACACTATCACCGACGGCATCGTCATGGACGACGACATCAACCAATGCGCAAAGGTCCAATGGGGCCTCTACAACGATGACTTCGTGGTAGACTTCACCATCCTCAGCAAGGTAAGTTATATCTTAACTATGTTTACCACAGCTGTATTGTGGTGTTAGGTATAGGAAGAATGAAACTAATATGGCAAAAGAATGACCCTCGCCGCCTCATCCTCCCCCAGCCTCTGCCTCCACCTCCATCTCTGCCTGCGCCCTCACCCTCACCCGCGACCTCACCCTCGCCTATGCCCGCGCCTGCGTTCTCGCCTACACCCGAGGCCCAGCAGCAGGAACACCAGCAGCAGCGGCAGCAGCAGCGGGTCCGTCCCAGTAAGCGGACTTGTGAGACCTGCCGAGGACTTCGCAGGCGGGTATGTATATACATCACTCTTTTCTATGTGTTTAGTTGTATTTGCACGCATTACTAACGTTTACTGGTTTATAGTGTGAGGGGTCTACCCCTGAGTGCACCCGTGAGTTACTTTAACCTTTTTATACAAATAAGAAGACCTAGGTACCTCATACTAACCTACTATCCAGGCTGCACTCGAGTAGGCCGTCCCTATCTGTGGAAATGTTGCAGGATGGAGGAAAAGGGGCCGTGGCGGGACGGGGACCATGAGCCCAACCACCACCAGTATGAGTGGTGGGCCCAATAGAGCATGATGTCCGCCATTTTGCTGCATGCTTCTGCAAACAGTCCGACGGGCGTTGACCTGTCGTTAAGTCAATGGAAGGAGATTGCCAGCATCTTGCGCCAAGGGTGCCAAGTTCAATGAAAAGTTGTATGAACAGTGAATATGGCTTCCGGTGACTGTTTCTACGCCCCTTTCACCCAGAGATCTGCTATATCTGACCATTCCAAGATAAAAGGAGCGATACTGGTTCATTGATTTCATTGTAGCTGTGGCAGAACTCGGCCTTCCTGCACAACAAACAGTGTGACACTGGCGCTCATAGCCTTCCCCTGGTGGCCAGGTGAGCTGCCATTCACAGATCAGTCTCCAGTGGGTGTCTGCTTTCCTAATAGTAGTGTCAGGTGCACGGGTGTCACGTGATGTCGACGGGTTGCATTGGGTGCTTCGGGCCGCTTCAGGCCTAGGATAGCTTCTTCCCTTCTTCAAGGTTCTGCTGAACAGCAACTCCCCGGCCTCCTTGCCGCAAACATGTACTCCCTTGCCCTTGGTCCCTTCCTATATCTGACAGATAGCCCTTATCGTATGTCTGACAGAAAAGCCTAGAGATGCCGTGGGAGCTTGACATCGACGAACGCGTCGAGCCTGAACAGGGACTCAAAGGAACTGTTCCGTGGGAGGAACTGCCGTCAACGCTCGACCTATGGATTATCCATGGGCTACGAGATGTGGACTGGGTACCCGCTGACTTACCAGATCCAAGCCCCTAAGTAAACAAGGCAGGAGCAAGTCAACAGCAAGACCACCTAGGTACGGAAGTCTCTTGCAATATGGCATTACCTTCCGGACTCTCCTAAGAAGCTTATTCTTTCTGTTTTACCTAGGTAACATCTGCTATGAGCCAGTGGCAATGTACATGGCCATAGATACATGCGGCTCCACGTGGAAGATGTTGGTCCCGTAAATCCATGCCTTTATCTGGAAGCATTTCCTCCTGCAATAACAGGGCGCGCATCGTCAACCTCATCGTCGGGGACAACACCTCACTGGAGCCAGCACTTCCTGCTCTAGCTTAAGTAATAGTGTGTGTGTGTCCTCGAGGGCTTTAGGCCCCCACAACCTTCCTTTGGACTCGATTCACAATTGATATTGTTGCGCCTGCCCGAGTCCAGGCCGTCTATGTCCCTTCCCTCCTTCCACTTTTCCCTCCTTCCACTCTTCCCTCCTTCCATTTTTCCCTCCTTCCAACTCCGCATCGCCCTTTCCCTTTACCATCCGTCTCCCGACGGGAAACAAGAAGCAGTGGAGGGAGCCGCTACTCCGCTTTCCACCAGTGGCGCTTTCTCCCCCCTCGCCTTCAAGCACCACCTCCACTCTATCTTGGCCTCGCTGCCGACAGCCATCCTCTTCCGTGATTGGCATAGACCTCCCGCACGAGCACCCCTCTCGTGTGAACACCATGGAGTGAGTACCTTTCCCATATCGTCCTGTACTGCTCCTTCTCGCCTGCAGCAATGCCTGATTGGGATTGCCGCTGCCCGTCATGCCTCCTGCTCATGATCTCGACTGCCGTGGGAGTGGCCCCTACGTACTCAAGTACCTGCCCCTCCACCTTCCCGCCTACCTACCACTCCAGAGGTCGTACTTGTCACTGACGCGCCGGTGATGTCTACAGCGACAAAATCTTCGGCTGTATGGCCTGCAACAGGGCCTTCTCGAGCTTCGAAGCACTGCAGCAACATGTCCAAGGCGCCAAGGCACATGAAAGTACGCGTCGTCTATGCGAGGGTTGTGGCCTCTGGTGGGCGACCAACGCCGCGTTTCAGAGACACCTGAAAGATCCCGACTGTGAGTCAATTCTGATGATCATTCCTCGCCTCGTTTGGCCTTGCTCTTGAACCCCCTTGTCACTTCCCGATCAAGCTCCTGGTCGCCCTAATCCTGCCGTCGAACTGCGGTCACTTACTGACTTCGCTTGTGACAGTTCACCCGACCTGTCCGTTGTGTAAGAAAATCTTCACCACCCAGACATTCATCCCGCACCTCTCCAGTACTGCACCGACTAAATGTCCATTTCCGTCCTGTGGAAAGTCATTTCCCCACGACCAGCTCTCAGAGCACTTCATATACGGACATCACTGCTGCAACAAGTGCAATGTTGCGTTCAAGTCACTCCAAGAGCTTTCCGACCACCGAGCGTCGAGCACGGCGCACTCCTGGTGCGAAGTCTGTGGCGTAGACCTCAAAACCCCCTGTGACCTGACCACTCATTGTCGAGAGGAACATTTTTCCTGCGATAAGTGTGAGGAGACATTCTTCACCGAGAAGGAGCACGTTGACCATCTCCGCGGTAGTTCTCAACACTTTTACTGCGGAAAGTGCAACAAGGACCATGCGGGTGGCGACGAGTTGCGCTCCCACTACACAGACCGCGAGACCTGGAGCACCGGCGTGCAACACAACTACTGTGCCACTTGCGACGTTGACTTCGACAACACGCACCTGCTCAGAGCACATTTCTGGAACTCGGCAGCCCACCATTTTTGTTACAAGTGCAAGGAGCACTTCCGCTCCGGAGCGGCGCTGCATGACCACTTCTCGAAGCGCATTCGAGACCCAGACTCCGACCATTGGTACTGCATTCAATGCGAAGTCGCTTTTAGAAGCGAGAAGGAGCTCGAGGCGCATATTTTACAGAACCCTCTGCAGCACTACTACTGCCAAAAGTGCAGGCGCCTTTTCAGCACAGCCGCAGCACTGAGTGAGCACAAAGTAGACTCACCAAAGCACTTCTACTGCCAGGCTTGCAAGCTAGAATGCCCGAGTAAGGAGGCCATCAAGCAGCATTTTCGTCATATGCATCCGTATTGCAGCGAATGTGACCAGCACTTCGTGTACGAATCTGAATTCATCGCACACCGAAAGGATCGTCACTACTGCTGTGCCGACTGCGACCTTGAACTGGATGACCAAGGCGCCTTGAACAACCATCTAGAGGAGTTTCACTTCCACTGTTTGAAGTGCGATCGACAGTTCTCGACCCATTTCCTGCTCGATGCACACAGGGCTGTTGATCCCGCAAAGCATCACTACTGCAAGAGTTGCCAGTTTGGTTTCCCAAGCGATGCCGAGTTTCATTCGCACCGCAAAGAGAAGCATTACTATTGCGAGGAATGCGAACAGTCTTTCGAAACCCACGAGGACATTGCCAGTCACAGTCTGCATAAGGATCATCAGAATTACTGCACCCACTGCGGTCGACAATTCGGGGGCCAATGGGTTTTGGAGTGGCACCAGGCTCGGGACCACGAGTTCTGCAGTGACTGCACCGAGGTTATCCGTAACCCCGAGCAGTTAGAGATCCACAACCGGGAAAAGCATGCAAAGTATGCTTGCGGTCTCTGCAACCGTAAGTTCGGGACGAAGCAATCTTGGTCTGACCATATGCACCGAGACCACCGCGCTTGCCCGTTCTGTGACAATTTTTTCACGACCAACGGCGAGCTTGAAGTCCACAAGATTGAGGTACACGACATGCGATCATCCTCATCTTTTCATCTGCTGTTCGATGAGCATGGCGAGTATAAAGGATCTTCGGAGGACTCAGATGCGGACGAGAGCGAGTCCGGGGATGGCTCGAAGAAGCACTTTGCCGATGGTCTATCTCAGTCCACCGCTGAGCATGAGGCTGACGACCCTGTTGAGCCGGTCATCCCGTCTGAGGGCAATGCGCTCGCATCGTTCGTGATGGGGTATATACAGAATACCTTCGCAAAGGCAGGTCGGATGCCGCAGCCCCTGACCAAACCTCTTCACCCTGTTGATTCTGTTGTTCTTGGTCGTATCGAACAAGCAACGCGCATGAAGAAACCGTGCTGGGAGCATCTTGTCGTGGAGGTAGGTCACCTAGAATGCTCCTGCAGTGGCTGATATAGTGAGTGGTGCAGATCATGCTAACTGATGGACAGGGTGTATCTGCGGATGTGGCTCACTGCTACTTGTGTCGCAAACCATTCCCTTCCGCTACCGAAGTGATTCGACACATGGAGAACTTCCCGGACTGCTTCATGTTCCCGGACGAGTTCTTCGCCTACATCAGGGCTCAAGACCCGGAGAACGCATTCACAGCGCCTGCCAACGCACCCAGGGCATTTAATCCTGCGAGAAAGCCGATGGCTGTATGGTTCAAGTGCCCTACAACCCGTTGCACTAAGAACTTCGACAAACTTGCAGACCTACTCGATCACTTCCAGGCGACCTTGTGCGGCGCGGCAGTCAAGAGCGATGCGGGTGACAAGCTGAATCTTCTCAAGGGTCTTCTTGGTGGATACCGAGTGCAGCCCGACCTCGGAAACGTAACTCGACCATTGGCTTCCTCTGAAGCCGACCCTGGTTTGTTCCTCGATGGATCAAATGACTGCAACGCAAGAGAGCAGATGGCTTAGATCTCGAGATATGGTCAGCAACCCGCCGGGGCCAGTCGGACCAGTCAGGTCATGCGCTGCGCAGGCTCCAGACTCATGCAAATCTATGTTGCTTTTAAGAGACTCAGGCTACATCTACCCTGTATCACGTCAGGCCATAAGAGGTATTTTGCCAGCCGTACTTTGCAGGCTCCTTGGCTAAAGTCGAGATTGAAGTGAAGACGAAGGGAAAGAAAGAAGAGAGCAGAGAGAAGTAAAAGGAAAGAAAAGAAAAAAAAAAAAAAGGAAAAACAGCACCGAAAAAAAAAAAAAACACTGTTGGGGTATTGTATGTAGTCACCATGCGGCCGGGAGGTCAAACTGTTGGTTGTTACATACACCACGAAAGAGGACATTGGGACGCCGCCATAGAGAGGAGCCTCGAAGCAGGCCCAAGATGTGGAAGGAATCGCGCGGATAGAAAGACAGAGCTTTGGCGGTCGGCCTGGATCTTCGAGATCATGAGACGCAGAGCATGTGGCAATCTTGCACCGCCAAGGATGCTCCTTCATCCGCGTCGGCTCAGGGTTCTCATATAGATCCAGACATGTGCAGAAAGTAGTCAGGAATCGGAGAATACTGCCCAGAACGCTCTTCTTATTATTTCTTTTCTAAAATGTCTTTCAAATTAAGCTCGCCGCTGCCGCGAGGAAGAGGCTGCGCTTGGTCTTGCGATTCCTTCCAGCCGATCATGTAGATGATGCGGAAGGTGGCGGGGAGGGTGCCGTCCGGGTTGCCATGCAGCTCACGGTAGATGGCGTTGGCGGCGAGCAGGACGTCGCGTCGGATGGCGCCCATCTCGCGGCCGAGGACGGCGTTGCCCTCACCCATGGCCTGCAGATCCTGCATGAGGGCGAACATGTCGGGGAAGTCGACCACGATGTCGTCGACGTCGACGGTGAGCATGCGGAAGCCCGCGCGCTGCAGCAAGCCGCCGACGTCGCGCACGTCGGCCAAGGGCGACACGTGCGGCGACAGGCCGCCGCGGCGCTCCTGCTCGGCGAGCTGCAGGGACGTGCGCAGCTCGAACAGCGTGTCGCCGCCGAACATGGCGCCGACGAAGGCGCAGTCGGGGCGCAGGACTGCGGCGACCTGGCCCAGCAGGCCCGGCAGGTCGTTGATCCAATGCAGGCTCAGCGAGCTCAGGACCAGGTCGAAGGACTCGCGGTCGAACGGCAGCGTCTCCTCATCCGCCAGCACCGCCCGCGTAAGCCGCATCGTCGGGTGCGCGTGCGCGGCGTCCTGCTCGGCGTCGCGGTGCAGCGTGGTCGACGACGAGTCCGCCGCCACCAGCTCGTCGATCCGGTCCGCGATCGGCTCCGTTGGCGCCGGTGCTGCTGTCGGGTCGGCGGCCGCCTCCGGGTTCGGGCGAACCAGCGCACGCGCGATGTTGCAAGAGTTCGCGCCGAGGTCGAGCACGCGCGGGAAGCGCCGCTTAATGTCCTGGGAGGGGTCTTGTCTTAGTCACGGCTATCTAACTGTTTGTCTGTCTGTCTGTCTGCCTGTCTACTTCGAGATGGAGGAGAGCACCTGAGCACTACGGAGGAGGGTAGGGGAGCTCACCAGCAGCCGCTCGCATAGGCGACTAGCTACCTCATCTTTCAGGTAGTCGGCCACCCGGCTGTTCTCGACGTCGGCCGCGGCGCGCTCCTTCTGTAGCCATTTCGTGCGGCGGTTGAAGACTTGGTGAATCGGCGGCGCGGCGGCTTGGAAGGCGTATGACCGTCGCGCTGCTGTCGCTGATGGGGATACCCTAGCGCTTCGGCATAGTGAGGTCGTGTTCCGGAGAGTGCAATTCATTCTCTCCCAGGTTAAATGGGTACGGTCCGCATTCTGGTCGGGAGGGCGACACCGACATGCAGTACCTAAGGTAAAATAGAATGCGTACCTAAGGTAAAATAGAATGCGTACCTAGAGAAGCTTTAGCTCACTCAGCTCAGCTCCTGTGGATGCCGTGGTCGTGACGTCGCAGAGCTATCGAGTGGCTTTACTTCATGGCGTATGCAGGCATCCTGCATGGAAAACGGGGAAGACGCAGATCCATGCAACTAAACCGCAGTACCCGTGATTTATGCACTAACGTGAGGTCTACCGTGGCTCTTAGCGGTGTGGCACACGGAGCTAAGCGTTCGGACCTCCTGAATTACTGATCCTCAGTGGTTGAGCGCTCCTCCTTTCCTTACGCCGCCTCTCGGGCTTCTGCTGAGAGTTGATTGATGGAGGGTTCCCTTACCAATTCGATTGCCAGTCCTGCATCAACGCCCTTGCAACCCGTTGACGCTGTGCCACGGCCGCGCGAGACCCGATAGCAGCCCGATAGCAGCAGTGCCTCCAGTCCCTCCTGCGACCTGATACCTTGCGCGCGTGCTCGATCACGAATCTCTCCCTTGCCCGCTCGCCCGCGTATTCGCGAACCGCCCCGGCAGAGATAGCATCTGGCTCGACCATGTTCATGGCTTGATCCGACCTGCCATGTAAGCCGCAACCTGAGCGCGCTTCCTGGGACGTTCGTTATTGCTTGGACCCGCACCTGCATTGCACTGTAACCTGTATACCCCAGCGGCGTCGTTGCCATCGACCCCGAACGAGAGAGAGAGAGAGAGATTGCGAATACAATAGGGGCCCCCCACCAACACCGACATCATGGCTTCGTCTGCTGCCGCCGGCTTCCTCGGCCGCTCGAGTAGCAACAACTCGAACATGCGCGGTCTCGTCCAGTTTATTGCCGACTTGAGAAATGCGCGCGCACGCGACCTGGAGGAGAAGCGCATTAATAAGGAGCTGGCAAACATACGGTTCGTGGAGACGCCCTTCCCTATGGACACCTCTTCGAGTGCCAGGCTAACACGTCTACGTGACACAGGCAAAAGTTCAAGGGTACGTAGAATGCGACGACTGGAGACGACGACGACCGTTACTAATTAGTGGGACTATAGACGGGAATCTGAATGGCTACCACAGAAAGAAATACGTCTGCAAGGTAGTACCAATCTGAACCAGCTGCCTCAACCTATACTGACAGTTTCTGAAGCTGTTGTACATATACATACTCGGCTGGAATGTCGACTTCGGCCACCTCGAGGCCGTCAACCTAATCTCCGCCAACAAATACTCCGAGAAGCAGATTGGATACCTGGCGATGACCCTCTTCCTACACGAGAAGCACGAGCTGCTACACCTGGTTGTCAATAGTATAAGAAAGGACCTCTGTGACCACAATGAGCTGTTCAACTGCCTCGCTCTACATGCGATCGCAAACGTGGGTGGCAGGGAAATGGGAGAATCATTGAGTGGGGAGGTTCACCGGCTCCTTATCTCACCGTAGGTCTCCGGTCGTCTATATACCGACGTCGTCGAACTAATGGGAATTGCAGGACCTCGAAGGCTTTCGTCAAGAAAAAGGCAGCGCTCACCCTCCTGCGCCTCTACCGCAAGCACCCAGACATAATTCAGCCGCAATGGGCAGAGCGGATAATCTCCCTTATGGACGATGTAGATCTAGGAGTTGGCTTGTCGGTTACATCCTTAGTCATGACCGTCGCTCAGGACAATCTGGACCAATATAAGGGAGCCTACGTCAAGGCTGCCTCACGATTGAAGCGGATAATCATCGACGGTGACTTCACGGTCGACTACTTATACTACAAGGTGCCATGCCCGTGGCTGCAGGTCAAGCTCTTGCGCCTGCTCCAGTACTTCCCACCGTCCGGTACAGTAACCTGCCTCCCACTGTAAGTATGAAGCTAATGTATACCTCAGACGACAGCCACGTGCGCGAGATGATTCGCGAATCCCTACAGAAGATCCTGAACCTTGCCATGGAAACGAACAAGAACGTACAGCAGAATAACGCTCAGAATGCCGTCCTGTTTGAAGCCATCAACCTCATCATCCACCTCGACACCGAGCACGCGTTGATGAAGCAAATATCCCACAGATTGGGCCGTTTCATCACCTCGAGAGAAACGAACGTACGATACCTAGGGCTGGAAGCCATGACACATCTAGCTGCTCGAGCCGAGAACCTGGACCCCATCAAGCAGCACCAAGATGTCATCCTTGGATCCCTCAAGGACCGCGATATCAGTGTGCGGAGGAAGGGCCTCGACTTGCTATATAGTATGTGCGACTTGACCAACTCTGGACCGATTGTAGCCGAACTGCTGGCGTATCTGCAAAACGCCGATTTCGCTATCCGCGAAGAGATGGCACTGAAGATTGCGATTCTTACTGAGAAGTACGCCACGGATATCCAATGGTACATCAACGTGTCGCTCCGCCTGGTGGCCGTTGCAGGAGATCATCTTAGCGACGAGGTCTGGCAACGAGTCATCCAGATTGTTACCAATAACGAGGAGCTTCAGGTTTACGCGGCTCAAATCACCCTACAACACGTCAAGCAAGACCATTGCCACGAGACACTGGTCAAGATCGGGGCCTACGTTCTGGGCGAGTTCGGTCACTTGATTGCGGAAGAGAAAGGCTGCAGTCCGATAGAGCAATATCTGGCTCTTTATGCCAAGCTCTCCGGCTGCTCTACGAGTACACGGGCGATGATCCTTTCATCATTCCTCAAGTTCGTCAACCTGTTCCCCGAAATCAAACCGCAACTCCTGCATGTATTCGAGATCTACAGCCACACGTTGGACTCGGAACTGCAACAAAGGGCGTGCGAGTACTTGACGTTGGCGAGCTTCCCGACGGACGACTTGCTGCGGACGGTTTGCGACGAGATGCCACCTTTCCCAGAACGCCAGTCGGCCTTGCTGTCGCGCCTGCACCAGAAGCATGCGGGCACGAGTGATAAGCGGACATGGGTTGTGGGAGGCAAGTCGGCCAACAACGACACATCGGAGCTCAACATGGCGACAACTGGACTGAAGCGAGCTTTCAGCTCAAGCAGCGCCCTCAATGGCAGCACTACACCCAACGGCACCAACGGGCATTCGGCCAACGATCTGGCGGGCATAGACATGAATGCAGGCCCTCCAGCAGAAAAGGTACCGAAAGCGCCGAACCTGGCCAGTGCTGCGCATCTGTCTCCTGGGTGGGAGACTGGGTACAACAAATTACTGCTCAAAGCCGATGGCGTCTTATTCGAGGACGGACAGATACAGATCGGTATCCGGTCGGAGTACAGAGGCCAGATGGCGTGCCTAATTCTGTACTTCACCAACAAGACACCGGCGATAATAAGCTCGTTCACGACGACACTGGATCTCGAGGAGAGCGAGAAGGCGAATCTCAGCTGGGACGTCAAGAGCCTGCCTGACAGCTCGGTTACGCAAGGTGCCCAGTCGCGGCAAATCATCATGTTCGAGTCGAAGAAGGTGCTGAACAAGAGCCCGACGATCCGAATCAGTTATCTTGCCGGAGCATTGCAAGCGCTGACGCTGAAGCTGCCCCTCACAGCGCACAAGTTCATGGACCCGGCAGAACTTACGGCGGATGACTTCTTCAAGAGGTGGAAGCAGATCGGCGGTGCGCCTCGCGAAGCGCAGAAGATTATCAGCGTCCTGGGCGGCAAGAATGGAAGCCGGGACCTGAACGACAGCTTCATACGGAAGACAATACAAGGGTTCAGATGGGGCGTGTTGGATGGAGTAGACCCGAACAGCAAGAACTTCGTCGGCGCCAGCGTCCTTCACACCTCAGAAGGAGGCAAGTTTGGCTGCCTGATGAGGTTGGAGCCGAATTACCCATCGAAGGTAAGTGAAGACACACCGCGCATGGCAGCAAGCAATGAGTCTCGGCTAACAGACAGTAGATGGTTCGGCTTACGATTCGGGCTACGGATGAGAGCGTCCCTGCAGTGCTGCTCAAATTGATGGAGGAAAGGCTCGCAGTCGGCGTGCCAGACACAGTACAGCCACGAGAGGCGCCAACACGGAGGGAGATATCCGATGCTTTTAGTAATGTCATGGTGACATAGGGTAGCCAAATAAACACAAGTACCCTCCAATGAACGATGATTTTTGGACGAGAGTGCCATCCAGAGCACGGAGCGGGAAGCGCCATATCCTTATCCAGGTCCATGCGCCAGTGACGGAGAGGTGCACAGGGCGAGACTTGCCCTGGGTACACTTAGCTTATTTGCCCAAGTGCATTAAGATGTTGGAAAGTACGGTCTAAAAACACAGAGCTACTCTTGCTGATGACGCTCGTAGGTCAGAGGCTGAAGCGTACCTATCGCTTATCTGTAAGGCGGCAATCCGAAGTACCATGATATGCGAGACCTTGGCCTCCTTTTAGACGATTGACATGACTTGACTTCCATTTTCAACCCAGTCCTCCTACATCCTGTAACGATGCGCCTCGGCCACCTTCTGATACCTTGGTCTGTCTACCTTATGCCTATCTGATTGACAAACACACAACCACCTCACCTCTTCCCGTGAACTTCCATCCGACCATTGCGCCGAATGCCGGAACCGTTCCCCCGACAAAAGGTGATCCAGCAACCAGCGCCGCCGCACTGTTACTGTCATGACCCTGCAGACGGCGCACGAGACCTGCCGCAATCACTCCTACTCCCCTTCTCGCTACAGCCTGCAGCACCCGGACGCCAAGTTTTGTTCCGCCACCAGCGCGTCCTGACTGCCTCACGAGTGCCCCCCGTGCCGGAGAGGAAGTCGTTCGGCTCTAACATCACTTCCACCATGTCGCTCATGACTAAACGTTGGAGGGACAGGTGCCGTGGTAAGTCGAGGATAAGGTATCCTATCCTGGTCGGATTTGTTCCCGTACTGACTAGCCTACGTTTTCACGATACAGACACCAAGCACCGCTTCTCCCCTGCCAGCTTCCGCTCAGCGGGCGTGCTGTTCGCTCTCTTTGTCCTTTTCGCTATCGGTGCCGTTGTCGGTGAGTTAGCAGTCCCTATCTCCCTCTCACCTGTTCTAGGCTGACCTTGCAAGTTGGCTGGGTGGGCGCAGCTTGTCGAACCTGGCCCTCCGGAAACCATAACGGCACAGACTCGTCCTCGAACAGTACGGTCGCTACGTCCCCGAGCTCCTTGAACGAGATAGGCCCAGTTCCAGTCATGACCACTGACGGCGCGAGTACTGTCAACGGTACCGAACTTGAAGAAGCCAAGATAATGTCGGAAATCAAGCGCTTCTTTACGGCACCTGGTCCTCCCAAAAGCACGCAGGCGCTCACACCGGAGACTGTCACTACTGTATACACTGTCACCCGCTCCATTGTTACCGTTACCACGGACTTCGAGACCAAGACCCTGGCGACTACCGAGATCCATACGACAACTGTGTACAGCCTCGCCCTCACTACAACCCCCGCCACAAGATCAGTGCCCTCGGATGCTGCACCGACAGACGGAGATGCGATGACCGGCACCATGTATTGCCCCTTTTCGGGTCGACCCAACATCTACACGCTGTGCCCGCTCGTCCACACCAACCAGCCGGGCATGTTGAATGCGACGGGCGGTCCCCACATGGCCAGCGCAGCGACACCGCGACTCAAGAATCCTTTCACCAGCGCCCGGCTCGCGCTCGTGTCGCTGTGGAACTCGGCTCCCAGCATCGCGTGGTCCATACCGAGAGGGAAGCTTCAGGACGGAGCTTGCGATCACGGGGCGCTCAGAGCTAAACTGGACCGCGCACTCGACGTTGTCAGGCTGCAACAGGAAATGCTCGACAGCCAGCATGCCATCATCGCTGAACACCGGGAGGCGCTGGCGGCGGCCATGGGGATGCTCGCCAAAGGACGAACCCGCCAGACGCCCCTGAACGCGAAGCTTTGACTGTCCACCTGGATTGTTGGATGTCGGTACGAAATACAGAGGCTTGGATGAAACAACTTGGCTCTGGCTACTTACCTCATCGGCTTTTGACCTGGAGGAGGATATGGACAGGCGCATATCCTAAGGTGTTGATGTTGTATCACCCCGACTGAACTGAATGGAGAATGGATCCCATAGTATAATTCCTATGTCATGTCCCAGACTCCTTTCTCTGTGGCTCTTGGCCCGGCGTGTGCTGGTCGTATCGTACCTACATGTTGCGGCCCTCTTCTAACCGTAAAACGAGGTCAAAGCCCCTAGTGGAAGACGACCGGGTCGGATTAGATGCCGTCGGGAGGATGGCTATCAACCTCGGAGACTCGAGCTCGGACTGGCATGGCTTCTCGGGCCGCACGCGGTGGACCGGCCGCTCACGGGCTTGGTTATTCGCCATGCGGACTTATTGCTTCTGTCCCACCGCAACGGTACTATTAAAACGCCGGCAAATGGTCACACCCTACCTAAGCAGAGCCTAAGGAGAGGGCAAGTGGATAAGGTAGCTCCGGCCCGGTCGGATCTTAGTATCTTACCTTTATCAATTGCGTCAACATGGGAGTCCCGTCTTCCCGTCTTCCCGTCTGTGCTCGTAGCTCCGAGGTCCTCTCCTATCTTTCGTGACCCGTCATGAAATGCGATCGCGCCTGGCCTGCGCCCCAAGCCAAGCCAAGCCATGATTTCTAATACAAAGGTAACCCGGCAGCCGTGGCAGTCACCTGCCTACATTTTTTGCTTGCTGGTTCTGTCCCTCCTTTGCATCTCCAGTGTTGCGTTTGCAGGCCGATCCGAATATCGCATAGTTTTTGTAGGACCCTGGATTGGACCCTGATAGAGAGAGACCCATCATAAACCACGCCTCGGTAGTATCGCGAACTTGTGACAGAGACCCCTCCAACCCCCACCATCGCATCTTATCCCACCGCGCGCGCACACACACCTTCACCATGTCGACAGCGACGACGACGACAACAACAACAACAACAAACGGTTCGGGCTATGACCCGACCAAGATCTGGACGACGCTGCTGACGAACCGCGCGTACTTCGGCGGCCTGCTGGTGCTTCACCATGGCCTGCGCCAGACGCGCAGCCGCTATCAGCTCAAGGTCATGGTCACCCGCGAGGTCGAGGCCGACCAGGAGTACATGGACGCCTTCGCCGCCGCCGGCATCCCCACCATCGTCGTCGACCACATCGAGCCTGCGCCCCGCGACGGCAAGGTCAACAAGGGCACCTGGGAGAAGCTGGCCCCGTGGAGCTTCACCGAGTACGAGGTACGTGTTGACAGTTGCAGTCGATGGGTGGGCACCCTGCTTCCCGAGGCTAATCCTTGTGTAAGCGAGTCGCCCTCCTCGACAGCGACCAGGTCATCCTGAAGAACATCGACGAGATGATGGACGTCGAGCTCCCGGACGGTTGGATCGCCAGCACCCATGCATGCACATGCAACCCGCGTAAGCTGCCGCACTACAGCAAGGACTGGTACGTTTTCCTGTCTTGTCTTGTATATGCCCGACCCCTGGATATAAGGATCGTACCCGTGACTATACGGTACCTGCAGCGCCGCCCGCACATCCCGATTGGATGCCGCGGTGGCGGGTGTGCCGAAGACGGGCAAGGGGATTGCGAGAAAGGAACACACAATACCTTACGAACAGACCGCATAGCTGACAACACCGTGCCCCCCGGCCGCAGGGTCCCCGAGAACTGCGCCTTCACCGCCGCCGACCAAGCGACAGGCACGCCGGCGCCGATCACCGGGCAGAGCCCGAACAACCACCACCTGCTGAACAGCGGGACGGTGGTGCTCAAGCCCTCCAAGGCCCAGTACGACGCCCTGATCGACGCCATGAACACCCATCCCGACGTGCCGCACATGCTGTTCTTCGACCAGGACCTCCTGGCCATCGTCTACCGCGGCCGCTGGAAGCCACTGCCCTACCACTACAACGCGCTGAAGCCCATGCGCGCGTGCCACGCCGGCCTGTGGAAGGACGAGGACGTCAAGATCCTGCACTACATCCTGGACAAGCCCTGGAAGAGCCGCGCGTTCGACAAGGAGGATACCGTCCAGAGCACCCATCAGATATGGTGGGATCAGTACGCGCGCGTCGAGGAGGAGTGGACGACGAGTGCGGATGAGAAGAAGAGGCAGATTTGGCGGGATGTGGTTGTGCCTGTGGTCGCGCAGGAATAAAGGGTTGGAGGACAGTTGGTGATAGAAAGTCGAGAGATGCGGTTCGGTTGGGTATCGCTTTTGACAGAAAGCTGAGAGGTGTGATTCGGCAGGGCAGAGAGATATGATCGGAGGCTATGAATGATATCTGGCGTACGGCTTCCTTGGGTTCATAGACAGATACCAGGATGATACCTGCGAGCGCGCATTGCTGCTGCTGCTGCTGCTGCTGGGCTCGTAATTTGACAGCCTGGATGTAATCACGAAGTACGATTTCCCGAGACCGTATATACGCTTTTGCCTGCCTTCCTAGCTGCCTTTCAACGTATTCTCCGATTTTAGGTATACCATTTCGCCCTGGTGATCAAGACCTACAACGCCGCCCCTATGTCCCCCTTTCATCACTCTTTAATCTTGGCCTCGCTCTTCATCGGCCTAGCCCCAAAAATGGTGCTACCAACACGCACCTCATGACTACCCAGCGCAATAGCGCCCTCGAAGTCCTCACTCATACCCATGCTGAGCTCGAGCTCACGGTCGAGCCCAAGTTCCCGGGCCACGAGGTCGCGCTGCTCGCGCAGGCAGACGAAATCCTCGTTCTCCTGGCCCTCCCCCGTGGCCACCGACCGCGCGATCGCCCCGATGGTCATCAGGCCCAGCAACCGCAGGTTCGGGAGCTGCTCGCCCTCGACCAGGCGGCACAGGTCCACGGTGTCGGCGCCCGGCGCGCAGCCCGACTTGGCCGCCTCGCCCGACGTGTTGACCTGCACGTGGACGTTCAGCGGCGGCAACGAGGCGTTGTCCCCGCGCGCCTTGTCCAGGAGCTGCGCCTTCTTCGCGGTGTCCACGCTCGAGACGCACCACAGGTTCGGGATCTTGGCGAGGTTCTTGCAGTGGCCTGGCGGAGCGTTAGGGTAATAATAAGGCAGGGTAGGGTGGGAGGACGAGCGACGCACCCGACTGCAGCCCCCCGATGAAATGCCACTGGATGTCCCGCGGCAGCAGCGCGGCCTTCTGGCTCAGCTCCTGCGCGTAGTTCTCCCCGAAGTGCAGTTGGGGCGGCGTGGCCCGCTGCGCGAGCGCCAGGATGTCGTTCGCCGGCTTCAGCTTTGAGACCGCTACTAGACGGACCTGGGGAGGGCGTTAGCGGCTGGAATATCCCACGAATATCAAGACTGCGCAGTCGTCTAAGATGGACTTGCGGCAAGCGGTCGTGGGAACTCACATCCCGGCCGTTCGCGGCGGCGGCGATCCGCTTGCTCACTTCTGATAGCTGCGAGACCAGCGCCTCGGCTCTCGATGGGTCAATCTTCATTTCATCCGCGTCGGCCATCACAACGTCATAGGACGGATCACTTTAGGAATCACCGAGATGACACAGATTTGTCAGGACTTTCAAAGTGAGTTATTACTAGGTTTGGGATTAAGTGCCCAAAAGAACGATATGCCATGGCATTCGAATGTCGTCGGAAGTGAAGATGAGTATCTAGTAGTTGCATAGAGGAGTCTACTAGGATGGGAATACTGTATACTATGATATATCTCTACCTTATGCAAATGGGAGATAGCAAGTTCTGCTCCAAAACTGATAACGTTAGGCGATTAGCTCCGATACGAGATCCAGATTTCCAATTCTCGCCGGATCGATCGGTTTTGCGACACCACGTCCAACGTCGACAACACCACACCTGTCGCTTCACTATGGCCGACCCCCTATTGACTTCGCTCTGCACCATCTGTCGTATCGAAGAACCGCGCTACAAATGCCCGCGTTGTGGTACGCGAACGTGCTCACTGGCCTGTGTAAAGAAGCACAAGAACTGGTCCTCTTGTAATGGCGAACGCGATCCAACTGTCTTTATTCCCCGCGAGAAGCTGAAGACCGATGCTGGCGTTGACCACGACTACAATTTCCTCACCAAAATCGAACGCTCCGTCGAGCAAGCCGAGAAGATACTAAGGGAGGAGAGAGACATTCTGCCACAGGGTCCCTCAAGCGCGCCGCCGAACAAGAAGCTGCGCCTTCACAAAGGACAGAGCAGAGGGAAGACGACGCTTGAGGATAGCACACGCAAATGGGAGAGGAACACGATCAGCCGCATGCGCCGGCTTGGAATCCATGTCGCATCCGTGCCGTACGGCATGGCTCGATCGAAAGAGAACAAGACAAGCTGGAACAGACGGACAGGGACGATCAATTGGCAGGTAGAATGGATTGACATGACTACTGCGGAGTCCCCCAACCAAGCGAGAACGGATACCCAATCGAGGAGGATACTGCACAAGATTCTCGACGAAGCACCCCTCTACGAGGGCTTCGCGGATGCCAAAGAGATCCATCGTCAACGCCAACTCAGTGAGACGGAGCGCGCACAGGAGAAGCAGCTTCGGAAGCAGCAGGGAAGCTCCAAGGGCGGTCAGAACACCACCTCCACCGCGTGGGAAGCCCAATTATCTTGGATGCAGGATCCCCAACGAAGTACGTGGAGTGAAGCTTTCATTGGCCAGAGCACGGGGATACCAGGGACCTCCTTATGCCGCTTCTTCTACCATAAACCAAAGACACCTTCGAAAGAAGCCCCAAGACTCATTCCTGTCGATTCGGCAGACACCCTTGCTTCATTGCTACCTGGCTTCGATGTGCTGGAGTTCCCAACGTTCTACGTTTTCCCACCCGACTCGGAGAAGGAAATCGAGGGCTTTGTGATAGAGAACAAGCCTAAGAAAGCTAAGGATAGGAAGAGAAAAGCATCGGCACTTGTCGAATACGGTTCTGGTGGGGAGTCATCTGGGGAAGAGGAGGAAGGAGAGGTAGCAGATCGGCCTGATGCCAATGATGATACCTCCGATGACACAACAAGTAGTTCGGGTTCAGATTCGGATCCGGAAATGGATGAAAGCTGAGGTAGCATTATATCTGGTCTGCGATGGATCAAATGCGAACTATTCTACATACCAGCGCGTTTCTCAGGACTTCGACCAGCTTTTCAATGGAACCCGACCTGAGCCACGCTTGAATTGCAGATAGATGAGGTCTTCAATGCACATGTAAGCAAGTAGGTGGTATATTCACCTATCCGAGCGTTGAAGTGCACCACGCCACAATTGGAGGTGGGAATGGCTGGAGCTGTTGGACCCACTAAGGTAACGGATTTTGCCTTTCCTTTCAATTCTCAGCCTCTTCCGTGATCTGGGTTCTTCTCCATCCCACACCTTTCCTTGCGTTCCCCAAACAAACGATCCCCTCCTAATTCCCATCCACTCCCTCATCTCCGAGGACACTGCATCATCTTCTGCATTAATTGCATTCCTCATTCCCCTGCGCATTGAGCGCACACCTTGCCGACCATGTCTGAGTTCCTTGGGTGAGTGCAGGTGCTTCGGCTTCTGGATAGGGCCCAGCCCCCCTAACGTGTGCCCACGTAGTTCGCGCATATCTCTCATATCCAAGAGCGACATCCGGTAGGTTCTCCCCTTCGAAGTATCCTTCCTAGGGTACATCCATTGACGGGCTTCTCCCAGATACACCGGTGTCCTACACGAGATCAATTCCGCCGAGTCGACCGTGTCCCTGGAGAATGTCAAGTCGTTCGGCACCGAGGGCCGGAGGGGCAACCCCGACGAGGAGATAGCACCATCAGAGCAGGTCTACGAGTACATTGTATTCCGTGGCAGCGATGTGAAGGACCTACGTATCGAGCAGGCCGCTCCTCCCAAGGAGAACCAGCCCCCCAAGATGCCGGACGATCCCGCAATTGTCGGAGTAAGTCACCTTCATACCGCACAGCTTCCACTCCTTTCCGTATCCTATGACGAAAAATTTCGGATGTAAAACTATGTTTTACTGAAAAGCGCAAACAAACCCCGTGTTGATATTTCCGTTGCCTTCCTTCTGATCTATTGCGGATATTCCTTCTTGCTCAAGAACTTGGTCGCATAGCAAGCAACAATGGCTAACACATGACCCTTTGTTTCAGGCTGGTAGCCGGCCCGCTGGCAACAACATGCCTCCCCCTCCTGGCGTCGGAAACCAAGGTCCAGGACCTTCTGGTTTCGGCCAAAACCCGTATCCCCCCAACTTCTACCCCCCGCACCCAGGACAATGGGGCCGCGGTGGTCCTCCCGGACCTGCACAGGGCTTCAACGGAATGCCGTATCCTCCGCCTCCGGGTTGGTTTCCCCCTGGCCAAGGCTTCCCGCCTGCAGGTCCTGGTCCGTGGAATAACTTCGGATATCCACCTGGACCTCCTGGACCGCCGGGCATGCCTGGCCAAGGTATGAGAGGAACCCCGCAGCAGGATAACAAGCCAGCCCCCATCGGTGCTGGAGTCGACAAGCAAAGACCGGTTGGTACCCCCGCGGTTGAGTTGCCTTCGGAGGGACCTAAGTCAATTGGACAGACTCCTATCCAGTCCGCACAGACGAATGTCGCACCAACACCTCCGGTAGAGTCGAAACCGACCGCCGCCGAAGTGAAAGCCACGGCAGACACGCTGTCGGCCAAGCCCCAAGCTCAAGCTACAAACACCGCCAAAGCTATTCCTACTGGCCCCAGGAGCACACGAATTACTCCTGCTGTGCCGATGCCGGTGCCAGCTCCCGCGGTTGCCAAGGCAGGTCCTCAGGCGGGTCCTCAGGTGACCGCTGCCACTGCTTCTGTCAAACCTACTGGTGAACAGAACATGAGAGATGCGACGCAGGCGGCCAAGGCGGCCGTGGCCGTGGCAATGGCAAAGCTGGACAACCCTGCGGGTGCCGCAGCTCCCTCCGGACCAGCTCCCGTGAACAACAATGCTATGGATAACCTGACCAAGAAGGTCAACGAGATGCGAGTCAATGCTACCCGCGGCGGTGGTAGAGGACGCGGTCGCGGAGGTCGTGGTGGTGCGCAAAGCAAAGTTGAAGTGCCCGAGGATGACTTTGATTTTGCAACGTCGAACGCGAAGTTCAACAAAGGGGACCTTGTGAAGGAGGCCATCGCAGGATCTCCTGTCGCTGAAACCCCGAACGGTGCCCCGGCTGAGCCCCAAGAGGTCGATGACACTGCGGTGCCTGTCGCATACAACAAGACCCGCTCGTTCTTTGACAACATCTCCAGCGAGGCCAAGGATCGGGCCGAGAACAACGGCATGAAGCCTGGCGGACGTGAGTGGCGCGGCGAAGAACAGCGCAAGAACATGGAGACGTTCGGCCAAGGCAGCGTTGACGGCGGATACCGCGGAGGCTACCGAGGCCGTGGACGCGGTCGCGGTCGTGGCAGTGGTCGTGGTCGTGGCCGCGGCCAAGGCGGCGGTTTTAGACAGCCCGCTGTCCCGCAGTAATCCACGGCAACCTCTATTAATACCGGCGTATATGGTTGCAGCGTTGCTGGGATATCTAATGGCATTGATGACTGCTGAGTTCTTTGGAGAATCCGGCGTCAGTTTCTCACTCTACGGTTCCACGCTATAGCCGGGCACTCGCGCGCGGTGACTCGACTCCCTTCCTTCTTCGATTCTGGTCCGTCTTGAGATGGCGGACTGTCTATCGACACCAATGATTCACGGACATGACATCTGTACATTGTATCATCAATCGGGCGAGTCGCGTGGGCGTGGAATCAATCTTCTTCCTGCTTAGGAATTCGGCCGGCAAGCAAGCGGCTTTGCAAGGCCTTGACGTTTTATGGAAGCGGCTTGGTTGCGAGTCAAGACATTGGCGTATGGTCTTTCATCGAGGAGTTACATGCACTTGGCATTGATCTTGACGAAGATGCACGAAAAACGTTCAAGTGCTGAACATGACGAGGGCTATTGGCTGTTGCCGCCGGCCTAAAGGGTAAAATAGGTTACGCTCGAGAAGCATTGCATTGCGGATGAGACTGGACACGTCTCATGGATGGTTGGACTTGATGGAACTGGTCTTATTTGAACAAGATTGCCATGTTCGGAAGGTCACTCGCTCTAGGACCTCCGAAGCCAATATAAGACCGTCAAGTCCATATGAACTGATAACCGAGTGATGTCGTGACACAAGTCTACCAAACCGCCGACGCTTTCTTGGCCGTGGAGAAGCGCACCAGCTACTGACACCTCGCAAGTACGGATGGATTATTTGCCCACGAGGTCTCATATTCCCACGGGGTCCTCTGTTAGCGGTTTGATCTCGGGATAGACGTCTCTGTGGTTCTGTCAGCAGCCGCATCACAGACTCTTCATCAGACAGCAGGAGATGGGCAGGAGCAGAACCACAGCAACACATCTCAAACCGCGGGAGATATAGGCAGACCGAAACAACAGCAACAGAGAAGGGGGGGCGGGGGGCGGCGCCAGCGCCAGCGACGCCTCCGGGAAGCGCAGGTCGAAGCAGGCCAGGCAGCCCAGCCCAGCCCAGCCCAGCCGGCCCACGGGGGGCTCGGGCACCGGCGGGCCCAGGCGCGCCCGCCCGCCCGCCCGCCTGCGTGCCGGCCGGTCGACTCGCGCAGGGCGCCCCGTAAGTAAGTAAGTTAGTCCGAACAGGTGCAGCTTCTCGTAGCCGAGCGCCGGCGCCCGCGGCCAGCGCCCCGTCCGTCCGCCCCCGATCAGCACGCTGCGGTGGTACAGCTTGGTGGTGCACGGGTCGGGGTCTCGAGGAGGGGGAGGGCGAGGGCGAGGGCAGGGAGGGAGGGGAGGAAGGGGAGGTGGTGGTGGTGGTCAGGGCTCCCACGTGCACCGGCACGTGGATCCCTACGTGTATGTGGATGCCGTGCTCGGCGGCCGCCCAGCACGAACGGCGAGCGGGCTTCGGGCTCGGCGAGCGAGAGCGAGAGCGAGTCCGCGGCCGAGAGGCCGATGTAGTCGCTGGCTTCGGGCAGGAAGAGGATCTAGATCGCCGGTCAGGTGGGGTTAGTTGTGGTGCGACTGCGACTGCGATGGGGGAGAGAGAGAGATAGATAGATAGGCGGGGGAGCGGTGATCATGCCCCCCCCCCCCCCCCCGCTCCCCGTGAGCAAGTAGGTCAGTCAGTCAGTCAGTCAGTCCACGGGAGAGCCCGGAGACGCCGCTGTATGCCACGAGGTGCCAGACGCAGGGGACGGACAGGCGATGACCACGAGGTCTTCACCCCCCATTGATAGGCATCGCCTTAACCTAGGTAAGTAGAGTAGACTGCAGAGTCCAGACCGCGAAGGCGAACGAACCCCGCGGCGGCCGGAAACGGGCCCAGGCGACATGAACTCCGTGGTGTCGCCGCCGAGCGCACACCAGCGCGATCCAGGAACGAGTCGCGAATCACGGAGCGAAGGAGGAGCACGGCGGCGCATGTATTTATTCATACCTTAGCACCGGCCTGCGCGGCCTGGGCCACGAGCCTCACGCACTGCTCGGGGTTATGGGCCATGGAGCGGGAGGAGCAGATCTGCCCCACCGCCTGGCCGCCGCCACTCCAGCACCAGCGTCAGCGACGGCTCGCAACCGAAACCAACGTACGACGGGGGACATTTACCGCTTTCGCCATGGTTTCTTTCTTGCCCGGCTACCGCAGCGGGGGGTACGACGACCATGGAGGGGTTTCGGACTCCGCGGGGGTTCATGTAGGTTATTAATGTGATGGTACTGGTAACCGATGGACGAAGGAAGGAAAGCGCAGCAGGAGCAGCAGCAGCACACCAACGCAGGAACCGGAGAAGAGACGTCGACGCAGCTAGATAGCTAGCTACTTTAGCTACCAGGTTGGCTTGAATATTTCTCAAGATAGGCTGGTAGGAGGTTGGTAATAATAATAAGAGATAGGTAGGGGAAATGGACCGGTGGCATTTGCGAGGAGCTCCAGCCTCCAGCTGCATGGGGATCGCGCTGGTCGGTTCCACATTCGCCGACTCGGGCAAACCCGACCTAAGTACTGTAACTGAGTAGCGGACGCGGGGGATTCGGATGGGGCGACACTAAGGTACTGTACCTACCTACCTAGGTACTTATTACCTGTGGTTCTAAAGTCAGATTGCCAGATCGAGAGGCAGGAAAGCTTCCGTCACACAAGATCACGATCAAAAAAATCTCACTCGTGGTGGATGACTTATGCAGTTTTATTGGCCACGACGCCATGCTCTAGACCAGGTATACTGAACGTAACATCTGTTCTCTCCTCGCAGGCTACGCTTCACGAGCGTAATTACCATGTGCCACCACCGCTTCTTCTCATAAAAGCGCGGTGAAATCCCCGCAAGACCGAACAACCGAGCCTCAACGCCGCCTCCTTCTCGGAAGCGTGGAAAACCAAATGCAGAACCCCAGCTCCGGTTGCCCTCTGATGCCAACGCCAGGCTGAAAGTGGAAAGGTATACTGAATACAAGGCGTGGAATCCTCTTTTTGTTTGGGGGCCAATGTGTCTGGGTGTCTGTGTGTGTGCGTGTTTGTAGGTTGCGAAGCCATCGGGGTGTGATGATGGCGTTTGTAGCGGGCTTGGTAGATATTCGCGCTCCGGTTTCTACGTTGCCTTGTCTGCCCGTGATTCCGAGTTCTCCGCCGAGACCCGGTCGCCCGTCAGGGACTTGTCCATCTTGCCAAGGGCATCTTGGAGTAACTTCTTGTAGCCCCGCGCTTCCAGCACCGTGGCCCAGTCGCGCAACTGGATATGCTTGCCTTTCTCCGAATCTTCCCGGAACTGTCCAAGGTGTGCGACGCCCGCTTTGGTGAGAGGTCCGCGCGCCGTTCGACTCCGTCCAGCTCCACCCGATGCCCCCAGTCCGGAGGCTGCCGGCGCTCGCGGGGTGCTTGCGCCGCTGTTGCCCGCGTCTCCCGTCATCCACGAGTACTTTTTCTTCTTGCTCCCCGTAAAGAAGCTGAGTGTACTATTGACGGTAGTGCTGCTGGCTTCAGCCGCCTTAGCCGCCTTCTTGCTCTCTTTCTTCGATGGTGCTTTCGCGTCGCCTTGCTCAGGCGCCACCGAGCCGGGTGTGCCAGGTGCTACAGACCCGGCTCGTGATCCATCATCGGCGCCGTCCCTGTCTTTCTCTAGCAG
The DNA here is from genome assembly GCA_022376655.1 of Xylariomycetidae sp. FL0641. NCBI lineage: Eukaryota > Fungi > Ascomycota > Sordariomycetes > Xylariomycetidae sp. FL0641. The sequence continues at coordinate 62,202 of JAJJKE010000057.1, forward strand.
CTTGTCCACTCGCTTCTGTCGCTTCTTCAGCCGTCCCTCTTCGGCATTTTGCGCGAACTTCCCACCAGAAAGCATGGAATCTACCATGTAGTTCGGAGAAGGTGCGTCTGAGACGGGCGTTGGCAGCCCATTGCTCATCTCACCAGCCGAGCCTAGAATACGTGTCAGCTTGTACTGTGTAAGAAAATGAGTAAAAGAATCTTCCGTACGCTTCCGTGCATTGGTGCGGGGACTCGTCGCACTTTCCGCGCCCGTACGTGCGCCAGCAGACTCGCCGTTGACCGTACCCGAGGGCTGCACTGCTGCTGCATCTGCCCACTCCGGAGGAACAACTCCGTGCGATGTCTGCTGACGTATCGTGGCCACCTCGCCGGCCTCCCTCAGCAGATCTCGTAGATGCTCCTTCGTACCTATCGAAAGAATGGCAATCTGATCCACGAGGTATGCGTCTTGCGGGATGAAGGACCCTGTAGTATGCACAAATGCGCCGTTGTCGCCTGGCCGAGTGACTACCTTCAACTCAGGCTTGGGGAAATCAACCGGGTTGTTGAACTTTCCCATATACTGTTTGTTGTCCGGCTTCAAGTCCAAGTTAAGACCCAGCCCGTACTTTTGCGCGATGTCGTTCATTTGCTTGTGGACGCGTCCAGGCTCCAGGGTGTTCTGTTTGATCTCGTGGCTTCGAGTCACAGCCAGGCGCCGGGCGGCTTGGTTCCAAGCTAGGTCGGCGCTCTCTGCCGCGAGTTCTTCGTGAGTCTTCGCCTCGGTCGCTTGCGCCGGTTGATTGGCAGGTCCGGCCCCATAAAAGGAATCTTTGCTGCCGGGCTGGAAGCTGCCCCCGAGGTCTTGGTTGAGATACTCCATCTCTTCGTCAAGGTCAATACCTGTTCCGACAAGCATATCGTCCACATCGTATGATGCGGTCTTGGACGGTTGCGCTTTGGTAGGGTTAATCGTCGGGGGGCCCATGGTGTTGGCCGGAGGAGGGTTCGTCGATGACGGGGCCATGGGAGCAAGAGTCGCGGGAGTGTAGGGTGCCGGTGTCGATAACGCACCAGGCGTGGGTGGTTGCGGAGAAGGTAATGTAGCCGCCGGGGTGGCAGGGGGCATCGACAAAGCCATGCCAGTGGACGTAGAGCGACCGTGGCCGTTCTGCTGGTAGGATGTGTAGGAGTTCTGAGAGAACTGCGCGTTGGAAGCCTGAGTGGCGGGCGGAGCAGGCATGGAAAGTGTGGGAGTAAGCGGACCGGGCGTCGTGGGCGGCGGGCTGGTGGCGTAAGGAGAGTTCGCGTAAGGAGAACCGGGTTGAGAAGGACCGGAAGGGGAAAGCTTCTGTCTCTTTTGTTGGGAGAAAGCAAAGCTGTTGCTTGTGGTGTTGGGAGATGGAGAAGCCTGAGGAGAGAACTGAGGCAGCGTGGGCTGCTGTGACTGCGCCATTGTGGAAATCTGGTCGAAGGTTGGATCTGGGGAGAGTTCGGGTCGGAGTGCAAGATTTGGTAGAGGTAAGGTAGGGCAAGCGTGTGTTGGTCTGATTGTTGGTCTGGTCGAGACGAAGCGGTAGCCGCGCAACAGTCAGTCGCAAGCTGGCAGAAGTGGGGTTCGCGCGCGTGTGCGGATTAATGAATGGCGGTCGCAGTTACGCGGCAATGGGAGGAGGAAATCGAACGCGACGGAGAGGAGGCTCAGAGGCTCTCTAGACAGCGCGCACTCGGGTTCGGGCCAGGCACTGTGCCTGTTCGCGGGAGGTGTCAATGCCCATTCGACAACAAGGGAGCCAGGGTGTCGAAGTGGACGGAATCGTACGTCGTGGTGATCTTGTTGATGCGCGCAACTATTCGCAAAGATGGCGCAAGAGGAGTTCGTTCTCGGTGAGATTGTGTGGTTGTGCAGTCTCGTGTGGGTGTTCCGTGGCAGACTGGCAGTAAGGTGATGTTCACAAGAGATAGGTAGGTATCCCCAAGGCGTGCAGGTGCAGTAGCAGAAAAGCTTCCCCGACTGGAAAGCTGTGGTGTTGCAGGCCCCAGACTCCACAATTTACAGGCCGGAGCAGAGAGGAAGCAGTCAAGGCAGCCGCACAGGTGGCAGTTTCCGTCAGAGTGCAGCTCTGATAAAAGGCAGGCACGCAGGGTGGCAGGGCAGGTGACAGGCGTGGTTGGCAGGCTACGGTGGACCACAGCCCTCAAACTGCCAGAACCATCGCTGGCCCTTGAATGAACATGGCCCGGGGATCCCAATTACAGAGGGGAGGAGCTCACGTCTGCTGCGAGATCGCGAGACCCAATTTAGGTTAGTGCCAATTAGCTCGGAACATATTATTTCCGCAGAGCCTCATAGGGCTATCTAGGTAGGCCCTGACCCAACTTTCGTACCCATAATCTTATCTGTTCATGGGGATCCGTAGAAGTACCTACCTAGGTACCTTCTGGCCTCTGGTCTTGCGGCCGACTCGACTTCTGGGTGGAGCACCGGGATGAACATCAACCCAAGCCGCCAAGTCATTGTTCACCAGCATCTTGCCATCAATCACCAGTTCCTGGCATGCGCATCCCGCACAACCCAGCTGGACACATGGTGAATAGTAGCCCATCTATCCCCTCTCACTAACATTCAATTGTCTGAGGCAACAGAATTGCACCATTTGCCTCTGATCAACGCTTTCGAGACTGGCCACGCGCTGCCCCATTGCCTTTCGACGCGTCCACACGTCTCATCCAGCCGACTGCCTGCCGTCGCTAAACACACCGCTTCAAGATTCCTTACCTATTCAAGGGTATTGTTCGATCTGCTGCTGCTGCTTTGTCTGGGCCTCGACATCAAATAGACCCTTCCTGTGGTTGTCGGTCTTCGATGGGCTAGCAGCGAACAATGGCTTCGAAGCGCAAAGCTGCTGCCATGGCGGCTGCAGCCCCCGAAGAGCCTGTCGATCCCTCTGATGAGCTGATGTTTCTTTGCCTAGGTGGAGGAAATGAAGTTGGTCGATCATGCCATATCATACAATACAAGGGCAAGACTGTCATGGTACGTAGACCAGCTCTCCCTGCCTCCCGCCCTCCTGCACGACAGAGAGCTGACCACTTTCCACCAGCTCGATGCCGGCCAGCATCCAGCATATGATGGTCTGGCAGCGCTTCCCTTCTACGATGATTTCGATCTCAGTACGGTCGACGTTCTCCTAATCAGCCAGTAAGTTCCACCGAACTTATACCTACTTGATACCACGCGGTGAAGACCGAGGGCTCTATCGGTTGGATGAAGGGCAATTCTGTATCGTTACCTGCGACCTGGGCGCACCGTACATCCCGAACCATCCCAGAATGCAGAGGTTGGCCTTGCAAACGTAGACGCAGGCACATTCTGCGTTCCTCTCATGTACCGAGCTATCAATACAAGATATTATCCTGTCACCCAACCGGTAGCTCTCTTGACTGTCGTGAAGCTCCATACCGCGAATTCCTTGCCGTCGATTCCCCTTTTCAGCAGTATCCGAAACACGGCTGACCGCGTACCAGCTTTCACATAGACCATGCGGCTTCTCTTCCTTACGTACTGTCCAAGACCAACTTCAGAGGCAGGGTCTTCATGACGCATCCAACCAAGGCGATCTACAAATGGCTCATTCAAGACAGCGTCAGGGTCGGGAACACTTCATCCAACCCGACCTCCCAGCCTGTGTATACAGAGCAGGACCATCTCAATACCTTTCCACAAATCGAGGCCATCGATTACCATACTACCCATACCATATCATCCATCCGCATTACCCCTTATCCCGCCGGACATGTCCTGGGCGCGGCTATGTTCCTCATAGAGATAGCAGGGCTGAACATCTTCTTCACCGGCGATTACTCCCGGGAGCAGGATCGGCATCTGGTCTCCGCCGAGGTTCCCCGAGGTGTCAAGATCGACGTACTCATTACCGAGTCTACGTACGGAGTATCGACTCACGTGCCTCGGGTTGAGAGGGAACAGGCCTTGATGAAGTCCATCACGAGCATCTTGAACCGGGGCGGTCGTGTGCTGATGCCTGTCTTTGCGCTCGGCCGAGCCCAGGAACTGCTGTTGATCCTGGACGAGTACTGGGCCAAGCACGCCGAGTATCAGAAAATTCCGATCTACTACGCTAGTAACCTGGCGAGGAAGTGCATGGTGGTCTACCAGACGTACGTGGGCGCCATGAACGACAACATCAAGCGGCTCTTCCGGGAGCGGATGGCCGAAGCTGAAGCGGCAGGAGACGGTAGGAAGGGCGGGCCGTGGGACTTCAAGTTCATCCGATCGCTGAAGAATCTCGACCGGTTCGACGACGTGGGTGGCTGCGTAATGCTGGCGACGCCTGGTATGCTTCAGAACGGTGTCAGTCGAGAGCTGCTGGAGAGATGGGCCCCGAACGACAAGAACGGCGTCATCATCACCGGTTACAGCGTTGAAGGCACCATGGCCAAGCAGATTGTCCAGGAGCCAGACCAGATCCAAGCGGTGATGTCGAGGAACACGAACGCGGTAAGGAGGGCGCCAGGCGGCGACGGCGAGAAGATCATGATTCCACGACGATGCAGCGTTGCAGAGTATTCGTTCGCTGCGCACGTGGATGGGCAAGAAAACAAGGACTTCATAGAGGAGGTTGCTGCTCCCGTGGTGGTGAGTATCCCGTCCACGCGAGGAAACCTGCGACGTGGCTACGGTAATGCTAACGCTGATAGATCTTGGTACACGGCGAACAACACAACATGATGCGACTCAAGTCCAAACTTCTCTCTCTCAACGCCAGCAAAACCGACAAGGTCAAGGTGTACAGCCCCAGAAACTGCGAAGAGCTGCGGATACCGTTCAAGACGGACAAGGTTGCTAAGGTGGTGGGGAAGCTGGCGTCCATACAACCACCAGACCAGCTGGCCGCACCGGAGGAGCAAGGCGCGAACCTCATCGCCGGCGTCATCGTGCAGAACGACTTCAAGATGTCTCTGATGGACCCGGAAGACCTTCGCGAGTATGCGGGCCTGACTACGTCTACGATCGCCTGCCGTCAGCGCTTCAGCCTGAGTGCAGCGGGTATTGACTTGATCAAGTGGGCACTTGAAGGCACCTTTGGAAGTATCGATGAGTTGCCTGAGACTAAGAAAAAGCAGAAGGCCGAGGGTGAGGACGAGCCGATGAACGGAGTTGCCAAGATGGAGGACGCGGACGAGGAGGTCAACCAGCTCGTCGCAGCCTACTTGGTTATGGGCTGCGTCACGGTGCGATACCGCAGCAATGGAGAGGTAGAACTGGAGTGGGAGGGCAACATGCTGAACGACGGAATAGCGGACGCCATCATGGCCGTCCTGCTTTCAACCGAGAGCAGCCCGGCTGCGGTGAAGCGTAAGTCTTCCACGTACCATTATCCCCGTGGCATCTAGCGGATACTGATGACGCGTGCAGAATCCGCAAGCAAGCACCCGCACTCGCACTCGCTACCGGAGCGCAACCCGCACGCACGGCTCAGCCCGCACGAGCGGCTCGAGCGGCTCTTCATGTTCCTGGAGGCGCAGTTCGGGGCGGACGCGGTGTCGCCGATCGCGGCGCCGAAGCTGGCACCGAAGCCCGCGAAGGACAAGAAGCCGAAGAAGAACAAGACGGAGGCGGATTCGGAGGAGGACTCGGACGCGTCGATGGAACTGTCGGAGGACGACGACGACGATGGCGAGGAGGCGGAGGAGGAGGAAGAAGAGGAGCGGCAGCGGCAGGCGGAGCTCGAGCGGCTGCACCGCGTCGGGGTGCCGGTGCCCGGGGTCGCCATCCGCCTCGACAAGCACGTCGCCTCGGTCTGGCTCGAGACCCTCGAGGTCGAGTGCGCCCACAAGGTCTTCGGCGACCGGGTGCGCGCCGTGGTTGAGCGCGCGGTCGAGGTCACGGCGCCGCTCTGGGGGTGAGGGACGGGGGAAGTTCAAGTTGGCTTGGGATGTACTACTACTACCATCTTACTACCTACCTACCTGGTACCTAGTGGGTAAGCAGGAGATGGAGATGTAGGATCGGGCGCGACGGGTTTCCCATTTCGTACAGATTTCCGGCGTCTGTTGGCGAGGCTTACAAACATCGCTTGCCTCGTACTTGTTTATTGGCCATGGACGATCCGTATTGATTGGTGGCAAGGCGTACAAGGAGGCGAATCTTGAAAGTGTTGGTCCTCGGCCCTCCCCGTTCGTTTGCGACAAGTTACCACACTCTCTTCTCTGTGTGCTGCCAGTGCCAATACACCGCATTCCAGGCCCTTCCGTCCGCTTGGAGATGCAATGTACGATTGGTGTCAGCCTCGGCTAGGTACTTTTCCAGTAGGAGGGGAGAGGAGATGGGAGGGGGGCAGTGTGCTCTCAGCCCCCAGCATAGCCCCACACTACCTAGGTAGGTACTTTAAAGTACCTGACCTTCAGAGTCCAACAGCGAACACGTGCTTTGTCACATCTTGGTACATACCTCTCCTACCTAGGTAGGTACCTTCTACCTAGGTGGGACAAACACACCTACCTAAGGTACCTTGCCTTCTGCTAATAAGATGCACGACGGTAATTTAATTCACTCAGCCCCGTTGCGATTATTTGTATAGCCTCGCTCCTCCGTTTCACGTGGAACGCCTGACCATCCCTCGCAACATCTGGTCCTCGGTCCAAAGCATGATCGAAATCTAGGATGGGCACTGTCTCCTTTGCTAAGGTAGCTGTATCGAAAACGCCTCGTTAGGCAGACTTCCGGGCTTATTCTTTCGGTAATCGGGATATGTGATATAAAACAACAGCCAACAACCAACAACCAACAACCGGCCATCCACGTGCTTGCCTCGCATTCCAGTCATACCTCCCTCTTGACCAGGGACCAGGGACCACAGACCACAGACCACATGACAAACAAAGAGCAAACTTTTGCCACTGCCAACACTGTGCCGTGTGCGACTCCCCGACTACAAGAACCGCACCTCCTCGCCAGTGAACCTCGCCCGACCCCAGAGGGATTTTATTCTCGGACATTACCCACCTCATACCATCACCTACACCATCACCTACACCAGCACACACAACCCATCCATCATCATGGGCAAGCCAGAGGACAACTATCTTAGTCCGAATGACACCGGCAACGGCGGCTTCCTTCGACGCAGCAGATCCAACAGCTCGCAGAGGAGCGAAGGCAAGCCTACTTCCAGGCTGAGTCGCTTCTTCAGCAGAAGCGGCAGTAAGAACAAGGGAAAAGACGTCACCGGGGCCGCGCCGGATGAGGATTTGCTTGCGCCCCCGCCACCTTACGACGAGAGCGTTGCTGCTTCGGCGTCATCGGCATTCCCGAACGAGAAGTCTCCGAGCACGGCGACATCGTTCACGAATTTCGCCGTCCATGCCGAAGCTCAGACTTCCGCGGGGGCGAAGGCAGAATCCCCAAAAATCACCTTGGATGATCTCAAGGTTTACGACACCGTATTCCTGATCGACGATTCCGGCTCGATGACATCAGGGGATAATAACTCAACATTAACTCGATGGGAAGAGACCAGGCTGGTGATCGCGACCATAGCTTCCACCTGCACGAAGTATGATGAGGACGGCATCGACTTGTACTTCTTCAACACGAAGTCGGGCAAGCCGGACGACGGCAAGCCGGACGAGGGCGAGTCAGTCAAGCCGGGCAAGCCGGGCATGGCGGACACGGGGTTCTACGCCATCCGCGATGTGGAGAAAGTCTATAGGGCATTCAATGAGGCTGACCCGACGGAACGCGACAAACGCTATCGGCGGACGGGCAACTCGGAGGATCTGGGTACGTTCAACACGCCGACGAAGACGCGGCTGAAGCTGATTCTGGGTGTGTACATGGATGCGTACAAGGAGGCGCACAAGAAGGAGTACCCGAAGCTGTACAAGGAGGCGGACAAGGAGGCGGACAAGAAGGCGCACAGGAAGGCGGACAAGAAGGCGTGGGAGAAGGCGCACAAGGAGGCGCTCAAGAAGGCGTTCAAGAAGGCGCACATGGAGGAGTACCCGGAGGCGTATAAGGAGGCGCGCGAGGAGGCGCACAAGAAGGAGTACGAGGAGGCGTACGAGGAGGCGTACAAGAAAGCGCTCAACAAGGCGCTCAACAAGGCGTACAAGAAGCGCGGACAGATTAGCCAGGGCAGCGCGCACCGGCTCATGACGCCGCTGAACCTGATTGTGATAACGGACGGGATGCCGGACCGTAACGATGAGGACCCGAGCCGTGACGAAGACCCGGACAAGTACCTGGAGGGTTTGGCAAAAGATCTTGACGAACTGCACAAGACCCCCATCGACCAGGTCGGGGTGCAATTCTTTCAGGTGGGGAATGACAAATATGCGACGGCGGCGCTGAAGCGGTGGGACGGCGACAGCAAGCCCGAAGTTAAACGAGGAGAATACCGCGACATAGTCGACACCAGCAGCTGGGACAAGATGCAGGCGACCAAGATCCCTGGCCTCAGCGAGGACGCCATCCTGAAGGTCGTCCTCGGTGGCGTCCAGAAGCGTCTCGACAAGGAGAGGCTGACCTTCACCAAGGAGGAGAACTGAGGGAGGGAGTTGGAAGCGATGGTAGTGTGTAGAGAGAGAGAGAGAGAGAAAGACATCCTTCTGCTTCTGTCTTAACTAGATCGAATTATGAAATACCTCCCTTGAGTTCTTTTTCTCTCCATTTTTGGTTCAAGACTGCGAACCCCCGAAGACAGAACCTCGGGACAACCAGGCGGGAATGACGAATGCTCGATCGTCTTGCGTTGTGCTCAGACCTGAAAGCATAGTGAGCGGGCAACAGGTAACGCAGCTTTCCGTACTCGAGACGCAAGTGCCTCCTCGACTTACTTGACCGTTCTATCGGCTCCATCCATCTCATGTGTTATACATAGGTACCTTGCAATGGTGGATGGTTTGGCTACGTAGTAAGTGAGTCACTTGCACGTAGAACAACATTAGTATAACCCTGTGGTTGCCATTACGACGCAGCTGGGGAGTTATCTATCTATCTATCTGTCTAGACGCAGATGCTAGGCCCTGCCCGGGGAACAGTCCTAATGCACCATCGGCCCCTGACCTCGCGGGTAGAGATGCAGGCGGTATGTCGGAAGAAAGGGAAGAAGTTACTCAGAATGGACCGGAGTATCGAAAACGCCCCGCGAGGGAGTGGTATGCATCGAAATCCAGGTACCATCCACGTGCCATGTGCCGATGCCACGTGCTTTCGGGACGGGAAATGCAACGCGACGAGCAATGATCCAGTCGATTCGCAACTGAGGCGAAGACGGGGATCCGTGAAGGGGTGCGATGCCCATTACCGGGCCTGACGATGTCGAAAACCTGATGCTGCCTGCTTCTCTCGTGCCATGGATGTCCGCCCGGTCAGACGAGAAAGGTTCCTTTTTTTTGTGCCGGGATTTTATCTTTTTCCGATTTTTTTTTCTTTTATCTTTTTTCTTGTTTTGGTTGCTTCCAGGAGATCCTCGTAGAATCTCATAGAGAGCATCTCGTCCTTTTTGTTTTCTCCTGCTACCTCCCCGATGATGCGAATGATGCGAGTGTTGCTCAGGCCTAAGACCGCGCACGAATAGAATAGGCGCAGGATTGGAGTCTGGGGCCTGAGAGGATGGTGGATAGCGCACAGTCCTTGGTGCCGAGAAAAAAAAGAGTGATGGCGGATAAGGTGCAAGGAAAGGTATGGATTGCCCGGATAATCTATTTCATAACCAAGACCTCGGCCTTGTGGATGCCCAGGCATCGCAGGTTGCTGAGGTCACGGTCGTCACGCACGCTCAGGGTAGGGGTGATGACGAAGGAGACGCGGCACTGGCTTTGCTGAAGCTCATCGGGCCGCTGACCGTATACGGCGCCGTTCATGGCCTTCATGGTGCCGCAGGTAAACTTAGTACCGCAATCGGGGAAGGAGTAGTGCAGGGTGATGCCACTGGTCCAGATCTTGGTGCTCATGTCCCACGAGACGCCGACGACGATGCAGAGCGCCTTGACTGCCATGTCGCGGGTCACGTTCTTGGACTGCATGGGCGCGAGGAGATCCGCCAGCGACTCGGCGTGGTGCTGCACCACCTCGTTGCGGAACGTCTCGCAGTACTCCGACTTCACGATGGCCTGGACCAGGCGGGCGTGCTCCTGGATCACCCGCTGGCGAGACCGGCTTGAGCTTCGATCGTTGTAGCCCGCGATCTCGGCAATCTGGTCCTGCAAAGCACCCAGGTGATCGTCCATCTCGGCCGAGAATCCCAGGAAGATATTGGGAGAGATGATGCGGGCGAACAGGTAGTCGGTCACCGCTCGCTGGATGACGTAGGGTACTTGGGTCGCCTCCTGCAAGAGGAACTTGAGGTGGCTGTGAGCCGCCTTGCGATCGGCGTAGATCAGGCTAAGCAGGTACTCCCAGGTCTCGTCGTAGCCCTGGCCCAGCTGCGAGAGGGGGACTCTCGGCGCGTCCTGCTGGTGACTGTTGACCACATAGCCCTTGACCAAGTCGTAGAGATGGGTGATGGAGTTTCGGATGTCGATCGGGTCCCAGTGCTCCTTGTGTCGCGGGATCGAGCCGGTCTGGTGGCCCGCAGCGGGTACCAGAGCATTATCGTCGGTCGGGGACATCAGGCGCGTGTACTTGACCTCGGGCGAGTTGATAGCCGAGCCAGTGCGGCTGAGCGAGCCGTAGGACGTGGTAGTAGTGGTGGTTGTTGCGGTGGTCTGGGTGTCCCGACGACGGGGAGCCTGCTGAACTTGCTGCTCGCGCTTTCGGAGGCCAGCACCACTGTCATTGAGGCCGGTCATCTTCGGGCGACGTGCCAGGACATGGCCGGCGGGGATGGAGCGAGGCTGGGCCGCAGTCTCGTCATCGTGATCGTCCCCGTCGGCACGCGACGGCGCCCAGGCTGGTGCCTGAGGGTTGGGTCGGAAGGCAGTCCGGGTCGACTCGCGGCTGGGGGTGTTGTTCTCACTCTTGCCTGCACCCTTCTGCAGAGTCTTCAACAGCATGGTGTCGCGCTCGCTGAGCTTGGTCTTTCCACCAGAGGGGGCCACGGAGGACTCGCCATCCTTGGCCTGCATCCCCGTGAGGGTGGTGGGTGCAACTCTGCTGGTAAGCTCGGCGTTCTTCTGGCGAAGCTGTTTCACCTCCTCCTTGAGCACCTACGAGAGGGATGGTTAGTCAACCTCGCTCTGCAGTGCGGCATCTCGCTTGCATGAACTTACTTGAAGTTGAAGGTAGTGCTTGTCATCCTCGGCCTTGAACTGGTGCTTGATGTTATCGTGGTACTGCTTGAAGGCGTCGGCAGCGTCCTGCAGGCTCTGGATCTCCTGCTTGTGCATGTCCACCTCGTCTTGCATCACTCGGCATTCCTGCTTCAGGATCGACTCGCGCTGAGAGGCGGCGCGAAGCTGGTCTCGGATGTGGTCGTTGTCCGACTTCAAACGGTCGTTGGCCTGCGCCGTGCGTCTGAACGTCTCACGGATCTTGTCACGCGTGTCGGTAATGCCAAAGAAGGCGTTGCCGGTCATGTCGTAGATCTCACGCAGCGAATTCTCCAGCTGCAGAGCCGTCTCCATGGGAGCGCCCGAGGACTTGATCATGCTGGCGGCGATCTTGAGCTTACGATCAATCAAGGGCAGCCATTGCGCGTCCTTCCAAGTATTGTTAGCATGCCGTCAAGTGCGGAGGGGAGGCAACTTACGTCGTCGCCTTGGCCAGAAGAATTGACGCTGGAGACAGAAGCACGGTGGCGTGCGAAGGAACCGGAAGGTCCGGCGCCCATGAACTGGTTCTCGAAGCCGGCGCGGGTAGGGGGTCGAACCATAGGAGGCCGGCTGAACGGAGCACGGGCGGAGCCTGGCCGGGCAGTGCCGGGGCGGGTAGGGGGACGCATGGTCATAGCCTGGGAGTGGCCAGTGGCAAAGGGCAAGCCGGAACGGTACTCGTAGGTGGTGGGAGCTACCGACTGAGCGACACCACGGGTCATCTGGGTCGGGCTGTTGATGCCCACCCACTTGCGTGAAGCCTGGGCGAGATTGACCTCTTCGTCGGGCGGGGTGTCCGACTTGCTGGTCGAGTCGTTCTTGTGCGCCGGGGTGGTCTTCACCGAGCGGAGAGGCGCACCGCCGCCATCCGAGTCCGAGCTGGAGAGATTGTTAGACGCCATGGCGATGGATGATGATGATGATGGATGATGATGGATGATGATGGTGGTGAAGATGAAAATGGGGTTCCGGGTTAGTTTATATAAGGTTGGTAGAGATGCAGTCAGAAGAATGGACTGTCCAGGTAGCAAACGCCTTTCCGAATGTTGCCAAGCACCCAATGGTCCCAGGGAGAGCAAGAAGGTTGCAGAGTGGTTGGTACCGATGTTGGGAGTGCTCAAGGGCACGCACGAGTGGATGGGGGCGGAAGCCGGAGGAGGTGGGCAGAGGGTTAGATTGGGGAGGTAGAAAAGAAGGAAGGATCGAGAGGGCAGGGTGTGGTTGTGGGCGGAGGAGAAGGTGAAATTGGGCAGAGAGGAAAGGTTTGGTGTGGTTGGGTGTTGGCTGCTGGGCCAGCTCGAGGGAGGGTGCAGGTAAATATGTTGCAGAGGCGAAAGTTGGCCCGAGAACTGAAAAGATAAGAGAGCTTGGGTCAGTTCACCATCCGATGCAGTTCGTTGCGGGGGGACAAGGAGACTTACCGGCTTTCGTAAGAAATATTCTGCCAGTTGCCTGCGAGAAAGAGAGACCAGGTGCCAAGGTGCACAGAAGTGCTGCTTGACAAGTCGGGTCGAGATGGGGAGAGGGAAGAAGGAGGTACGGGTGCTCAATCCGGCAGAAGTGTGAAAGTGGACGGGGAACTGGTTGTTGCGGGAAGAGATGGGATGAAAAACTTGGCTGCGGTTGTTGTTCCAACGGAGGAGGGCTGGAAGGTTGAATGCAGTGCTTGTTTCTGCTGTGGAAGCGGGCGAAGGGGGATGGGGATGGGGATGGGGATGGGGATGGGTGCAAGTGGCTGGGTGGAGGCAGGCCGGAAGAGGGTGGAAGCGGAGGACGTCGCCTTGGTTGGTACCTTGCAGTTGAGCCAGACTCACAATGGGCAAGCACAAGGCATAAGGTAGCGTGTGTATGTGCGTGCACACATCGGATGCACACCTGGACAGTCCAAAGGAGGAGAAACTGGATCACTTACCTCTCGTTCAACAGTCCGACCTGACTACGCAGGGTTTTGATATTGGCACGGCGCCGGTTCATCTCCGCCAGGGTCGCCCGCGAGTGGCCCCATTCATTGCTGTTGCTGCTGCCAGCAACATCCGCCACAGCCAGCTTAGGCATCTATGAGGTATGTCAGTCAACCCATGTGTTGTGTGTGGTGGTTGGGATAAGCTGTCCAGCCAGGGGCCATGACCGGGTAGCCGCTCTCCGCCTCGAGCAACCCAACTGTGTCAGAACTTGGGACCACCCATAATCCGGGAGTCTTCCCCCCAACTTCGATCACTCCGTGGAGTTGACATGATATCGCATGCAATAGCAAACCAAACACGAGCTTCATCATCCAGCTGATAGTGGCATGGCGGAAGGAAGGTGGGACTCACGATGCTGATTTGCTCTGGCGCCTGTCACCACACCGTATCAGTATTTTCCATCAATGTATTGTCTTTGCGATGACCAGAAGGTACAGACGCCTTTTCCGCTCAGGCGCAGGTGCCACCAGATGGGGAGAGTGCAGAGAAGCTGGGACAGGGCAACCGAAGAGGGACGGACTTACAAAGATTGCTCAGAGAGCAGGGGTAGGGAGCCTTCGAGCGATGTTAGTCTTGGTACGGGTAACCAGTTGACAGTGTCCCAAAGCACGCTTCGAGAAGGCGCACAACGCCCCTGGCTCTGTGACCACCTGATCGTCGCGCGGATGGGAGCCGAGAGGAGACTAGAGGAGAGGAGGGAAGGCTGTGGTCATACTTACTTCGTCTGGTGGTGAGCAGGGGCTTGGGTGGCTTGGAGGCACGAGAAAATACGAAAAGGGAGTGGATGGGGATGGGGATGGAGATGGGGATGGGGATGGAGATGGAGATGGGGATGGCAGGAAGCAGGAAGGACAGAGAAAAATGGGTGTGTGCCCTTGAATATCAACAAACCCTGACTGCGGCTTGACATGCGGCTGCGCTTCAAATCTCCCAAGCAGCATTGCGATACCTAATTGCGGCTGGAGAGTTGAGCTTCATGGTGCTAGACACCCCGGAGCCAGCCCCGAAGCCCGATGCCCGCGGAGCCGTGGGGCCGTCCCGGCGTGACTGTGTACGGCGGAGCATGCACAACACCCATTCACGTAGAAAGTAACAAGAGCCACCACCATAAGGTAGAGACAGGCGCAAATGAGTCCAGTTCCTCGGCGGCCTCCGAATCAGAGCAACGCGGGAGCCTTGTGCCACATGGAGCAGGCCTGACGTGGAAGAAGACCAGAAGGCCAGAAGGCCAGAAGGCCAGAAGACCAGAAGACTGAAGTACGTCCTAGCCTCAGCGTCTACTTTCTACGTGCCGGGCATCATCAAATCAGTGTGTCTGTTGTCAGACCAGTAACACATCCGACTAGGTAGTACTTACCTCCATTAGAGTATGTAGGTCTTTTCTGATATTGGCTGCTAAGTTTGTGAGTTCTTGCTTGGAAGTTCCCGCGCTTGGGCGTCAAAGATGATAGGGCGACATACGGCAGTTCGAACCGATAGATAGGGAGTTTCGGAGCCTTTCATCATAACCAAACCGTGAGTGTCAGTAGAGAGATATAGGGGTGTTGCTGGTCATCGGTGTTAGCAGCCGTGTGTATTGCAAGGCTGTGCCCGACAATCGGTGGACGATGCAAGGACATATCTCTTCAATGTGACCAGGGACACAGTGTGCAGCCGGATGTTTCCATCTTGAACATGCGTGTCGGGAGACAGTCAGAAGACGCTATGAACCTTCCGAATGGGAAGCACACTCAAAGACCAGGGAAGAACAAAGGACCAATACCTGGACATAGCACCGGCCTGATCATATACCGTACTCTGCGGTCATCGTGCCAAAGCAGATTCGTAGCGAATCGATTGTTCAGGGTTTTAAACGAGGGTCTGGGCGGAGCGTAAACTAGATGGGCATTGAGACCAGAATCACACCAGCTGTGGGTTCGAAGATGAAGTGTCAATAGGCAGAAACACATGGCATTGGGAGCTCTTCAAGGCCATGGCCAACGAGGAACGTACCTTGGATGAGCGGATCCCAGCCCTAAATAATCATTGCAGGTAGCATGGGCCACGACCCCTGGCTAACGACTTAGATAGAGAAAGTCAGAAATCGACCCATCTGTGGGTTTCGAATCGGAGAGACAACGCACGCGATAGAAAGAAGAACAAGTGGGAGGGAGCGTCAAAAGTTGGAACAGCGCGACATGGCTTGACAGATGGCGGAAGACGGGTTCGTATATGTTACGATGCCTATGTAAGAAGATCACCGAGGTCAATACATCCTAGGGGGGAATGAACAGAACACAACAGCACAATGAAGATCTAGGGAACGTGAAATGATCGAGGGAAACGCACATCAGAGCTCGAGATCAGAGCTTGCCCAAAGACCCAGACTACCGTCGATCCCATGGGAAGTGCTGCTATGAGGACACGAGCTGTCATCGTCGAGATGCACCGGTGAAGAGCTAATGCCCCGGCTGGAGAATATCCGCTGTGGCTTAAGTGAATGTAACCAAGAAGCGAGACATCTGCTTGAGTAACCTGGTCTGGGCCGAAGGCTGGCTGACGTGGAATGCTGTCCTGCTCCTTCGTCTGCAGAGCAGATGCCCGGTACAGAGCCGGTATGGGTTTGAGACCCGGTGGGTTTGGATATACGATATTCAAATCACGAGGGACGGCGGGCTCTATCCAGCAGATGACCGTTGATGGTGGCGTTGGGTAGGAACGGGGTAGGAGGGACAGACACAAGGCTAACCCAGTGGCTCTACATTCGATACCCAACGAACACGTTTTCAGGAACCACGGCCAACTGCAGCAAGACGGGGTTGTGTGGGATAAGAAAATGCACAGGCTTGAATCCAACTTACAAATCATCGGCCACGTTGGAGAGGCGGATGGAACTGAGGTGACCCTCACGGCAGCTGTATGATGCAGCTTCAGCCATGTTCGGGACGGGCGGATGGGGCTGGTAGACCGCCCAGCCTTGGTTTGCATATAACCAAAGTCAGAAGAATAAGATAGTGCCACTGTAACAATCATCGTGAGACCTTTCTGTGGAAGAGATGTACTGGGTAGGAAGCGTAGAGGCGTCATAAGGAGCTTTGGGCTGGACAGCTGGTTCGCCATACGCTTTGTGCGCCGGTCGGAGTCGAGTTGGAGAGTCGAGTTGTCAGCTCTTTCTATTCTTTCTGGTAAGATTGAGTAAAGGTCAGGCCGTCGCTCTATACCTGAGAACAGAGCCGTCGATAATTCGATAGATCTAGGCAGGAGGAATTGCTGCGGCCAGGAAGTCGATTACTGGCTCGAATGATCGCTTTACGCTGGACGGCTTCGAATGCTATCAGTCGCAAGGTCCGCTTTACGCACATGCGTGCTGTACGCTGTTGAGCATTAGACACATACGCCGCAACATGATCAACGAATAAGGTACGTGGGATAACGGCGTGAATATGATAAGCTAGTGTGGTGGCGCAACGGTAAAATTCTTGAAGGAAACAACTCGACTTTGAGGGCGTCATTGCCGCAGCGCTATGTAGGAAAACAGCTGGCATCCGGCGTTAGTCATAGTGTCAACCAGGATAAGATGTCTTCCCCCGCCTGAACAGCCCGTGAAAGGCGAAGAGGTCAAACCTGGGCATTGAGATTGGGAACCCATCTTTGTGGAGTCGTTTTCACATTAGAACAGACACATCCTTCGAGTCACTTATTCGAGGACGTATATCGTGTCTATGATGAGTCGTTTAGCAGTAGCAACAACCTAAGTACCTAACTGGACGCCACCGAACCCGGTGTGATGAAACTGTTCAGCCACTTCGCGAACTACCAAGTACGAGCCCGACCTAGGAAAACATCAGCAGCGCAGGAACAGTCTGACAACGCGCACTCTAGAGTTGTGTATCTGGAGTAGTAGAATCAGTTCCTCGTGCAGTAAGCGAGTACAGATGCTCGTAACGCGGGAATGAGGCCGCGGGTAACCCTTCTCCGGATGCAGCCCGATATGGCTAGATACGGATCCGCCGGTGTTGGGGCGGAACAGCTCGCCATGTGCTAAAGACCTGTTAGCAAACGAAGCAAGGCGTGTGTAGCTCCGTGGGGTAAACGGACCGTAAAAGTTCCTAAAGAACCCAGTGGGAGGCCGTGATTAGCATTTAGATAGCCTTGGTGCGAGAGAACAAACTGCTGTAGACTGCGTCCACAACAGGCGCGGCGCTGATCATGCGTCCGCCAAAATAGCGACCGTTCAAACCCTTGATGGCGTTCTCGCCGCCCTGGACTTTGTCGAACTTCAGGTAGATATCGCCTTGCGAGTGTGGGTCGAGGGAGATATGGACGACATGACCATATTTGTCTTCGGCTTCCTGTCGAACGTCATCCTCCAATTCTTTAATCCAGGATTCACCTTCTTCCCTGAAGTGAACATGTTAGAGAACTGCAAGATCGGCGATGAAGGAGCACTTACTCGTTGGGATCAAACATGTTGTGCAGGACGACGCAACGACTGGCCATGTTCACATTGACAGGCAAAGGCTTCGTCTCTGTTTTCGGCTTGAGGACCTGTCTCTCATCACGTCCGCCATTGGCCGTATCATCGGTACGGGCAAGCTTTCTCATGAGGGCGTCCCGACTGTAATTGTTAAAGTTCACACCGGCAACATCAGTGTCATCCAGGGCGCTGGCACCGGTCGCCTTGTCGTTATCACGGCCACCGGCACGGTCGAAGCCGGCGTTTTGGGGGCCTCGCCCACCGGCACCGGAGAAAGCAGAGCCCTGATATGGTTGGTTTTGGCCTTGGAATCTCTGCAAGAGATTCGCGGTTGATTCAGGGGTGAACTTATCGTTTCCAAGACCAACGCGGATGGGACGTCCGGCGAGATCAAACCCGTTCATCTTCTCGAGAGCTTCCCGAGCTTGATCAGCTTCACGAAATCTACAACTGCTGTCAGTACAAGTTGTGGGCACGGGCGGAAGCAACAAAAAGGCGGGAGTGGACTCACTGTACAAATCCATAACCGCGGCTGCGACCACTGTCGTCCTTCTGAAGCTGGACGAACTCGAGCTCGCCGAAAGGTTCGAAAACATTCTGCAGGTCCTGCTCCGTGATGCTGAAATGGATGTTTCCAACGTAAAGGCGGTGAAACGGGATCGAGTTACCATGTGAGTTGGATCCATCGGTGTTGCGCACTTGACGGTTCTTTTCAGCTTCGGTAAGTTGGACGATAACCGGTATACCTAGGAGCTTTTGACCTGTGAGCTGAAGGGCGGCAGTGACGGACTCTTCGTTTTTAAATTCAACATAGCCGACTCTGCACGATGATCAATCAGCATTTTCTTCAGAGGATACAAAGGGCGTCCTAGGACAGATGAACCCACCCCTTGGACCTCCCGCTGATGCGGTCTTTCACGATCTGGGCCTCATTGACGGGGCCGACTTTCTCGAAGAAGGCCTTGAGCTCCTTGGTTCGCAGGCGCGCAGCTAGCTGTTGGACAAACACGGTGCGGCGGTCACGCTCGTCCTCAGTGAGTTGAGGGGTGGCGTCGCGCTTGGGAGTGCGACCACCCCGGTATCTATCGTCGTCGCGGCCTCCTCGATAATGGGGGCGCTCGTCGCGGTCGCGGCGGTCATCCCTGGGGCGATAATGGCGGCGGGGTGAGCGAGAGCGAGAGCGATCTCGGCCGCTGCGGTAGTAGTCTCCATCACCTCCTCTGTGACGACGTGAGTGTCGGCGATCATCATCACGACTCCGGCTTCTGCGCCTACTCTTGTGGCTACCTGTGTCACTACGAGGAGTGGCCTCTCTCTCATCGCCACGATCGCGGCGCCTACGGTCGCTGCTGCGGTCTCGTCGCCGCCCGGGGCTGCGGTCTCGACGTCCTCGATCGGAACTGCGATCTCGATCTCTGCGGTCGCTTCGGTCGATGTCCATGCGGTCTTCGGAGTCCCGGGACTGGACATCCTTCGATTCATCCTTCTTGCTCGCAGTGGCATCGAGCAGGGCCTCGACATCCAGGGTGGCCATTTCGGAGGTTGTTGGGCGGGTTCAGAGAAAGGGATGTGTAGCTTCGGCGTATCTGTCAAAGAATCCGTGCGTGGTCGGCAATGTACGTAAGTAGGTACCTAACTTAGGTAGGTAGGCAATACGGTGATGGGGGAAGGGAGAGGGTATTAAAGTGCGGCTCACTGATGCACGGTGGAGTTGTCAAGGTTTGGAAGGGCGAACGATGTGGCGCCGCGTGGGATATCCTGCAGGCTGCAGCAATTTTGTTAGTGCAGACCTCAGGCAAGGTTCCAAGGTTCCTCGGCCAAAGTCCCGATTTGGTTGAATGCGGTTTGGCGAATTAAATGACTTCGTTTGATGCAAGGCCTCCATAGTCACATATTGTTGGATGGTGCATTGCCTAACCTACCTAGGACTACGAGATCACACGGCTCATTGTTACCGTACAGATAGATAGGGATATATGGGGGATTACAGACCATATGTACTTTGCTATTACCTGTGTCTGTCATTCAGTTATCCTGTATACATGTGCGGGTATGTGAGAGCCTAGGCAGACGATGCCATCTTCAGATGCATTGAGAGTAAACCGAGTGTTTCATTACGCCATACAATTGTACCAACTCATCGTGCGTTGCGAATTACCACGTATCGTGCATTAAGTGCCTATGTACAGGAGGCCATGAGTGACGGTGCGCGTCACCAAGTCGTGTGCTAACGTGAGAATGGAGAAGGGTGTGTTCCTTCAGTTGGTCTTGACCAGGGTTGGCAGCTCCGTGCCAAAAATACGGTCCCAGAACGCACTGGTGACGCCGAAGCCAAGCTCGTAGTCGAGGAAGTGGTGAGCAAGGTGGTACTTCTTCAAGCCCTTGTACCACAAGGGCAGGTTTTGGTGGTGGAGGAAGTAGTGTGTCAAGTCATAGCAAATGTACCCGAAGATGCCACCGCAGTAGATGGCAGTAGCCAGGTGCCAGTTGAAGGCGAACAGTGTGTGCGCCAGCTTCCAGAAGGGAAATGCCAACACGACGAAGAGTGTCGGGGGCATGACCAAGCGATACCTGTCCATGGGAAGATAGTGATGAATCCCATGAAGCAAGAAGTGCAGGGTTAGACCGACGCGGTTGTCGGGTAGATAGCTGGATTTCTCCGTCAGTACGGGGACAGTGCAGAGACAGGTATATGCAGGCCAAACATACTAGTCAAGATGGAAGAGACATCTGTGGAGGATGTATTCGACCAGTGTCCAAATGAAGAGGCCCAAGCACCAGCTGGCCGCTAGCATAGACTTGCTTTCGAACCCTTCCGACGCAAGATAGGTGCCGTACGCGACTGGGGGCACCCAGACCATAGGGACTACCCACCACGGGGTCAAACTGAGTGGCTCGAGGAAGTTTCCGAACAACGGTGCAGAGGCGCCGCCTTTGTAGTGTCTCGGTCGATGAACCTGGTCTAGGTAGAACTCCTTGCTGAAGCCGCCACACCAGACTTGCATCAGCAAGGGCTTGTTGAGATCGAGGAACTTATGCTGCTTGTAGTCGGTGTTGAGGTCGGTGTCCTTGGACAGGTCCTCCTCGCAGGACATGCCGGTGCGGGGATGGACCAGAGGAGTGACTTCTTGGTTGATCTGGGAATCTTCGACCTTCTTTTGCACGCGGGCATTGGGGGCCAGCTTCTCGGTGACCAAGAAGCCGACAAGGGACTCGTCGAGGATCTCGTAGGCAGAGTCCGAATGGGTGTGTGAGTCTTCGTCCTTGAGAATGTCGGCGACATCTTTGCCGGCATATTCCAGAATCAGCTCGGGACCGCCCGGGTGCGATTCGAGGAAATCGGTGACATCGTAGACGTTGGTGCCGACGGTGACGTAGCAGGACTTGCTGGAGTTGTGCGACTCGACCTCGGCGTGGGTAAGCGTGGGGAGGGTTCGCCCGGGCATGATGTTGCGATTCTCAAGAAGCTCGCGACTTGTGTTGTGGAGGGACAGCACTCTGGGGATGGGCCAGGACAAGAAGCAAGTAGGTGGGAAAGAGAGTGTAGGACGAGGCGGTCGGATTCAAAGGAGCGGAAAAAACCAGAAGAAGATGGGATTAAAGAAACCGATTCAGAATAGGTACGCCGCTCAGTAGGTGGTACCTAGCAGGATGGCAAGCAGAGGCGACAGTAATAATAATAAAAAGAGGACGGAAGATGGCACCGTACCTTATGTTCCAAGGTCGCCTCCAGGCACAACACAGGTCGAACACAGCGCACCACAGGCTCAGATTGATAGGGGTTCCGCAGCGGGCCCTGGAATTTTTCAGCTCCAGACGAGATGAGCTGTCCTGCGGGTGGGCAGGTGCGTGCGACTACTTAACCTTAGGTAGGTAAGGTACGGTGGCGGAACGC
This sequence comes from Xylariomycetidae sp. FL0641, assembly GCA_022376655.1. Lineage (NCBI taxonomy): Eukaryota > Fungi > Ascomycota > Sordariomycetes > Xylariomycetidae sp. FL0641. The sequence goes on from JAJJKE010000057.1 coordinate 83,775, forward strand.
GCCAGTCTCGCCAGTCAGTCAAGTTCATCAGTCAGCCGCGGGACGCGCTCAGCATGCACGTACCACCCGTCTGCAGCGTTCCCATTAGACCGTCTGCTCTGCTGCTCTGCTGCTCTGCTGCTCTGCTGCTGCGGCCTGAAGGCTGATGAAGGGGGACATCTGACAGTGGCCTCACCCCGCCACAGCTGTCGTATGTTTAGCCCGTTCCGACCAGCTGGAATGCTGCAGACTTAGATGAGCCCTCATCTTCGCTTATCCCCATCACCAATGAGCTCCTTACAAAGGAAATACCTAGCTTCGAACCCGACAACAGCAGACCGATGTTTTTCCCGAGGAGTCACGCCCAATAAAGCATGTGCTTTCGTTCGATTGCTATCTTATGCTCGGCCATTCCGGCAGAGATTCCAATTCTGCCCTAGCCTGCCTCTCTCCTACAGACTACTTCTAAACAAGGGCAAGTGATATGCCGCCGTAATGCTGGGTATCTCGAAAACAGACGATGCTGCTGTAAAATTCAAAAACGCCAGACACCTGTTCGCATTACGCTCTCGTCGTGACTCGCGGTCCATTCCCAGGTCGTTGTCTCATGCGAATATGTGCCACATGTGGTGACCTATAATCCCCCCGAAAAGAAGATTGCCGTATCCGCCGCCATGGAACTCCGTTGCACTTCCAGACCAGATGTTCCACATGAGGAAAAGGGTAGCGATCACTTGGGCCAATGCTAGGTTGGCCCATGATGCTGTGAATACCGACGGTCGCTGGCCCCCTTTTATCTGCGCTTCGACCTCCAGGTCAGCAGCGAGCCGGACGGAGACGATCAAGCAAATGCACACTGAAGCCAGAGCGGCCGTGGGACCGTAGCGCTCCTCCGTTCCCAGCGCGAATATCCATCCCCAAAGGGCTGCCAGGAGCACCACCAGCTCCATCACTCTCGTCTTGATTTGGTTGTGACTGAACTCCGATCGCTTCTCGGAATAGAGCCCGGAAATGCCGAATGGTGACGGTCCAGTATTTCGGGTTTCCCGCTCTTCCGGATCCGGGCTAATGCTGAACGAAGATGCGAACATGTTCGATAGACTGTCGCGAGGATCATCCTTGGGTCCTGGGGCGTGGAACCTCGGCTGCGCTAACTCAATGCCACCACGAATTGTTTCGTTTCTGAGTCTGAAGTCGACCGGGCCCCGACCGCTTGCCCTGAAGAAGTTCTCGTTCGTATCCTTGGGACTCTCCCGAATAATAGGACGCATGGGGGGGTTGCGCAGTCGCTGCGCTGGATTGGTCGGTGCAGGTGGAACTTTGTACCAGATCGGACCAGCCTTGGGTTCGATTGGCGTGTCACTAAACCGTGGGTTGGTGTTCTTGATCTTGTAGGGATTGTATGAGCTGAAAGCTCGGTGTTGTGAAGCCGAGGGTGACCAGTCCATCTCATCACCGTAATGCGTCACCTTCGGCTGGGTTGACCAACCAGGCGCCGGGTCCGAGATGTGTAAGGACCCGAAACTTGACCGAGGCGAGGTCGCCCTCGGTGTGTGATTCATGAGAGGCGCAACAGGTTGGTATGTAGGGGAGGGTGTGGGACTTTCGTTTTGAAAACGCATGCTGGATGGTGTGTCCAAGATCTCATCCAGAGCACTTCCAAGATCATTGGGGTCTTTCGGCGCTGTTGTTCGAGGAGGCGATTTTAGCAGACCGGTGACTTTTGGTCTTTGCCGGAACAGAGGTGTGGTATCGGTATGGATCGATGTTTTCGCCACTCGGAATAGCTGTACCCAATGTCAGTGAATGAGAATACCGCGCGGTGGCTTTATTTGCTTACGTATGGTACAAGTATAGCGAGGACGATCTGTGCTCCGAGATGGGTCGTGGCCGGCAGGCCCTGGGATCTGCTATACTGCGCAATGGACAGACAGACAAAGCGGACGAAAGATAGCAGGAGTTGATATGTGTACCACTTGCGGAAGCCGAGAATGTGTGCCGTAAAGCCCCTTATTGTTTGTTTGAAGCGTGGATTCCATGGAAAAGAGAACATGCCTAGAGTAACGGCCCATCGCATGAGCCGGTCTATATCCGTGGCTCGGCCGATGAGGACGATGCGATGCAGGCGACCCAGAACCGCTGTCATCCACGCATTAGAATCGACAGAAGCGAGCTGCTCTGCAAGCAGAGCAGAGAGTATGAGAGCATGCCACATGGCCTGGAGGGTAAATGCCAGGTACCAGCACCATTTCCCTGCGGTGTCCACGGTGTCGAGAACACCCTTCTTCTTGGTATCGCGACGGTGCGATCTCGTGCGATCCATCATGCGGCGCAGGTGGTCTGTTTGCGCTGTATAGCTGGCTTCGGCGATCTTTTGCTCCACCTTCGGCTCGCACTCCGGGCACATCTGCGGATACCTCGACTCGAGATCCTTCCGCAGGTTGTAGTACTTTCGCTCTCGCGCGGCATACTCGGCGCTACTGGGATTGTCGGGCCATTCGAATTGGGCGAGGGAACTGGCTAGCATGTGCTGATTGCGGAGGCAGGTTCCGCAGAACACGGGGTCGTCGACGGGTTGCGACGGCGGCGAGGGTGAACGGACGGAGGCAGATCGGGGGATGGCAAACTGGACTCGGTCGCGCTCCGTCATCGACACATTAATAGGAGGATCTGTGATTTCGCCATCCTAGGCCAGTGTCAGATTATGACGGGCGGCTTTCTGCGGCATGATGGGGGATGGGGGGTCTTACCTCGTCTAGCCAGTTCGTCGCATCGCAGGTAAGGCAGTCGAAGGACCGCTGTCCGTCGAAGCGTATGTTTGACTTCTTTCCACAGTAGAAGCACCTCATAAACCCCCTGGGCCGTAGAGTGCCCATGGTCGCTGGCGTTTAGTTGTATCAGAACGGCCGGATCGCAGTCTTTCGCACGTCGTGGTGACTGCTAGGGTCGAAGCGCCGTGGTGACGACTTGCAGGGGAGCACGGAATCTTCGAAGTAGAATGTTTACCTACCTAAGTAGGTAGGCTAGGTAAGTAGGTAAGTATGCTTCAGTACGAGAGCAACGCGGGTAACGGGTGTGGACCGGGATGGAGACTTATTACGGATACAATAAAGCACGTTTGTGCAATCGATAAGACCAGACACTTCTTGGCAGCTTGGCTTCCGGGACTGACCAGGATGATCCACACCTCCATGCCCCAACCCTGCGATCTGCACCTACATCTGCATGTAAAGTACCTAACCTAGCCTTACGCCAGACACCAGTCAACGTGCCCTGTAGACCACTCATCCTTCAGGTATGCAGCCTTATGGTGCCCGAGGACCGAAGCCTGCAATGCGTGCCTGATCGGGGCCATAAGGATCTCGTCTTCGGAGGCTCCCCCAGCGCGCCTCGTGCCGTCATTGCAGTCTGTATCAGGTGCTGGGCCCAGTCGTGTCTCGTCGAATCGACTCGTCACATCAGATACAATTCCTCGATTCACCACGTGCATCTCTCGGATCGGACTTCAACATGAGGGCAGACGAGCCTCAGGCTGAAGGGGTGCCAGGAGAACCACAGGATGCCACGCCAAGAACTTCAGAGAAGATCTTCTTCATGGAAGCCGAACGCCCCGGGCGCTCTTCCTCGTCACCTACGCTGCCAGTCCCTTCAACACGCACCCAACTGAACCACGCGCATCAGTTCTGCCTTGAGGAAATGCAGTCCAACCGGTACCAAGCCGTTCAGACTGCCATGCGCGGTGCCCTCCCAGATCTAACCCCTTTCGCCTTGGCCATGAGCGGAGCACTACTCACCATCGCTGCTGTGACGATCACCATCGACCGCACGACCGAGGGCCACTTCCGCGGCGCGATAATCACCAGCACGCTCTGCCTTTCCCTTGCCATACTCTTCCTCTTGGTCCGGCGGAGCCGCGGAACGACATCTTCTGATGCTTCACATTATGTCTTGTTGATCTGCGGGTCGGGCGGTCACACCGCGGAGATGATTCGCATGATCGAACGAAGCATCCGTCCCGAGAAGGCGGCACACAGGCGATGGGCTGTCGGAAGAGGAGACACGATGAGTTACGATAAGGTCTTGTCCTTTGAGCGCCAGCTCGCGCGTCGATTTTCCGCGAGAAAGCTCGATTGCGGTACATTCGACATTGTCATGTTCGACCGGGCTCGTCTCGTCCATCAAAGCTGGCTCACCACTCCCTTCACCGCTGTACTGAGCATCGCCGGGCTCTTTCGTATCGTGGCCACTCGACCCCGTTGTCGACCTTCACCAAACTTCCACTTTCCTGGCGTGATTGTGACCAATGGACCAGGGACCGGCTTCCTCTTCCTCCTCGCTGCTCGAATCCTACGACTCCTTCACATCGTCCCCCAGGGGTTCATGAAAACGATCTTCGTGGAGAGCTGGGCCCGGATCAAGACTTTGAGTCTCAGTGGAAGATTAATCCATCGTTTGAAGCTCGCTGACCTATTCATTGTCCAGAGTCGCCCCCTCGCTAAGCATTACGGCGTCTATGCTGAAAATCTCCCCGGTATGCCAGTACATATGGAGATTCCTCTCGAACCTGAGGAATAATAGCAATTTTCTTTTTTCCGTGCCAGGATACCCGATCGACAATGAAGCTGGGGGGGGGGGGGGGGGGGGGCGATAGGAGTCATGCATTGGGAATCGTCGCAGAGACCCATGCCATTGGGTAACTGTTGATGAAGTCATTCGAGTTCCGATATCTGTTGTGCCCTGACAAGCTTGCGACATCGAATGGAGGACTTCTTCGCATGGAGTTCACTAACAAATAGCAAGAAATGACACATACATTGGCTTCCAGCTAAACGAATACGTAGCCACCTCACATCAATGCTTCGATGTGCGTCATGCAAGATTGGCAGTGGCGTTTTGACAACGTTTAATAACACTACCCACGCCTCTGTGTGGCGTTAGGGAAGCCCTGCAAAAATGCCGTGAGGTTCGAAGCAGAAAAGCAGCTGCTGTGGGCTATACAGCGACCCCTAATTTCGTATTCATGTTCGAGATCTTACCCATCAATCACGTTACACCGCCCATCTCCTCGTCGGCAAGCACCATGTCTTCAAATTTGTGAGTACGTGAAAGACGATCAAGCCGCCTCGCAAATGTTGGCAGTGGCCAAATGTTGCTCTAAAAACCCTGGTAACTTCGGTCATCCTCCGGTTGTTACCATGCGTTCTTACCTACGCCGCCCATCTACTACCGTCCACCATTCACCTGTCAGCCCGTCTTCCGCGCGGGGGAAGAAGGGCGACACTCCGTTTGGAAATGACAGTAACCCTAAGCCATTACGGAGTACATCCGGCTAAGGAGACGGGACGGCGGCCAAGGACGGCGGCCAAGGGCGGCTTTGGGTCATTCGGACAAAACGAGGACATTGAAGCTAACAGGTACCTTACTTCATCCGTGCATAAGGAGGTAGTAATGGATTCAAGTGATGCTGTGGGTAACACGTCTCGGACAGCCATGATACTAGCCCTCACTTTGTTAAGGTGGTTGAAGACAATGTTTTTACTACGCATTTCGACCCAGGCCCATCTGGAAGGGTAGGAAGGTGAGGATCGCTGGGGCTTTGGGCAGATAACAGCTGTCTTACTCCTAGGTGTTACCCTATATCCGAGCCGGTTTGCGGTGCCCCTGCGTTGGCCAGGGCGGTCGACCATGCGCAGGACGATGCGACGGGGAGTCGCACTGCGCTCACGGACGGCTGGTCCACTTGCAATGAACTGGGATGCAAACAACTGAAGACGGGCGTTCCCCGGTGATAGAGTCTACTGTCTACCTAAGCAAGGATTATCAAATGTGCTAGCAGCGCAGTTCATTCCAGAGGTAGCAGTATCCGGTATAGGACGATACTTAAGTACAACTACCTTATGCTCTCAACAGGCAGCAGATGCCCATCACGAAGACACAAAGCAAGGCGTCGTTACGCACGGTGCTGAAAATCTGCGCGTACCGTAAGGCATGCTGTACGTATCCCTTTACCGGGCTGGGAAGGAACCCGCTGGCTGTCCACATCCAACCGCTAGGTGCCGACTGACCCTTGTCCAAGAAGTATCTGGTGGTGAGTAACAAGGCCTCGACCGAGGTGAAGACGTAGAAGAAATACGCACGCGTCTGCTCGATGCTTCTCTCGCCCAGCAGCCCTGTGCTCTCAAGCGAACCGTGCTCGCGCTCTGCCTTTGTGCCAGTGAAAGTCGTTGACAGCGCGACGCAGAGCCCAAGGCCCAAGGCGAACATAGCATGTAGGATGCGCCAGAGATTGGCCGTCTTGTTAGCAGCGACCTGCTGGGCTTGCTGCATGGGGTTGGCACCACCAGCACCGAAAAGCCCTTCCATGGGGGTGCCGGCGAAGATATTCGAGCCAGGAGCCCCGCCAGCGCCGCCTGGCAGACCACCAGCCATCATCTTGGACAGCATCTGCGTCATAGGGTCTTGTTCCATGCCTTCCACACCTTCCATGCCTCTCATACCTGCCATACCTGCCATAGGTGGCGGGCCCACAAAAGGGTTCGGCCCTGGTGGGGGAGAGGGCCGGTCGAGGCCTAACATCATCTGTCGAAGTTGTGCTTCGGACATGTTGGAGGAATCTGCAGAGGCAGCGCGCTTGTTGTTCTGTGGCACGAAGTAATGCTCCGAGATGTCGACTTCGTCGGGGTCGGCGTGCTGCTCTGAGTCGGGAGCAGGCGCAGATGCAGAAGGTTCGCCTGGCTGGTTGTCAGGTTGTGCCTGCGGATCTGTAGAGCTACTAGTCAGCAACGGAGACGAAGTAGTGGCGATGCTACTACTAGAAGAGAGGATGCGAACCTCTCTGAATGCCACCACCAAGACCTGTGATCTTGTTGAGGCGCGCAGTGCCGCCAGCCTTGATCTTGGCCTCGCGCCGCTGTTTCCGCAGGCGTGCCTGTTCGGCCGCGCGCGCAGACGCCGCGTCCTCGGTGTCCCGGATGCCCTCTGTCATGGTGCTTGATGCTGTGTATGATTAGTTCCGCAGCACGACTGCCGATCGAACGTGGGGATGCTCCTGAAGTAACTTCGGTAGGTGATCGAGTGAGGGAGGATCCTGAAGGGGGGTGTTGGCGATTTCTAGGATCAGGCTCGGCAAGCGTTCAAGCCGCCGGCGCGAGTAGGTACTCGTACCGTTAACGGTTACGGTTATAAGAGATCCACTAGGTACGTGTCGGGTAAGGCAAAGTGTCTTATCGTGGCTTATCATGCCCTATCCGCGGGTCACGTCACTTTCGCGCCAGAATTTTTGGAAGACTCCAGAGACGGCTGTACCTCCAGGCTCCTCTCTCACCTCCCTTCAACCCTTCGACTTCCCGACACTTTCATTAGGCGCGCAATTTCCGGCAAGGCAGAAAGAGGCCATGCACCGCGCGCCAGCCACGCGATGGCTCAACAACGCACTTAATATCACCGAACGACCCGCGAGGTTCAGCCTTCCGCTTTTCCTCTGCCCGGCCGCCGAATCCGTTTCATACCGCCGATTATTGAGTACCGGCGCATACGCCTCGCGGCACCCAGTATTCCCATACAGTGTCCCGAGACGATGCTTGCACATGCAAGCAGATCTCTCGTCGACGTGTATACCGGCGGAAGAAGTGCCAGAAGAACTGGAACAAGATGACGGCCGCCGGCCCCATCAGCGGAGACTGCCACACCAGTGCAGCGGCTGTGGTGCGCTGTCGCAAACCTCGGAACCCACCCAGCCGGGCTACTATGACCTGAATCGCAAAGCTGTCCGGAAATATGTCGAGGGAGACCAGCCGACAAGGATCTCCCGTGAGGAAGATCGGATCCTCGAAGATGCGCTGAAGAACGTCGATCACCAGATGCTGGAGAGACAGGGTGTCGACGTGCAGGCGCTTGCCGCCAGTCTCCCTTCCGCCGAGACACACCCCGCTCCAGTAGCGAAGAAGCCGCTTTGCGACCGATGCCACTATTTGCTGCACAACCATGCAGGACATTCTATCTTCCATCCGAGCATCGACTCTGTACGAGACACCATATTAGAGTCCCCGTACAAGTACAACCATGTCTACCACGTTCTCGATGCTGCCGATTTCCCCATGTCCTTGCTGCCCGGGATATCTCAGCTACTGGACCTCATGCCGTTGCGGTCAAAAAATCGAAGAGCTAGGACGGGCTACTATTTTCACGGCCAAAAGACCGAGGTGAGCTTCATCATCACCCGGGCCGATCTCCTTGCTCCCACGAAACCGCAAGTGGACAGGTTATTCCCATACTTGCGAGAGGTACTCCGCGACGCCCTCGGCCGCATGGGGAGGGACGTGCGCCTTGGTAATCTGGCAGCTGTCAGTGCCAAAAGAAGTTGGTGGACGAAAGAGCTCAAAGAGGATATTTGGAAGCGGGGTGGTGCTGGTTGGATGGTCGGCAAAGCCAATGTCGGGAAAAGCCAGCTTTTCGAAGCAGTGTTCCCCAAAGGGAGAATGGACTGGACACCATCACCGCAGCAAATCTCGGTGGATATGCAAGCTAGGGCTGAAGAGGATGGATCCCTACCAGCACCTGATGACCACGCCTCCCAAGGAGGAGACGACCGGACCGAGATGGAGCTCGAGTTGACCGAGGACGACACATTGGATGAGTTTTCTCTCTTGCCCCCCGCCCCACCAGAGACCCAGTTCCCAGAGATGCCACTGGTCTCCGATCTGCCAGGCACGACCGCGTCACCAATCCGAGTCCCCTTCGGAAACGGCCGCGGGGAGCTCATCGACCTGCCCGGCCTAGAGCGCACAAGACTAGAATACCATGTGAAAGAGGAGCATCGTTTGGATCTAATCATGCGTTCCCGCATCAAGCCGGAACAAATGACGCTCAAACCAGGACAGTCTCTGATCTTGGGTGGGGGTCTGATTCGCATCACTCCGCGGGAACCTGCCCCTATCATGCTGTCCTATGCCTTTACCCCCATCGAGCCACACGTGACGAGGACAGACAAGGCGATTGCACTCCAAGAACAGACGGGGAACATCAACGTCGACAGCATCGCCATGCCAGGCACGGGCGAGAAAACAAAACTGGCCGGCTCCTTTAAGCTCCAGTGGGATGTGACCAGGCAGCGGGCAGGTCCCCTGACACGAAAGGATGCTGTTGGATTGAAAGTAGATAGTCTGCCGTTCTGGGTCGTGTCTACCGACATCCTAATCGAAGGCGTGGGTTGGGTTGAGATGGTCGCACAGGTGCGCAGTCGTGAGTTGTTTGCGCCTAAGCAAGAGTCCGAAGAAAGTTCGAAGGGCGAGGCAAAGCCTCAAAGGGAATTGTCAGCGCTTGAACGGCTTGAGGCGCTCGCTGGGGGGCCAGATAAGCGCAGAGCGGAGTTCGACGGCGGCGAGATGCAGGAGCGTGCGGAGGAAGAAGCGGAGCCGAACTGGCCTGTGGTGGATGTATACAGTCCTGAGGGGAAGTTTGTGTCCAGTCGGAAACCGATGAACGGCTGGTTGTTGAATAAACCCAGAGTAACAGCGGCATCACGAAGGTCGAGACCGAGGAAGAGCATGAAGGGGGCCAAGAAGCGGGAGAAGAAGCAGAGGCGGGAGCGAGAAGCCAGTGCTGCTGCGGCTCCTGCGCCATGAGGAGCTACCTACCTAGGTAGGTACTTACTCACAGCCTTGCGACGATGTATTATTATATGTAACCTGGCAACACCATTGCATCTTACGCAGGCCTCGTCGCATGAGATATGTGTCGCTCCTAGCACCAGCCGTGGTCCCTCGGTTGCCCCTTATTTATAGGATGGCCCGACCCCTGAACCGGACTGCCGGGTACGGGTTGCCACGGGAGACGGTCCGGAGTGACAGCAGGCCCACACAAATGCTAAGGTTAGGTTAGGTCAGGTTAGGTAATCATGCAGGATGAAGGTTGGCCGACGCGGGGCAGTCGAGTACTGGGCAGTCGAGTACTCTTCGTTCCAAAGACTGCCGACCGCCCACACGACCAACAAGTCCAGCTGTCAACACTAGACTAGACTCTCATGCGGAACGCACATGATGTTCTCTGAGCTATCGGCGCAACGATTGGAGTCTCCGAGCGCCCGTTTGGTCATTCACCGCCTCCCGTCTTCCGTCTCCCGCCTCTCGCTGCCCGCCGCCTCGCCCTCGTCCCCTGAAATAACCAAGAGCCCCTAGATCCTCTAGAGGCCCCTTGGCCGGCACGAAAGCCGTTGCAGTACACCGAACGCCCCCTGCTTGCCTGAAGCTCCAAGGTTGCTGTCGCTAAAAGCTTGTCTTACCTAGGTAGGTACCTACCTACCTAGCTACTCTCAAGTCTGCGAGTGTTGCGTCAATTTTTCCCTGCATACGGTACCAGGTACCTACGCCGTTCTGGACCCTGATTGCCCAAGTACGTGCCTGACAGGCAGCCTGATGAGTCTGCGCGCGCCGAGTAACCGAGAAGAGCGCATCCAGCAGACGGGCACACTGATCCCAATTCCCGATCCTGTATCTGAACCCCGGATCCTGGCAGACCCTAACTGCCTACCTAACCTACTTCCTAGAGGTACCTCACCCTTGGCACCCTACCAGTACCTAATAACTAGGTAACAGACCGGAACCTGTTGATACCTTACAGGTACGGTACGGCCTGTCCACCTACCTACCTGCCACGAACCCCACGAACAACCTCAACCCTCTCCGTTTCGCCCTAGTCGAACAAGCTTTTTGCATCTCGGGTACCTAAGGTAGATAAACACAATCTCGATGCGTGTCCCGTGGGACTCGGACTCGCTTTGAAAACATTCAGTCTACTTTGCCGTTGCGGATTGCGCCATCCCTTCCGACAACTGGACGCGCCCACGCCAACATAGAATATATCCCGCAGCACCGGCACCGCTTACCGCTTCTCCCCCTCCCTCCCGTGGACCTTCTGTTCTTCGGGCCCTCAGCCACCCCGTCAGGTCTCTCTGGTCAACACTCTCCATCAGCGGAAAGCCCATCATGTCCGCCCAACCTCATCTTCAAGCCCAGCGGCCAGCTGCTCCCAGCTCGCAGACCCAAGTTCAGGACGCGTCCACCGGCTCCGGCACACAGACTAGCAGCGAATCACCACTGCAGCCCGCACCCGCAATCCTTCGTCTCCGTGGTTCCCATGCCCAGTCCTCGAATCGGGTGCAGTGGGCTGAGAATGTCGTCGATAACGAGGGGCTGGGGCGAAAGAAGTCCAAAGGTATGCCTACGCTTCTCAGGAGACCCCTTGCATTCCCGGCCCGCTGGCTAACAGGTTCTTGCCACAGTCTGCTGCATTTACCATGCCCCTAAGGAAGTCGGGGAGTCATCCGACGAATCATCCTCGGACTCTTCATCCTCCTCGGACAGCGACTCGGATTCAGATGCCGGCGCGACCCAAGACCCCCGAGACAAGGCCGTAGCCCAGCGGCGAGCTCGTGAACGACAACGCGGGCATGAAGACTGCCATAGTCACAACCACAGCCCGCGATGCATGCCTAGGGACCAGCACGACGATAATGGACAGACTAAGCGGAGACCCGGCCGGAGACCGAGTCCCAACGCATATGAGAAACAGCCGAAGCCGAAGCCGAAGCCCGGCGACGATGCCTCAGGCCCTAACACGGGCGCCTAAGCATCCTATGCAAAGAAGCATCTCTCCGCGAGCCGAGGCAGACGGAACATACATGTGGAGCTGACTTTACGGCTACCCATTGCATGCACCTACAACTCGAGCACAGCTGTATTTTCCAGGGTGGCGTTCGGATCACGGTGGAAATCCTGGGAACGGGTCACATTCAGGACTTACGGGGACTGGGCATGGCAAACGATCCCCAGCCGGCACAGAACATGGTAACGAATTATGACAGCTGGATCCCGAACATCTGAAAGACAGTCGAGTCTGGAACAAGAGAACCAAGTAAGAAGTTTCCAATGGAGCCCGGACGATATAAGTCCGTTCGTCGGGTTGGCGATGGTCGCGGTACAGGAAGGAGGCATTGATACCCAGTCTGCACAAAGCTTTCGGTTGGTAGTTGGACGAGTAGGACGAGTAGGACGAGTAGCCTCGAGCAAGCAATCGACAGACTGACTGGTCCTGCCATACCACCTGGGCTGGCTTTCCAGTCTGCGTTGCGCGCAACGTGGACTCGGCGACCTGGATAGCTTCAGCAAATTTGAGCCCAACCTGCGCCGATCTCTCCTCTGACCAGCTACCGGGTAGCATAGCGTCATCCGTACACGTGCCGGTGATTGTGCGGCCTTTTAGTCGTCAGCCCCCACGCGAGTCCAAGAAAGGGGAGTCGCAGCCGAGGACTCTTCTCAGGCCTGTGAGGATGACCAAGCTCTACCTTATCTATCACATAGCGGCAAGACTCGCGACAGCGCAGGGCTGGAGCGCAACGTGATATCTCTTTGCTAGCAAGTTCGCAAGCTACTTTCTGGAGATGCCCACGCGGGGGCGAATAGTATCTCTTGGGCATAGCGACACACCAATTACAGTACATATTCAAATCTTCTCTCCGTCTTCTTCCTTGCTCGATGCATTTCTCCCCATTTTCCCGCATCGTTATCCCAGTATTTCAGTACGTGAAACTGCCGCAATTGGATATCCTCGACGTATGGAACGGTTTCGTCGCCTGCGGTTGGCCTTCCCTTCGCCTACCCACGAAGCCCGTCCGTCGATCGAGTGGTCTTTCGAACATGGCGAAGGACCAGAGTGCACCGGATAAGGCGTTGATAGGCCAGTGGTCAAATCCACTCGTCCTTCTCTCCTTGGATTCCCGCCCTGGTATCGTACACTGTTGCACTGTTGTCGACGAGCGAGCCTCACGTGTAGCTCGCCTGCCTCGAGTTGTGATAGTCATACAAGTTTCGCCTTATTCGATGCCGAGCACACCGGTCGGCTATGTTTTGGCTGAAGGCGGCCTATAGAGCCTGGGCCGTTCACCGATCTGGTGAGGTGGATCCAGTGATCCCCATCATACTAGGGACTTGTTTTCGGAGAAACCCCTTCCTGCGCTGATCTTGGCGAGGAACTCCTTGTATGGCCCGGGGCTCTTTCATTAGGGAGGGATCCAATCTAGCCGGGGCCCTCGAGATCACCGCGCGGTAATCTCCCGGAAATCTGGCGTTGGGAACGGGTACTGACGCGGTCCGCCAGATGTGGTCCGTAGAATCGCTCAAGTAAGAGGGCGTTCTGGAACTCCTCGGCATTTGAAGCCCCGGAAGAGAGCCTCCAACGCCGTGAGACGCTCGAATCGTCGAAAGTCGAGACAGCCCGGACGATAGAGCCGTTCTACCACGGGCCTTCTTGGCAAGTATGATTTCGTCGAAGAGACGAATGTTTGGATTCGTGCCAGGTTGCATCTCTCGCTCGTGGATGAATTCATTGAACGCTGGAACAGTTAGTACCCGAGCCCTACCGCTTAAAGACACTTGACCTACCTTGCGTTTCTTTCATCATCCCTGCATAATCCTGCTGATCGTACGGCAAACTCTTGATGAACCCATTCATGTCGAAAGCGTAAAGCTGCCCGCTGGTCTTCTGTGCCTTCGAGGGTCGGCCCAGGTATTTTCGGTACGTGTAGAGTAGACTCGCGAGGCTCCGGACAAAGGCTGCTCGTACTTTATCCGTGTTGAACGCCACAGGGCACACCAAAGAGACGCAGCCAAGGCAGCGGCCATGGGATGCCAAACCGCAGCCCGAGCATTTGTAGCAACCGTCACCCTCCGCCCGCTCATCGCAGATTCCGCAGAACGAAGACAGATCATTCTCGGCAAAGTTAAAGCAGTGGCCCTCGACCCAAACCGTGGTGTCGGTGTCTTCCACGGGCTGGACCAGCATATTGGGCATGACTGTGGATGCGGCAATCGTAGACTGGGCGTAAGTTGACGGGGCGTAGCCACCGAACGACGATTTGGAATCGACCGAAATGGCCGAGATGGAGAGATTCGCCTGGTGGCCGTTCAAGAAAGGTGCAGTCGGCCGATGAACTGGGCCTTGTGTAAACGAGGAGCTCCGACGACCCTTCTCAGGAGTGAAGTGACCCGACCTCTTCTCTCGCAGCGTCGCAGATAGAGCGAATCCAGAATCGCTCCGAGAGATGGGAGTCGTTGGCAGAGGAGGGAAATTGATGGAAACCGGTGAGACAGAGGAGGGTGGGCTGGTCTTGTTCGACTTGCTCGTATCAGGCCGGTCGAAATCCTTCGGCTTAGCGTGGGTGAAGGCATTGAAGACGGGCTGTCTGATGAACTCGTTTGGCTCAGGCTCTCCGAACGACGACGAGTTCTGCGTTACCCACTTGGCCAGTGTGCTTGGAATGGTTTTTTCGTGGAATAACGACCCGTTCTCGGCAGAGAAGGCGTCATAGGGGAACGATTCCATGGCATAGGGAGGAGGGCCAGGTGTAACGCCGTAGCGCAGGGCGTGAGGCGCAGCAAGTTGTAACAGCGAGAGAAGCTTCCGTCGGATCTGCTTGGGCAGGCGGACCGGTAGCGAGGTTGCGTCGATGGTGTCCTTGTCGAGATCCACCAAGACGTAGTCATCATCTGGCAGCTCGATGCCGTCGTACCTGCGCTCGATACCGACAATGTAAGGACAAGGGGCATCGAGTGCAGAGAGCAGCCGTGCAGGCAAGATGGGAATGAAGATGCTGGCCCAGGTCAAAGGGTACATCAGGTTGACCAGGGCGTGAGATGCCAGATGCAGCATGGCGGTGTGGGAAGAGAGAAGGATGATGCGCGACTCGGACATGGCGTATTCGAACAGCGTCACGACGTTCTCGAGAGACAAACACCGGAACAGCGCATAGAGGTCTACATTCCGGGACCCCGGAAGCTCGTTGATGGCTTCCCTCCGCGCATAGAGACGCAATTCTCGCACGCCGATCTCAACTTGTGTCTTCGAGCTCAGGGGGCTGAAGGCTTCTGTGCAAAGGTTGATGACATAGTGCTCCAGTGGCTGCCAACGCCCGACCTTCGGGGAGCTGGGGGGTACCCGAAGAACGCCCCCATCTGACATCGGCACGATGACAGCACGAAGCCAATCTTTCCAGAAACCCACCCTCGAAAGGTCGCGTCCAAGGATGCCGTAGGCCCGGGGAGTCCAAAGGCCGCTCTCACCCGCCGTCAGACCATCGATCTTGGATGCAGCACCGTGCCGCAAGGGTCGTAGCATCTCGGTCATCAAGCTGATTTTCTCTTCCACCGAACTTATGTGCTCGTCAAGCGCATCGCGAGCCGACGATCCGGACGGAACGGTAGGTAATTCGGCGAGCAATTGCGATAAATGAGCTCGCTCTGCTGCAAGCCGGCTTCCCAAGCTGCCCGCAAGTTCTCGTTCCTCCTCGGTCATATGCGATTGTCGCCATTGTTCGCATCGTCGTTCAATGTCCTCCGCTACGTCCATCGTCAATGCGGTCCACACGATAACGGTTACGCCATATATCTTAGAGTTGTCGTCCGACGTCATCGTGAAGCCATGCCAGGTCGACCTGGGCCTATCATCCGCAGAGACGATGTGTATATCGTTGGGGAAGGCGAACATCGGCACGTAGTCTGGGAATCGTCCTCGTCTGGCCATATCCTCCTTGGCGTCGCGAGGGGGATATCTGTCCAGCAACGTCGGTTCGAAGCGGCGCTTCAGAGGATGCATATCCGGGTCGAGATTGAGTGGCTCCGGGGGTGGAATGACGGAATTGTAACTACTCAACCGCCTAGTCGTCCGCACCGAAGCTATTTTGCAGAAGTCAGTACAGAAATCCAGGTGTTTCTTGCAATCATGTTCGAAGAGCTCTGCAGGAAGTCCTGCTTCCAAGTCTTCCAAAGAGGATTGCGCGCCCAAATCATCGGATGGGGCCATACCAGGTCTAGGGGTTGTCGGCTGTTTTCTTGCGCTGTTCATGTCCCTGAAACTGATCTTCCGTCGTATGCTGCCGCGGATACTGCCCCGGAGGCTCTTCATGGGACTGAGTCGACCACTGGGGGTCTCGTCGGCCTTAATTCTCTCGGCTCGTGGGTTGACCATCGGCGGCCTGGAGTGCGTTTTGGCGCCTGCACTGAAGCTGAGATCTTCTAGAAAGTTTTCTCTTTCGGCAGCAAATTTGACAAGAGCTTTGTCGAAATCGAAGTCGCCAAAGAGTCCCTCTTGAGTGGATCCGCCAGGAGCTGGATTGGGTCTGATCGTAGCGCTGCTTCTGTTACTTCTCGTATTGCCATCCACCTCCTCGAGCGTGCCAATCGAGTTCGCTATAGAAGCTTTGGACAGGCGATTATTGGAGCTCTGTCGAGAGTGGCGGGCATTGCTCTTCTGACTGGGAGCGGTCACCGATTCGGTGGACTCGGCGGATTCTTCGTCGGGCTCGCCATCTTCGATGATGGTAGTGTCAACCTGAGACGGTGTAGCGGGAATGGGGAAGTCTTGGTAGGATATGGACTCGATGCCCGCAATCCAGAAATAATCCGCGAGCGGCGCCGAAGAACTCTCCATAGCATCGCACGCCTGTGGCAGCTTATTGAATAGTGACAGAGATTGGGGATAGTCCGGGGGAAAATTGGACAGGTGGAGGGAGTAGGAGGAGTCGAACGGTCATCAATGGAAGTTTGCCGAGGGGAACAGCCTATGCCAGCTAATAGTTGGGTTTAGAGCTGCGTGTTGGGCGAGGTTGTTCGCCGTCACCAAGTTCGTCAAGGAGATCTAGTGCAAGAGTACTTGGGTCCGGACGAGCAGGAAGGAGCGAATGAGGCACCGGTTCAGGACGGAAGTAACTCGAGCATCAGCAAGAGAAGAGACTTGAGGTTGAACGAGGAGTTCCGTCGCTATCGAAGCATAGGTGTAGGTATGTATGAGAGACGACGTGCATGCGGTGTCGATCGAGAAGACGTGTTCCCAGCGTGTCTGGTACCGGTCGTGCGAAAGGGCCTGGGGGGCCGCCACACCAGAGTGATACGGACGGAGTGCTGTCTCGGTTGCTTTTGGCTGCTGGTGCCGGGGAAACGAGAGGCGCGCGTTGTTGCTGGGAGATGTTTGGTGTGGGCAGCAGTACTGTTGCTACTGGGCCTGGGCGAGGAGAAACAACTGGACTGGACCTTGTTATTAGACGGTCATGCAGTGCGTCGACGCACCTGCAGGCCGCTTGGCGCCGTTGAATGGAGCAGACCGCAGACGAGGGCGGGCGGGATGCAGGAGGCAGAAGAAGAGTGGCTATCTCCCTTTCGGCAGCTCTGAGGGCAGCGGAGCAGCTCTGAGGGGAAGCGGGAGGCGGGAGGAAAAGAAGAAGAAGAGGGCTGACGAGGCCGACGATAGAGCAGTTCGAGACCACGACCACCCGGCTTCAGGCTCAGGCTCAGGCTTCAAGCTTTCGGGCAGTTGGTGTGGAAGGAGGTAGGGAGGGAGGGAAGACGGAAGCATTGGCATGCAAGAAGAATGATCAATCCAGTATTCCCCCCTTCGAACCAGGCCAAGCAGCATCGAGTGAAGAATACCTAGCGCTGGGAGTGACAGTGAAGGGCACTGGATGGTGAGTAGGCCGATGGGTAGTACAAGGTAGGGTTGCCCAGCGGCGGACAAGGGGTTGCCATGCATTCGAGGTGCATTGGCGTGGGAGCTCGGGTTGCTAGATTGATGAATTTGGAGAGGCGGCGGGTGGGAGAGGTGGGTCGCGATACCGGTGCGGAACACCCCTGCAGCCTGCGGCGAGCCCTCTTTCCTCCTCGTCCTCCTCCTCGTCCTCCTCGTCCTCCTCTTCCTCCCCGTCCTCCTTAAGGCTCCTTGCCTGCCCTCTTGTTAAGTCCTCACGTCCCTCACCGGCGATCTTCAGGGTATGGCTCTACTAGGAGGTATCGAGTGGTAGCCAGAACAGGACTCCTAGGCTACCCAGGTACCTACTAGGTAGCCAATGGGTGCTGTCCCTTTAGGTACCTAGATAGGCACGTAGGGGTACTTTAGGTAAGTTTAGCTACCGGGTAGAGAGGCTGGATACCTAGCGCACCAGGGTACGGGCAGGGCCTACGGTACGGTGGATGGGCTGGCGCTGGTCAGGTGCCTCCTAAGGTAAGCTAGGTACATATTCTGCACTGGCCCAATGTCCAGAGTAGGAACCAGGCCACCGTACAGGCTTGGATAGAGGTAGGTAAGGTAGCCTGGCTTGCCCGGCGACCTTCAACCACAACTTGTCTGTCGTCGGTACCGGTACTCCTTTGGCGGCTCGTACTTCCCCCCTGCCCCTGGACGGCATCGAGTTGCCCTCGTGGTCGTCCTACCCCAAAATGGCGAAAATGGCAGCCTCCGGCTCTTTCAGGCTCTGTGCAGTGCACATCCTCTCCTACCCCATGCCCTCTCCTATGCCTCTCTTACCTCCTCCTCCGACTGATGAGTCTGCTCGCTGGGGCCTAAAACATGCCTTTCACGCGCATGTGTGCCGGTTGCCCTTCCGGTCTGTCACGTCTGTTCGCACCCTTTACCATGCATACCTTACATATCCTTCACGGTCCACATGCAATGTTTTCTCAGGGGCTACACGCTGCGAGTGCCGTTGTCGTGTTTCACGATCGCGGCTCTGCGCCGCCTCTGCTGGATCCTCAGCGCAGCTCGCTCTGCTCGGTCTTGTCAGTACTGCCCGCTACCGTCCGTTACTGTCCAGGTTGCCAGGCACGCGTACTTTAATGTACAAGCCAGGCGGCAGGCAAGCCAGGGGCTGCTCGGTTCCAGCAGGCGATCTTTCCGACTCCAGCGTTTGTCTAGCGGGAGACGGCCGAGGGATCTGGGTTCGGGGGTTGGCTGTTGAGAAAGAGTGGAAATCGCCTGAGGGGAGGTCCAGCAACTCCCCTGTGGGACTTTTCCCTCATGGCGCACGCGGCGGGGAACTACCACTCTACCTAAGTAGGTAGGTATGCCTTCGCTGACTGCCGCACTCTGTCGCCTTCCCACCGTTTCCAGAAGTTCTCATTGCGAGATGAAATGGTGTGAGGGAAGGAAGGGGAGCCTTACCCTCCTCCGACCTCTCGACGCCTCTCGATGCCTCTCCCTCCATCCACCACGCAAACACCGAATAATAAAAGACTTTAAGCGCGAGAAGCACATGAACGTCGACGTCCCACCGCAACTCGTCTGGTCGTTAGGTAGTGCGGTGCCTAGCACGCCCTACATTAGTACCTACCGTACGCTAGCGCATGCGCTCAAGAGGAGCCGACCAGGCGGGCCTGCAGTCTAAGCCTCCTCCAACCGCCGACGTCGACATATCATACCGCTGCCAGCTGCGATGCATGTAAAATAATAAGGTCTAGGTAGGTAGAACGGGTACTTACCTGGTATGTATGTCGGCCGGCATTTTAGCTGGTAGCAGTCACCGTTCGGCGTTTACAACTGAGCTACTCTTTGCTAAAGTTAGTGCACTCTTGGTGCCCTCGCACCTGGCAATGTGGCATGGCTGCGTCTGCCCCTTTTCTCCTAATATCTGACCGCGGGCTACTCCCCAGTCAAGCCCAGCGCTGCTGCTGCTAGAACTGTCGCGACCAGGGGTCGTACACCCTTTCTTGCTCCTCCGCATGCACTCTACCCTCGCTGGCTAAAGATAAAATCTACCTAGGTAACCTACAGCCATTGTTCCGGCTCAAAGGAGCAGCTCGTATCCAAGTCATCAGGAATGCTCATGCAGTATCAGCGAAGCCCCCGACCGCTTACCACCCACCTGACCACTACCTACTTAAGGTACCTCGGGTAGCTGATAGGTAGCTCTTGACAGACGACGACTGAGTCCTGACAGACGCTGCTCGGTGTCATCAGAGCAGCTCTTCAAAGACGCGACTCCACCTGAACCCTGAATGCCCACACTCGATGGAATGTGGTGTATGTAGGTAGGTACCTAAGTGCCCTATCAAGCCTATCAAGCCTATCCTAGGTAAGTAGCTTATCCCTGGCGGGCGCGGCGGGTCGCTTTTTGGAGTGATCAGCAGCCGTTCAGAGCCGTTGCAGAGGCCGGCAGCCGTTCGGCCACAGACTTCCGCGTAGTACCTGACCTTACCTACTGCCAAGTTCCAACTGGCCCCATCCCCGGTCCGTGAAGATGCTCTCACTGTCTCGACCACGCAAGGGCGCGTCTACTGTCTACACACGTGTCCAGCCAGTATCGGCAATGTGCCGCGCCGTGGCGCTTGCCGCTTAATCTATTCGGTGTTGCAGTCAGGCAACCCCAGGAGCGATATGCCAGGTACGGATACCTGACCACCCAACCGATGAATCGTGATACGCCCGGCATTATCAGCATCTTGTACAGCAAAAGACAGCCAGCCACACCCTCTCGGCGACCCAGGCCGGGCCAGAAAACGCCACTGCAGATACCCATGCGGATAGCAGCTCTCGTGTTTCACTCCGGCGGGGTAGTGTTGTGAGGATGCGTGCGTCGCCCAAGAAGGCAATCAGTTCGAGTAAGAGGTTGCGCTTTTCACTCTCTGATAACTTTACCTACGGGGTTGTTGTGCCTGAAAGATATTGCTTTGATATCCAGCCCTGCATTGCTTCCCGTCCTGTTTCGTTTCCTCTCATTGCGATGGACGAGCCCGAGGAGTCACAATTTGTACCTTAGCGGAGGGTGAGCGATTCCATCTCCGACAATACGGTACGGACGGGAGCAGCTGCAGGTGCCTGAGGTAGGTATCGCAAATATGCTTATCTCGGATTTAATTTTTGGAGATATTTAAAGTACCTGAACTCCAGATGGCTGGTCGTTTGTGGGGAAACTCATCTCAATCTCCATTTTCCGGAGCGCGCAACTTTGTTGGGTCGTGAGCCCTGAAAAGCAACGCACTCGTTTGCCAATACCACCTCCGGGGCATGGTTGAGTCTTGACCGCCTTATTTGTTCGCTAGTGTTCTCTACCTAGGTAAGGTACCTACTCACATCATCTTTCAAAGTGCACTTCTCGTCGGATCCAATCAGATATCAAAGATTGTTGCCTCTAAACAAATGACGTGCTATGGAAGCTGGACAGAAACTCTGGCTGGGGTGAAGATCGCCGGACTGCTGCAAGTCATCTTTTCAACAGCCGCTTCCTCAGGAACCGGGCCGAAAACTGCCATCCTTGAGTGGAACGGGATGGCCGCTTCTTGCCAGCACATACCGGCAGCGCATCTTGAAGAAGTCTTGAAGATGAATGCCCGACCAAATCCACGACGCTGAGGGCAGATGTAGAACGTCTGTGCCAACGCCCAAGAGCACGATCTGGACGGTATAGATCGGCCGTCCCTTGGTGGCCGCCCGCGATCCCAGCGCGCCGGGTAGCTTGCGCCGAGGATGCGCGGTACACAGAGCTGAGAGGGGGATGACACACTGACAGCCTTGACAGCTTCAATTAGCATGGCAGATACAGGGATATAGAGCGCGCAAACTGGAAGCTCTCTGTGGCACGTCACACGAGCCGTCAGCTCGTTGCAACCCTCAAATCCTTCGTTGCCTTTCTTTCGTTTTGTCCTTCTCTCGCAGATGTCTGTCAGCGTCGCACGGCTTACCGGCAGACAAGGGGCCACACAACCGGGTTTGGCTCTCTCTCTCCACGGCCCGAGGTCATGATCATCGCCAACAGACGCGCGACAAGGTCCTGGCTCCTTCGCGGACCACAACCCAAAGGTGCCCCCCCCCCCCCCCCCCCCTCCTCGGCTCACGTGAGAAGGGTAGAAAGCGGCTGGCGCTGTGCGGGCTTTCACGATGTGACATCAGAACTCTAAATTGGATGGACCCTGGGCAAAATTACAATTCGCCAGCCGAGGCCAACGGGCGGTCCTCCTCTCAGGCGCGCTCGGTGCGCAGTCTGGTCTCTCTGTGTCTGTGTCTTGGCGAGATCTTTCCAGATATCGACGATCCTCCTCTCCTCACCCTTACGCCCACGAGCTACCGGGACGACGACCTGGCCTACGAAGAACGGCAGGTAAGCAATCCCTGAGAAGATGATTGTCTCCTATTTCCTTTACCGCCCCCCCAGTTTCCAAATAAGCCCCGTGACCCCTGTTTCCCAGGGTCTTCCCAATCTGACCAGCCCGCAGGCCCGCACTAAACCCCAAGACTACCTACCTACGCGACTCGAGATGCGCCGACGCGTAGCTAGGGAGCATGACTCGGGCCAACCCCATCCCTTGCGCGGGCGCGCAGGCAAATGAAGATGATAATAATCATCAGGGAAATGTTGACAAGGCGCGTGGAAAATTCTGCGATCTGGTCTTTGGAGGCTGCCTGCCTATCTGCTAACTTTAGTGCGTATTTCAGTAGACAACGTTGTGCAGAGACGGGGAAGATGCTGAGTGCATGCGAGATTCTGTCTGCTGTATAATACAAAGTTGGCTATTGTCAGTCGAATTTAATGGCAAGGTCATACACATTCTCATACAGAAATCCCGTGGGGCACATGAACGAAATAAGAATCAAAGCCTCCCAACCTCCATCATCGCATGTTTGGCTCAACGGAACGACACACAGGCTTTTGACATTGAGATCATTCGCTAGTAGGTGAAGTTGAGGAACAACAGGACGCTCGTTCCAGTAGAAGAGAAGTCTCGGTTCCGGTGAGCTGGTTGACTACTTATATATGTGCAAATATATCGTTCCGTGTTCCTTGTGAAGAGGTTGCGTCTCCTTTTCTCCCAAAGGCAGTCTTACGGTCGTGGGGCTCTCCACTTGGTCTTGGAGGACAGCACACGAATCCCATATGGGAACCTCCTCATGATAGGAAGTAGTGGCAGAAGCATCGCCTCTGATAACCTCATAGACTGCCCGGGTACGAGCGAGCGGATAAGGGGAATTGGAGGAACGCTCCTTTGGTTAACTCCATCTGGGCGTTGGTATACCAGTTTCGAATTATCTGGCCACCCGTGTTCCTAGCTTTCCTGTGGACAGGAATCCCCGGTTTCCCATCTCACTCCGCCAGCCAATGCCCAGCACGCCAAACACCACGCGCCCGCTCTTTTCCTCTGCGCTTTCGGGTCCCGTCTCTTCGACCACGAAACAGCACTGCTCGACCTCGCCTGGGTGCAGTACGGGGTTGGCAACGCTACTTCCAGGACTGCTGTTCGTGTTCCCCATGCCCCAGTAGTTGCAGTCGCGGTACCGCAGGCCGGCCTCGAGATTCAGCCCCACACGCTCCAACTGCATGACATCCTCGGAACAGTTCTCGAGTTGCGCTTCCATGACCCAACGCCGGCGTCCGCCACCTGCTCTCTTCTGTAGTTGCTCTGCATCGGGAGTTGGAGTGGATGCAGGCGAGACCGTCGAGGATGGGGAAAGCGCGCCCACCTTGGTCCGAACGATCAAGGACCCTTTGCAGATGAATTGGTAAAGCTTCCGGAATGTACGAGCCCGCCCGGAGGTTTCCGTCGCCTCGTAGTATGAAACAGTCACGGCCAGGACATGATTGCCCTCCTCCTTGAGGTTGAAGTTGACGATCTTCTGCAGCGTCTGGCCCGCGTCCAGATCCACACCCTTGTACTCTCTATGTTCGTCGTCCTCTCCTCCCGTATCCGCAGGAAGCAACGAGAGCTTCTGTGCTGAGGTTGCACTCGGGGTCTTCATCTCAGCCTCGATACGCACATCACGGGTGAGTTTCTTCTTCGTATGGTGTTGCGGTCCGACCGCTGGGGATGGACCAGGAGAGGTGGGCGACAGTGCCGGAAGCTCGAACGGCGGGACATCGTGGTTCGCGCACAATGTGCAGCTGAAGGTCTCGCCAACGTAGGCAGAGCCGAAAGACGGGGGCAGGTTTAAGACCGGTGTCAGCAGGAAAGGGTCTGGATTTGTGCTGCTGTTGGAGCTATAGGCGAGTGAAGCTGGAATGGGAGATGTGGCAGCTTGGTCTGCCACGGACGATTCTTCTGTGGAGAGCGGCGGGGATAAAGGGTATTGGGCGGCCAGAGACGGCCGAGAGAGCCTGCATCATGGAGCTGTCAGTGACTCGTGCTGGATGTCCCAGGGCTTCGTCAGAGCTGATTAGATGATGAGACGGTCACTAACCTTAGAACTTTGAGAGAGACAGAGTGCGGCTCCTTAGGGTCTATCGACGGGTATCTTTGGTGGCTCATAGTACGAAGGACCTAGTAGCGCTGCAAATCATGCAGGCTCTCCTGATATTCGCTCGAGGTTCATGACGGACAGAGGCGCAGGACATCGACCGGAGACGTCCAGTACCAGGAGGAGTCGGCTATCGCTCTCAGCGATCAAACGGCCTAAGACCCTTGTTCTACGTCAGTCTATCGATAAGGATCCCCATTCTCGGGGCCCCTTCCAGGTGGGACCAGAACTCTGTTTGCAGGCCCACTCTACGGATCGAAGCGAGGTCCGCAGAAGCCCATTGCTGAAGGGCTTCAACCAAGGGACAATATGAAAGGGTCACGATAGACAACGGCATGGCAATGTATTCTATTGCTTTCATCGGCTACCTAGGTACCCATAAGCTCTACGTTGCTGCGGGTTCCTTCTCCAGGGAGTCTCAGCTTACGTGATAAAACTAAGGATGGTCATGTCGTAATCGGAATCCGTTCTCTCTGCATTCCGTCGTCAACCATGGAAACTCCTGCGTTGCAAACACCCCATGACTCCAAGTTAGAGGCCAGGCGGAGGGGGGATCTACACCCGGTTAGTCAGTCCCTGTCTTTTCACAGCTTATTCGGCTCGACGTACGGCAACGTAGGAAGGGGGTGATCCCGACGGGGGAGGCGGCGGAGGAGGCGCCGAGCCACCCGGAGGCGGCGGCGGCGGTGGTGCCTCGCTAGGCGGAGGAGGTGGAGGAGAAGCGGCAGCTCCGGGGGGCGGCGGCGGAGCGGGCGTTCCCTGCTGCTGTTGCGCTGCTTGAGCAGCAGCGTAGTACTGCTGGTAATACTGCATGTAACTGTCCAGAAATGTCAGTAGCCCTAATTAGCCACTTACTCGTGGTAGAAACCTACTTCGCATAGCCACCATAGGCAGCATAGGGATCCTGGCCACCGTAATACTGTGCGTACTGTGCAGCATACTCGTTGTTGGCCACAGGCGGGGTGCCAGCGCCGCCCGGTGCAGGTGAGGCTGAACTTGCGCCAGGAGCTGGCGAGTTGCTGTAGCCTCCATATCCACCGTATGAGCCCGAGTGACTCCCGGACCGGTCACCGTACCGATCGCCGTATCTGTCGCCGTATCGGTCACCATATCCACCACCGCCTCCACCGTGCCCATGACCGTGGCCCCCATAGTGCTGTCGGGGTGGGCGAGATTTGAACTCTTCGTACTGCTCCTTGACGTTGCCCAGCAAGTCTTCACATAGCTCCTTGGCTTTCTCGACCATTTTCGGGTCCGGGCCACTGAGAAGGGGTCAGTCGAAGCGGGAACAATAATTCAGGTGGGACACTCACGCGCAATGGAGATACATATCCTCGTCGCTTTCGCGGTTAGTCGAGACTTCCAGATATCCGGAGCCGCGGCCCTTGATCTGAACTTTACAGCCAGTTTCTTGCTGAATATGCTTGACGTAGGATCCTCCATGTCCGACAACCTGAGCACGCAGATTGAAGCCCTGCACCGGCTCCAGGTTGATGGGAATTTTGGCCTCAGGCCATTTTCGCTACGGTGTGTCAGCGATACTGCTGGGGAGGCTCCACTGTCACCCAGGTCAAAGTGAACTTACACGTCCAAACTCGTCTCTCTCAACTTGCTCTTGGTCACGGCGCCGAAATCGTCGCTCGTCCACGAGGTTGGGGAGCTCTTGCTTGATCATTTCCTCGATCTTCTGGATGGCAGCCTCGAGTCCAGTCTTGGAGGTACTGGTGACGTGAAGGTACAGAGGAGGATTCTGAGCGCATGTTAGAAATACAGTCCCAATAGGTTAGGTGATGCTCACTTACAGAGGGAGTCGCCATGCTTTTATCGGGATAATATTTCCCGCGGGTCGTGACATCTTGAAAGGTCAACTTGTGTTCTCATGTTCAAGTAAAATAGATCAACTGGGAGGTTTCTCGTACCAGCTCCGGTCTCTTCTTTTATCTAAATCAAGCAGCGGAGGTTAGCAGATGCCAAAGAGGGGATTCGTGTGCGAGCTAGCACGCTTCGTGGTAAGCAGGACTGTTCGCACACGGGGTGATAGGCTGGAGAGGAACCGGCCACCCGAGAGGCTGAGGCTCTCTCTGAAGTGAATCAGTAGAAATTAACCAAGGGCATTATTTACCATCTTCTGCGTAGAGCCTTTGGTGAGTAGATAGCGATTGCGGAGATCATGGACTTCGATGTCCTTGATGTAGTCGCCATCAGCGACATAGATCTCCCCGTTGAGATTGGCAGGGGGGCCCGAAAGGTTCGACTGGGATGGGCCGGGCGACGCTGAGGAGGTTGACTTAATGGGCGGAACATCGACATGCTGAATCCCCTTCTTGGCCTGTATTTGCGCATTGATCCTGGCGGCGGCGGCAGCTGCGACTGGCAGTTAGTCGGAGGCTTTGAGATGAGGGCCCAGGACCGCAGACTCACCTGCGGCAGCAGCAGCATCGACGGGGTTCTTCTTCGTCTCGGGGGTTGCGCTATCGGCGTCCCTGCCCACGGGGCTGCGGTCGCGTGCACTGTCCGGTTTCCGAGCGGGCGGCGACCTAGATCTCCGGTCAAAGCGAGAGCGACGAGGCTCGGGTTCGGTCTGGTCGAAGCGCGAGCGCTTGACTGTGCGTCGCTCAGAGTCATCCATGATGGCAAGGTATACGAGCGCGATCGAGACACGAAGTGCGCAGAGTGCGCGGAAGGATTGGGATTACCGCGATCGTGGAGAGCTGAGCAAGGGAATGGCGTGGTAGAATATCGCAATGAATTTGCCAAAGGGCAGAAATTCCATCCCCAGGCCAATTCGCAGGTTGGCAGGTCTAGGTACCTCCAAACAGGTTAGAAAAGACCCACTCTAGCTTTCGCTCCACTTAAAAGTTGAATTTATTGAGTGGGAACGTCGAAGACTGCCACCCCCAACCTGTCCAGGCACGCCCGGGTGCCCCGCGCCCGGGCGCATCCATCTGCCCCGTGCAGCTGACCACGGCAAAGGCAGAACGTTTCTCCGTTGTTTCGATCCCGTCCCCCGGGGTCGGGTCTCGCCTCTAGTACCGGGCTACGGGAGGTCTTGTTAGGTAAGCAGGCTTGCTCCAGGGCTCTCAGCGTAGGTATCTCAGCCTCTTACTGCAAGTGCTCGGGGGGTGTGAACGGCCAGGCATTCAGGGTCCTGTCCCGACTTCCGGACTGGTGTGGCACCACCAGGCGGGCAAGGCGGGCCAGGGCTGTCCTGCAGAGCAAGGCTTTAAGGTAAGCAAGTCCAGTTGGAACTTTACCCGCAGCAGCCCCAGTGCAGCCTTGGCATTGCAGCAGTGCAGCAGTGCAGGGTCGGCGTATGTACACTGCAGAGCACGGCACAGTGCAGTGGGCGAGCTCCGATCTTCGCAACGACCTTCGCCGACTTTTTTCCCTTGGCCTTGAGTCAAGGTGAATGAGGGAAGCTTCACCAATTGAGACGCACCCACTTCGAGTGAGGCTCCGAGAACTTCCCATTCTGTTCAGAGAGTCCTCGGTCTCTCATCCACAGCCTGGGGATGGCATCTCGTACCTTTTTCCAGGCCAATGGTTGGCGAACGGCCGCGGCATCGCTGAGGGGGTACTCGCCTCAGCTCACCACCCGCTGGAGCTCTAGCACCAGTTCAACCTCTGCCATTGCCTACAAAGCTCTACGCCGCCGTCAAGCTCCCCTCCCTACCAGCGATGTGCCCCCGGCATGGTCTGCCCAGGCCGCAGTCTCCAACATCCTGTACGAGACGCCCACACCCTCGATGACGCCCCCGAAACGCCATGTCCTCAACTGTCTCGTTCAGAACGAGCCCGGTGTCCTTTCGCGAGTCTCCGGCATCCTTGCCGCGCGGGGTTTCAACATCGACTCGTTGGTCGTTTGCAACACTGAAGTCGCGGACCTCTCTCGCATGACCATCGTTCTGACAGGCCAGGACGGTGTCGTTGAGCAGGCTCGGCGGCAACTGGAGGATCTTGTTCCTGTGTGGGCTGTGTTGGACTACACAAACGCAGCCCTGGTCCAGCGAGAGCTGCTTCTCGCCAAGATCAATATCCTTGGTCCTGAGTACTTTGAGGAGCTCCTCAAACATCACCGCGAAATGACGGCTGAAGTTGAAGCTGGCCAAGAACCCAGCGAGAAGACACTCGGAGACGTCGCTGAGGATTTCCACCCCAGTAAATTGGTCGCCAGTGAGGCATTGCGGCAAAAGCACGAGCATCTGAAGTCTATCACATACTTCGCGCACCAGTTCGGTGGAAAGGTACTGGACATTAGCACAAGCAGTTGCATTGTCGAAGTGTGAGTAGACCCGGACCGGTCCCACTCCGTCTCCGTGCTCAAATACTGACTTGCCGTAGATCTGCCAAGCCGGTCCGGATCGACTCCTTCATGAAACTCATAGGACCTTTTGGAATCCTCGAATCTACACGCACTGGGCTTATGGCGTTGCCCCGGTCTCCGTTGTTAGATCCGGACGAGGAAGCACATGTCAAGGAGGCTGACGAAGTTGTTGATGCCAGTCAGTTGCCTCCCGGCTAAGTAATGCTTTCACTTATCCGGAGCTTGGCGTTGGTGGTCGGAGGCTCACACCGTTTGGTTTCTGCGACGCTATCGAGTAAATACAAGATCAATTAGCGCAAACTGTCTGCTTCACAGGTTTTCACAGTTTGTCTCGTGCATTATCGGTTTCGAGGGAAATAACGGCGATCGAGCCAGAGTCTCAGATAATATACAGGTTTTGTCCAGCGGATAGTGAACTAGGCTTGATCATTATTCCCTGCTTTGCAGATCAGAGCTGGGCCCTCCGGGCCCGGCGGGCATTTCGGGCTACATCTTCAGGGGCCGGACGACCTTGCCGAACCGGGGTGCTTTTGCTCGAATATTCTCGGGATCTTCCTTGGGAGGAAACTTCACAAGCCGCTTGATATCCTTCTTCACAACAAAGGCCTCCAGGACAGCTGCCAACACATCAGTATACGAGGACTTAACACGAAGGCAGACGGTTGACACATACCGAGGGCCGCCCATAAGCGGTTTTTAGCCTCATACCATACAAGCGATCGATCGCCATAGAATACTTCGTCTGACACCTCTTCGCTGTGCCGGGGCAGACAATGCATGAATCTCCAGTCCGGACTCGCTCCGCCGCGTGCGGCTAGTTCCTCAGTGACTTGGAAACCTTCAAAGTCCTTTAGGCGCTTTTCTCTGTCGGCTTCTTGGCCCATGGATATCCAGGTATCTGTGATAATGAAATCTGCGTCCTTCACAGCCTCCTCGGGGACGTTGGTCTCATTAAGGATGGCTTTAGGCCCAAATTTTTTGCTATCGATGAGAACGCGCTTGTCATGCGGGATCTCGTAGCCCTTGGGGGTGGCAACATTTAACTGGACACCTAGTGTCATGCAAGCCATGGCCAAGTCAAAGAGGACGTTGTTGGCATCGCCAACCCATGCAATTTTCAAATCAGGTGGGAGGATCATACCAGGCGGCAGCGTCTTCGTCGTGGAGCCCGGCGGGGCGCTTTTGAATCGGACAAAGATAGTAAGAATGTCGGCGATAGCCTGCAGCGGATGGAAATCATCGGATAACGCGTTGATGACGGGCGCTTGCGACCATCTGGCGAGATCAACGACATCCTGGTGCGGACCAACCCGAGCGACCAAGCCAGAAGTCATGGATGAGATGACGGTAGCGGTGTCGCGTAGTGATTCGTTCACCTGGCATTCGGTGAGCTCCATGGACCAGGCCAAGGCTAGGGGGATGATAGAGGTATGCTCACGCCTAGCTGAATGTCGTCTCGTCCGAGGAACATGGGGTGGCCGCCCATCAACGTGACTGCGGCTTCAGTCGAGACACGAGTACGGGTGCTCCTCTTGTTGAACATCATTGCTATGGTCTGTCCTCTCAGTTGGTCCTTGATTGCCAGCGGAGCCGGTTCATTGTATCTGAAACACGAGTATCGCAAGAAGTTGGCATTGTGTACCAGCGTCTTCAGCTCCCAGCTGTTCAAGTCGGCGATGGAGAGGAGATGGCGGGCGACTGCTCTGATCGGGGAGCCTCCCATGCCAGCAGCGGGGGGCCGCATGATGGACGAGAACGAGCTTGGAAGCATTGTCACGGCTGTCCGGGCACAGCCAACAAGGCGAGGGATACGTGGTCTCGAGGTTGATGGTAAGTGACGGGGTACTACGGTAGGCGCTGCAGAAAGCATCAAAGGTACGAATAGGTAGGCTCCGCTCCGGATAACTTCGCTCGGGTATCCACCTACCGACCAGTATCCCAGCAGCTGACCGACTTATCGGTCGAGCCATCAACAGCTGATAAGGTTACAATGGGGCCAACCCCCAACGAGGTTCCAAGGGTCCAAGGGTCGCTCGTGCTGGAGCTGGCTGGCTGGGCTCCCTTGGCTCCCCAGGCGAGGGCTTACCTTACCTCCTCATCGGGTAAGACTATGTGCCCACCAGTGTCTGACGACGCGCCCAGGCCCCAAGGCGCCGAGTGCATGACAAACCGGTTGAAGGCGATCGGCCGCCGCCACCCTGGGTGCCTGGATGACGAAGTTACTCCTCCATCTCGCGAAGACACAACTTCATATTACTCGACACCTCGACTTGTATATCACCTACGGAAGCCCTCAATCTGTTCAACCCTAGGGCAACTCGCTTTTAAATACCGAGGTACCCTTTCGACTGCTACTGGCCGACTAGAGACCGTTTCTGTCTTCTATCATGCCGGGCGAGGAGGAATCCTCTCCCTTGCTCCCGGCTGCCGGGAAAGGCAAAGGTAACGCGCTCGAAAGCGACGAGCCCGCCGAATCGACCCCTCTACTGTATTCAAGTGACAATGCGTCCTACGACGACCAGCCCGATCGACCCCGAGATCCCGATGCCGCCTCGGTCGGCTCTCAGCAAAGCCATGCCTCTACCCGGTCGTCGAACAAGAAGGCGAACAAGCCCAAGCGATGGCCCTCCTTCATCGCGATGGGAATTCTCGGTGCGCTCGTCGTTGCCATCATCATTCTCGCATTCGTAGTCCCCGAGGCTGTGCAGGAGTACGCTCAACAAGCCGCTGTGCTAGAGCCGACCAATCTGTCACTCGATTCGATCACCGCCGACGGCGTTCGTGCCCGCATCCAAGCCGATTTCCGCCTCGATGGGTCGCGAGTTGCGAACGGTCATGTGAGAAGGGTGGGCAAGGCCGCTACCTGGGTCGCTCACCAGATTGGCACCGAGCAAACGCAGATCGATGTTCATCTGCCCGATTACGACAACCTACTGCTCGGATCTGCGGTTGTGCCACCGCTGGTAGTCAATCTCCGGAATGGGATCACGACACGTTTCGACTTCGTCACCGACATCCAGCCGGGCAATGTCGAAGGGGTTCGCACGATTGCGAATGACTGGTTGGAAGGCAGGTTGGAGCGCTTGCGCTTAGACGGGAAAGCTGATCTAAGTCTCAAGTCTGGAATCTTTCCTCTCGGGACGCACACTGTTTCCGAATCTCTGTTGTTCGAAGGTCAATCTCTCTACCGCTCCTTTGCTTCCTTCTACCTGGGCGAAAAAGCATTCTTCTAGCACCACTGTTCGGCACCATCTTACGTACAACCATTTGAATACAAGACTAACCCCTAAAGTAGCCAACAAGATCCCGGCCATGCCACAGTATAACATCACCCGTTTCAATGTCGAAGATGGGCCCTTCCGTGGCTCTATGCTGGCCGACGTGTCCCTGTCTGCCTTTAACCAGTATCCTGTTGCACTGGATATACCCGAACTTGCATTCGAGATCCTCGTTTCCGGCTGCCAGGCTGCCGACCCTTTTATTCTGGTAGCTGAAGCTGCCACCGGAGAGGTTCATGTCGAGCCTCGCACTGATGTGGCCGCCAATGTGTATGCCGTCATCCACGCGCTGCCCGATTCGCTCACCCACGCTTGTCCACATTCTGGTTCGTCGCCATTGGACCTCCTGCTGAGGCAGTACATGCATGGCGAGCCCGCCACACTGTATGTTCGAGGCAGCAGTCACCCTGACGGCGATACGCCGAAATGGATCGCCGATATCTTGTCCAGTGTCACGCTCCCGGTCCCTTTCCCCGGACGCACACTGGATGGCCTGATCAGGAATTTTTCCTTGACCGACGTTCACTTCACCCTCCCGGATCCTATGGCCGATCCCAACGACCCTGCTGCCAGCCCAAAGGTGTCAGGAAATATCCTGGTCACTGCCGGGCTTCCCAGTGAGATGAATTTCGGCATCAACGTGACCAATGTTCGGGCTGCGGCAAATGTGCTGTACGGTTCCCGAAAAATGGGAGAACTCGACCTGAGAAAATGGCAACAGGCAAACTCCACGAAGATCGAGGGTGGAATCCATCAGGAACCCACCCTGCAGATCCAATCCCGCATTCTTGAAGTACCGCTCAACATTACCGATAGCGTCGTATTCAGCGAGGTTGTCCAAGCTCTACTCTTTGGCTCCAAGCCCGTCCAATTAGACGTCGATGCTCTCGTCGACGTCAAAGTAGTCACCTCGCTCGGAAAGTTGATCCTGAAGGAAGTCCCTGCCGAGGGCAAGATACCGGTAAAACGTCCGTCTTCGCTGCTCTAGACCAGTCAGTCGCTCTCTCCGCTAGCCGATCTGCCAGGACGGCTTCCGTATCCGAAGGGCAGATCAATCCCCTGCTATCCATCTCGCGCCTGCACCATTTGCTAATATTTTTCATCAGCCTTACCAAAGGACACGTTCAGCAGCCTTGATCCGAAGATCGGGTCATTGAGAGTGCTTGATACCTCCGCTGATTCGATCACATTGCAGGCGCTTGTCAGTGTCGCCAATCCTACTCCTTATACAGCCCATGTACCATTCGTCAATATCCATGTCCTCTCCAACGGTACAGTCCTAGGCGATGCCACTGTGGAGAATGTGGACATCACGAAAGGCCTCAATTCCGATGTCGTGGTCACTGCGAAGTGGAGCCCTTCAAGGAGTGGAACACATGGACGGCATGTGGGAAGAGAGCTTATCTCCCAATATCTCTCAGGGTGGAACACAACTGTCACCATCAAAGCGCATCGTCAGAGCATCCCAGGGCAGCCTTTGCTCTCCGATGCCCTATCTCGGTTCAACTTCACGCTGGCTGCGCCTAAGTTGGATCTGCCGGGTGATGGCCCTGACGAGAAGTCGCACTTCATTCGAGACGCGACATTTCACTTCCTGACCTCAACTGCCACCTTCACTCTTGTTTCGCCTCTATATTATAACACACTGTACCTGGACTTCGTCAACGCTACTGCCCTATACAATCACACCGAGACCGTCGGGCAGATTCTGTACCGACTGCCCTTCTCCGCACCTCCCGGGAAATCGCAGACGCCAAGACTTCCTGTCCGATGGTCCATGGGATCGGTCGGATACGATGCTGTGAAGAAAGCGATCGGTGGAAAGTTGAAGCTTGATGCGTATGCCAATGTCGATATACGTTTGGGGAATTGGAAGGAATCGTTATGGTATCAGGGACGTGGAATAGGTGCCAGGGTTCAGCTTTGATATTTAATAGTTCCTGGATCGGGGCGTTTTAGACACAGCGTTTGGGTATCCACACGGGTTGGTTTCGCATACTTTGCTTGGTTTCTCGTACATAGCTTTCCTGAAGCAATGCATATGCATCCCTCTTTGCTGGGATCATACCGGTTGTTTTGTACCTTCTCGACCTCCAGGGTAGGACATACGCTGAGAAGGCTGTTGTCCAGGCGAAGTACATAGCAGCTTGTTTTATTAGTAGCACTTGTAAAGTCACGACCAGAATGATTCCTATTCGAAGCTAGTGTGTAATATGATATGCAGCTTTGCTTATTCCTATTTAGCAGACTGCTGATACCAAGGTCTACTGCTGTGGCAATGCTTTACTATGATATGCCATGCCTTGTTATATAAGAAGACTTTGTTAAGAATGAAGTAAGCAACTGATAGGTGCCAATGAAGGGATCCCTCCGGGGATCCCTAGCCAGCAACCGATAGCTCTTGCCCTTGTACCATAGATCCTTCTGTAGGAAGGATCCCTCCACTAGGAGGGATCCTCCTATAATACTTGATCCAGGAGAATAGCTCCTGGCAGGCAGATCAATTAATTCAACAATCTTGCTTTGCACTCATGGACCTATCAGCAACTAACCCTGTACTTTACTAATATAACGTAAAGGTACTTGAGGGGTTTAGCAGGCTAAAAGGCTAGTATGCTTTAACTAAAATATGCAGCTATCGCATTATATGCATTAATGTACTTACCTGACGTCGAAATGAAAACCCCTATTCCCCGTTCTGCCCAGTTAAACCGCTAACACGCAAAGCCGCCGACGCAATCCCACGCCACCTCGACTGCACGACTCTGAAGCAGCGAAGACTTGACGACACATAGTTCTCAAACGTTCAAACTAGGAAACTCCCGCTGGCGTTCGAGAAACCGCCGACTTTCGCAGCTGCGCGACCTACCAGACCCCTCCGAACGATGCCCAGGATGCCCCGGATCTCCCCTTACGGAATGCGACCGCGCCGGTCTGCCCGCCTCGTCTTCGTATGGATGACGATACTCATCCTGATCTTTATTATCACATTCTACTTCTCCTCAAGGAACAGCGAGGCGTCGACGATACACAAGAGCATGCTGGCAAATAAGGGCAAAGGCGGCGCGGTCAGGAACAGGCCGAGGATGGCTTGACGATCTTTCAAGATGCCTGCACATGACGCATCATCAGCCACGAGACTGTTTTCGCCATCTTGGCTGCGCGAACCTGCTGCGCCTCTCGAATCCAAGCAAGGATCCTAGAAAGCGGCATTGGAATTGAGCGATTTGCGGACCGAGATCCCGACGCGCAATAACAAGACATTTCTCGAGGCGGCTCCGAAGACTACGAAATCATCTCACTCGTGTGTGCCTTTATCCTGTACTTACCAAGGTTCAGGTAGCTACAACCCGATCGCTCGGCTGGTCGGGCACCTATTGCTGTATCCTCAGGGTACGTCTTAACGTATAGTTACTACCTTACCCTGCCTGACACTGTTCCGAGAAAGGAATACATAAGTGTTCGGCAAGGACTTCAAGAATGATCACAGTTTCTCTCCTCCTGTTCAGCTCGTATTCTAGATACCTAGGTGCTACTATGGCTGTTCTCGAACTCCCTCTCTGCGTCCTTCAATAATGATATGATCCTATCATACGTTTGTCTGTCCCGATGAGTCCTCTTTTTCTTGGCCCACGCCCGGGGGGTCTTTCCATTCTTATCCACGGTCTTAATCTTCGAAGTTTTGCTCAGAAGGAGGCGAGTAACCCCCTCATGACCTTTTCCTGCAGCGTGAGATAACGGTGTCCGCCCATCCCTGTCAGCAACCTCCATATTGTTGTCGTTCTTGTCCAGCAGCAAACGGACGATGCTCTCGGGGTCATGTTTTCCATTTACGGCGTACAACAACGGTGTCATTCCATTGGCATCGGCGAGTTCAATATTCTTGGTGAGCAGTTGACGGACGACCCCTGGTGTGTTCTTCTCTGCGGCGTATGACAAGGGTGTTCGCCCCGTGTTGTCGGCAGTGTCGATATTGTTCGCATACTTGTTCAACAGGAGACGGATAACGCTTTCGTTCCCACTCTCTGCAGCGTATGACAACGGTGTGCGTCCATTCTTGTCAGCAATCGCGATGTTGTTCGTGTATTCGCCCAATATCAGGCGAACAACATCTTCGCCACCACTCTCTGCAGCATACGACAACGGCGTCCGTCCATTCTTGTCAGCAATCGCGATGTTGTTCGTGTACTCGCCCAATATCAGGCGAACAACATCTTCGCCACCACTCTCTGCAGCATACGACAACGGCGTCCGTCCGTTGTCGTCAGCAATCGCGATGTTGTTCGTGTATTCGCCCAATATCAGGCGAACAACATCCTCGCCACCACTTTCTGCAGCATACGACAACGGCGTCCGTCCGTTGTCGTCAGCAATCGCAATATTGTTCGCTTTCTTCATCAGTAGCCGAACAACATCTGCCAGGCCACTCGCCGCAGCGTATGATAATGGTGTTTGACCACCTATGCCTGGAATTTGTGGATTTGCACCTTTTTCCAGCAGAAGGAGAGCACGTTCTGTATTGCCACTTGCTATGGCAATGCACAATGCCGTTTGCCCTCTTGAACCAATAGCGTCAATCTTGGCACCTGATTGGATCAGAAGGTCCATGATAGCTGTGAGGTCCGATCCCTTGCCACGGGCGGCTGCCATTAACGGCGTTCCCAAAAGAGACTCTGCATTGACGTCGACCCCAAGACTTAACAGGTATTGAACGACTTTCAGCTGATCCCCGTGGGCTGCAATCTCAAGCGGCTTCTCGGACTGATCACCACCGCCGTTCGCGATAAGGAGTTTGATAGATTGCATGTCCTCGAACCGTATCGCCATCTCTAATGCCATTTCTTCACAGTTGCCCACTACGGCGCTTGCACCGAGGTCGAGGAGGAGCTGGAGCGCTTCGTGAGCATGACTTACTACTGCTTCAAATACTGGCGCGTCGCAAGTACCGATAGCTCTTCCAGATCGTGTTCCCGCGAGCACCTGGCCCCAGTGGTCTAGGTGATATTCCGGCGCAGTGTACCCTGACGAAGCGTACCCTGGAGTAACACGCCCTCCCCTGAGAGGCCCGATGTCCGCTCCGCGCTCGATCAGCAGCCTCACAAGGTCCAGGGAGTGCCCTGTTGCTTGGTTCAACGGGGTGCGCCGGCCTCCATTGGCCACAACCATCACGTTGGCGCCGTTGTCCAAGAGCCAACGAGCAACTTGAGTATGTCCTCCGCTTGCTGCTTCCAATAACGGCGTTCCGGCGTAACCGTGGAAGGCGTCGAGTTGAGTCCCTTGAGCAACTAAGAACTTGACGATCTCCAGATTCCCACCTTTTGCTGCTGCATGTAGTGGCAGGCCATATAATATTGTACTCGCGTGGATGTTTGCGCCGCGGTCGATCAACAAGTGGACTATGTCAAGGTGCCCCTCCCGCGCAGCTGCATGTAATGGCGTCTCTCTTTCTGGATGACCCATAGTGTCTATGTCGGCACCACGGTCAATTAGCAGCCGGACTGTCTCATAATGTCCCTTCTTGGCAGCTTCGTGCAATGGTGTCGCCCTTTTTCTGGTACTGGCGTTGATGTCCGCCCCGTTGTCGAGCAGCGAGTTGACAACTTGCAGCTTCCCGTCCCGAGCCGCTTCATGCAAAGGCATCTCTCTCTTGCCATTCGCTCGATCCATTAAATTCTGAACCATCAGCCGGACAATGCCAGGGGGGTCCTCGTTGTCGCTCTCGTTGCTGCTAGTCTGTCGTGACTCCAGTGGATCCTCCAGCTCGTTAGGACCATGCTCAATGATTGATCCAAGGCTGACGGATTTTAGTGATCCGCCAGATCTTTGTCCTTGCGCATCATTCGATTCGTCACCCGAATTAAACTCGTCATCTTCCGCTACGATACTTCTGGGTATCGCAAAACACGCCAATCTTTCCATATGGAGTGCCATGTGGTGGTCGAGTTCGCCCTCTTCCAGAGGTCCAGACGAGAGGCAAAAAGGGCAAGATGACCTAGGGTCTCTCGTGTTCGCGTGACTGGATCCCGCAAGAACTTGTATTTGGCCCTCTCCCAGTTCGGGGTGCGTTGATACGAGGTGATGCAAGAGTCCTTCTTCGTTTTCGAAAGTCTGGTGATGGTCAGCACAAAGCCATACTTGACGGTGGACAGAGGCCTCGTGCTGCAACCAAGTTGCGCGGCTGGTGTACATGATATCGCCTTGCGCGCAATCCGCGTATGTGCACATGTAGGGTTGAAGGTCGTGACTGATGTGCTCCCTGGTAGTAAGTTAATGCTATGACCCTTGAAGCGCCGAAGACCGGACCGACCATACCTCCAATACCTGGGCTTAGCATGCTTGGCAGGGCACGGGACACTGCAATACGGACACAGGAACTCTCCTTGTTCGGGGAGTACTGAAGGTGGTGGCGGAAGTTCTCCATCGCAAGGCGTTTCGACAGCGGTCGACGCGTAGGAAACGGACGACCGGCTGTCGACATCCACCTCAGGCAGCGCCATGTACATGCTGGCCTCGGTTGGCGATATGGCTGACTGATTCACTGTCCTGATCTCTAGGTTGGAATCGTTTATCGCAGTGATGAGTTCGCGTGTGTCCGTTCCTGGTGGCGTCTCCCTACGCCGTTGTGATCAGTCAATGCCTCAGAACTGGCTTCAGACAAGGTAATTA
Source organism: Xylariomycetidae sp. FL0641 (assembly GCA_022376655.1). Lineage (NCBI taxonomy): Eukaryota > Fungi > Ascomycota > Sordariomycetes > Xylariomycetidae sp. FL0641. Next base: position 122,061 of record JAJJKE010000057.1, read on the forward strand.
GGGCCATTTCCATGTGGTCCCGATAGGAATGTACAGATAATGACCATACCCACTAGAGTAGTTCCTACGATAAGCAAACCATTGTGTGACCCTTCCCCTATGAACTATCAAGTCATGAATGTTTATGGGGAGCAGCCATACAACGTGAATACTCATCGTGGGATAAGTAAAAGGAATGTGAGTTCAGCTCATGGACGCTACTTACAAGGGAGAGAGTGGTATCCTGGCCGTTGGATTGTATGCTTGGGTTGCTGTGTCCTCATGTGCTAACTTCTTAGCATGCCGTCTCCAATAGGCAAAGCACCGGCGACGCTTCGTAATCGAGTTTGCCCAGCGCTCTGCAAGATAACCATTCTTGAGGTCGCCGGTCCCTCCAGTTGCATGCTGGATTTCTCGAAAAAACTCTTCCACATGACGGTGGTCAAGTGTGGAGAACAGCGAGAAGATGTCGACTTTCGTGTCGCCGTCAATGACAACAAGGTCCCGATACAACAGTGGCTTTGATATTGCTTGTTCGCTGGATCGAAAGGAGGAGTTTCGGATCTTGAAAGACAATTTGAATAGGTCTGAAACAATCGCCGTGATTTCGGTAAGGTTCTGTCCCAGCTCTGTTACAGACTCTAGACTTTCTCGGTCGGATTCGTCCTCATCGTCAGCAAGAGCTTCAATCTCGAGCTCGAGACTGGTCTTGTCGACTTTCTCCCAGGGTAGCCTTTTGCCCTGGACGATGTCGGTGCCTAGATAGTAGTAAGCGTCGTCCAGTGAGACTGTCCGGGGGGGTTATACACTCGGTGATGAAAACGCCTAGCTGGTCCAGCAATGTCAGGACCGCGACGTGCATCGGAGGAGTGTTGCTCAACCGGTAGTCAAGCGACGCATGGCCTTGCTTGAGCGCTCCAACGCTGCCAGCCCACATTCGAAGCCGGTCACATTGATTCTGAAGCTCCGTCGGAGGAATGGACTCTTTCTGCTCTGGGGAGCCACGATCCTGCAGCTGCTTGATCAGAAGATCGAACGCACGGATGCATTTCCGCGCAGCGCTGTAAGCAGACAGTTCGGAAGACATGAGGGGTAGGTATTCCGCAGGGCAGGGCCCGGCCAGAGTTCCAGACAGCCTACTGCGAGAGGGTATCTAATCGGGCGATGACAATGTTGAGACTGAGCTTTGGAGTGATCCCGATGCCTACCCGGGCGTGAATCTTCCCGAGTTGCGATTTCGAAGGCTGGTCCGACGCCCAGATGGCAGAAATGCTTTCACACAACAGCCGCTTGGCAGCCTTATCACACCACTGCGAGCTGTTATGTCCCCCGCCACGCTCATGCATCTAACACGTGACTAGGCGATGCGACACAAACCCCAGGAGTTCCCGCATTCAGGTGAGGGGTTGAGGGGTTACCAGGCTTCAATCTTGCACCCGTTGATGGCTCCAGGCTCTTGGGGACCTCCAGCATATTTCCCAACGGCGGCTACAGCATGGCCGAGGTTGCCGGACTGGTCCTGGCTGTTGTGCCAATAGTCATCACCATTTTGGAGAAGTACAGGCATGCACAGGGTCCGGTATTTTACTTCATGAAATGGGAACCGGCACGTTATCAAATGGTCCGGTCACTTCGTGACGCACACGTCGCACACCTCCAGAACGTTCACTTGTTGCTTAAGGGAGCCGTTGACAACGAAACGATGAGGGTGATGGTCGACGACCCTACTAGCAGCTTATGGAGGAACAAAGACCTGGTCGACCACCTTCGCAGTCGGCTTGGCGAGGCATACGAACCATCCATGGAAACAATACGAGAGATTGGAGCGATCATCGTATATATAGCGAAGACGCTGAAAATAGAGGGTGCGGACCAGGTGAGGCACTTTATACTACGCCCTTACGGACAGTGGACTGAACTGGGTATCGCAGGTTACACGTTTCGGCCTCGGGGGGTTGATACATGCGAAGAAACCATCGACAGATGGCTCAGACCCTTGCGCTGACCATGACATCAGGCGTCGATTATCCTTTGTACTGCGTTGCAGGTCAGCAAAACGTTCATTGAAACAGCTGGAAGAGTGTAACAAAAAGCTTGCCAACTTCGTGGGCAATGCAGAGCGACTTCATGGAGAACCGGACGGTACCGGTATCGACATCAGATTTGCTTCATCTCTGGAAACGATCCAGGAAAACGCAGACACAGTATACCGTGTGCTCCAACGAAGCTTCTGTGGTGGGAAATCGGACCACCAAGCTGGTCTGCTCCTGGAGCAAAGGCTGCAAAGACGAGCTTACAGAAAACGAACCAGGCCTGTCCCCCAGTCGGGAGATTGTCAACGCTTTGGGATCTCGGTGTTTCGATCTTCGGCGTACGGTTGGATCGACACCGTTTTCGATTTTCAAGATCTTCATTTGCCTCAGCAGGCGAGGTGAGATTGCTCCAACCTGTCACAGCCAATATCTGAGCTCTAAAGAACAACAGAACCCCGAGACAACCTTCGGTCACGCTGAACCTATCGAACGCGTTACAGCCACACGGGCAACCAGAGGTCACGAACATTTGCTCTGCCATTGAGACGGCAAAACACCCCCATCTTGGATTTCAAGTGGACTCTTTGGAAACCCTGAGCGGCTTGTATGAAGTCCAAGACCCCGAAAGTACGCTTCATACAGAGGGCAAAAGCCTGGCCGAGATTTTGACCTCGGGGGCGAATAAAGGTCTCTCAGTCCGAGACAAGTACCGTCTAGGTATAACCTTGGTTTCTTCAACCATTCAGCTCGGCAAAACACCATGGCTCAGACATCCTTGGGATAAGAATGACGTTATCTTTCTAAGAGCCGAACGCGATTCAGCCAGCCGCGTTGATGTGAGGCATCCCTATTTAAGTCATGTTGTTTCAAAACAACATCCGCAGCGGGCCCCGCCAAGGGACAACTATAACATGCTTGCACTTGCAATTATGTTGATCGAGATCGCCACTGGGAAGCCTATCGAAGAACTACGGGGACCGGGAGACCTTGGTCCAGACGGGGCGGTTAACTTGGCGACCAACTACACTACCGTGAAGCACCAGATTGACAGCATTCTCGATGAAGGCAACATGTCAGATGGCTACTACGCGGCCATAGACCATTGCCTAGCATGCTCTCGGGACTTCGACTTCTCTTTTGCCAACCCGGACTTCTGCGGAGATTTGACCAGAAAGGTTCTGCAGCCCCTAGAAGAGGATCTTCTGAGCATGTTCTACAGATTGTAGTCCACATGGTTGCTAAAGATAAGCAAAGTAGGGGAACAGTAGCTTGGCTGATATGGAACAAGGAAAGTCACACAGCAAGCGGGCGTGTCAGGCAGGAGGGTTCACACCAGTACGATTAGCCTACCACGCCTATGATCGGACCTTGGGATGGACTGTAGTAGAGCATGTAGTTATCGGTAACGTGGTTATCCCGTTGGAGATCTTCCGGCTATCAGCTTTAGCAGGGCGCAGGAGCCGGCGCGGCAAGCAAGTGTCAGTTATTCTCTAGCTACTTTCATGTTATGGAGCACTCCTCACGTCCCGCGATCCGTCGCATCTCTTGCTCCACCTGGGAGAAGTGGATGATAATCACGACTGACGACGACTGTACCGCTGTCATCTTCTTAGTATCTAGGCAGAACAAACGTAAGTACCTCCAAGGCGGAAAGCTGATTCACCTCAGGACAGTATCGGATTTATGTCCAGGAAAGAGTGTGAATGCGTGCGAAAATGCATGCCCCTCCTATTGGCCTCTGGGCCCAACGTGGATCCCCGCGATGAGGCCAGGCCAGTGTCAGGTACGGGAGTACCTACTTAGGTACACCAAGGAAAGAGGGGTAAACTCATATGATGTACTCGAAGAATATGATCCTAGCCACAGACTGTCGGACAGGTGCTGGGCTGTGCAATAACAGTGTGACTTATAGAGTAGATCTCCACATATTCCGGGAGCGAAACCGACTGCCCTCTCCATATTGACGTATGGCGATCACATGGGAGCTTATCTTCGAGAACACATCTCGGGGGTTGAAGTCATCGCCGTGCGCGCAGCTTGCGCAAGAACTACTTGGAACGAGGTCGATGCCGTGTTGGGTAACCAGGTCAGAGGGGCGGCAGGCTCTGTCTACAGTGTCTAGCCCTATCAATCGAGTCAATCGACTCGACATCCAAGCTACCAAGATCACCTGCGCAATTCGATCGACCCCGCGATCAGGCCTGTATGGCGTCGTGCTTCCGACTCCACTACTTGCCGTTCTTAGGGTGTTCCCCCGTATAGGACAACCCTCTTGGACGGCTTAGATTGGGTAAGAACCCATCGTTGCTTCTTGCTTGCCGCAGCAAGATTTACGTCGCTGCCAAAGAGGGCGCCCCAGGTCCGGGAGTCCGGGACGAGCCGAGCAGCGTTAAGCAGATCTTGTAGGGCCAAGCAACCAAGTGTAATTCGAATAAGGGAGAAGCAACGTGACAGATGAGAGATCCCGAAGCGGAGTCCCGGCGAGCCTACAAGCCCGCACCAAGCGGGGCTGCTGGGCAAAGTGCGTGGTTTGCAAGGTATAATTCGGGGCATTCCCCAGTCGACCCTGGTCGAATCCCGGTTTCCCTTCTGCCGTCCCGTACGAAACCTCGAAGCCGAGGCCTTGTCAACTCAACCAGGCGCGTGCCAGGGGGACACCCTAGTGTCCTGGAGAGCAAGGGTTTCACACATCTGTCTCCGGATTCACTGAGCAGATACAGTACAGCCATGACGAGTGGAGCGGGGTTGCATGGAACCACTGCATCTGGTAGACGTGCCGATGCAGCTTCGCAGAGCTTCAGACGGCAGGTCGGCAGGCGGGCAGGGAGGCAGGCAGGCAGAGAATGCTTAGTGCCGTAGTGCGCTTCGGCTTCACTTCCCTATTCTCTACATGCCCAATGGCCTGCATAAAGGGCGCCGGGCAGGAAAGTAGAAAAGGTAGGCAGAGCGATCTCCGAGTAAGCAGCGTCCAAAGGGGGGCATTCAGTGTCATAGTAAGGCTCAGGCCACCCTGAATCTCTGATCGGACTGATAAAACCATTGCTTGGGGCGACATTTCTCGGGGTATCCGTTAGAAGATATAGAAATCTTGATCAATCCGAGGCCATTGGATATCTCGGCGACACTTACTATGATTCTGTCTCAACCGGCCATCCGCGTGCGCTCACCCGGTATTACTCGTGGTCCACCACTGGCCCGAGGTACCTTGTTTATTCTCTTGGTCATTCGCGATCTAATATGCCCGGTATCAATCAACTTCCCGAAGGCGCTGAAGGGGCAGCTGCGTTGTCACTGATCTACGCCTCCATCAGTTGGATATGCAGCGCCTTGATGATATGGTTGACGTGGGTACATCACGAGAGGCTAAGTTGTAAGTGAACAGGCCGGCCAACGCCAACTGAAGTTCGCAAAGCTAACCTTCTTTCCGCTAGACGTCGCGATTGTTGCGTATTGGTCGTGCGTGAGCACCATGGCCTCCATTGCTCAGCAGATACATGACATTACGTGGTGGGAACATATCATGTGGGAGCAGTTCAAACGGACGTCGTCTTTCGTCGACAATCCAGAGCTTGCGATCGCTAACGGGTCGTATGGACTTGAGTAGGTTGAGCCGGCTCCCCACCGCTACCGCTGGGCAGGGCGGTGTGTCTCCTCCTTCCTTACCTGCTAACATGGCACTCACCTAGCTTGGCTCTATACTATATACGTAAGCAACTTCGGAATAAAAACCTGGCGTATCGCCTCGGGATGTGACTAACATGCTGCAGAGTACTACACCTACAACGTCGAAGCAATGTGCGTGCTCTTCTGGGCGGGCGAACTCGCGCAGTCCATCTACGGTTGGGATGCGAATCCGAAGTGGAAATACAAGCTCAGGCGAATCAACAAGGCTGGAAAAGTGATATCGATGGTGTTCCCCCTGATCACTGTCCTGCTCCTTCGAGTACCAGCCATACAAAGGATATTCGTGGTGTTCATTATCCTGGCCGACATCCCTTGTAAGCTGTGTAGGATCGAGTCGGAGATCCGCGATGGCTAACGAACCCCCTAGTGATGCTTAGCTTGACCATGGGGAGCGCGACGGTAGTAGCCATCCTCATCCGCTACGTCCGGACGAGGAAGAAGTTCACGCAGTGGACTCCGCCGAACAACAGCACAGTCAAATCGGATACGGACAGGTCGAGTGGGACGGCGGTCCGAGGAACGGTATCCGACAACGGCGACGGGGATTCGCGCAAAAAGAACCAAGGTATCTACGACCGATGGCTTATGGTCCGTTTCACATGCGCCTTCGTCGTGCTCAGGTACGTCTGATACCACCGAGTAGCAAGTTCCGCTTACTCACGCGCTCATAGCGTATTCGATGTCACGAACACCCTCTTCCAGGTGACCGCCACCCAGAACAACCGGAAGGACACCGGAAGCACGGAGCCGGACCTGAGCGTCGGGCGCGCCAACTCAACCCTGTTCCTCTTCATGCCTGGAGTCACACCGGGCGTGTTCCTCTTCATAATATTCGGGACGACAGCGGGGTACCGGAGAAAGATGTACGAGACCTTCGTTCCGAGGCGATGGCAGAAGCCGGCGGGCGCACGGGGACCCCGTATCGCGTGGTCGCGGGGTCGGGTGTGGCCCTGGATACGGGTCTCCGGGGGGCCGGCGTCGGCGCCGACGCCCACCCTGCCCGTGTCGAATCCCGACACGGCCGCGCTGAGATCGAGGTCGGACATGCTGACCGTGAAGAGCGACCATCTGATGAAGCCCCTGCCGCCCGCGCCCGGGCCCCTGAGGAGCGTGTTCACGCCCACGAGCACGACTTCGTCTCGGCCGTGGGACGACGACGATCTCTTCAGCGCAGATGCAGCGATCAGGATGAAAGATCTGGAGGCGGGCGCGGGCACGGGCACGGGCACGCAAGACCAGTACTACGCACCCAATCCCGAGCAGAGCGACGATTCCGGCCCGGTGCTTCCCATCATGCAGGCCAGGGATTCGCACGTTTGGGGGTAAAAGATAGGGGGAAGTGCCCACGAAGACCATGCTATCGTCTTGGGAGTCTGGGGAGGATTTGATATTTTCTCGCGTTCATTAAGCTCCATGAAAGGCGACGAGGTTGGTATATGCGCTGCGTGCAACGAACGAAACGGCCGTCCGTCCCTCAGGATACCCTGCCCCGCAAAGGCATGCTTTACGACTGATGATGTTGATACCCCGATACGACCTTTCGTTAGAGACATTCCAATTGTCATAATGCACATTCGGCGGACCTGTAATCATGGGCGGAGAGTCTACAAGTGCCTTTCGAGAAAGGAAAAATAAGGCGTCGGTATTAGCACAAGTAGGATAGACTCTCCTCCTGTATACCCAAAAGCCAGCCCGAGTAACGCCTAGCAATGCCATAAAACGCATGTCCATCAATCGTGATCATAGCGGTCCTTCGACTTGGCACCAACGGCTGACCATCAGACCCCCGCAGGCTCTTAGTTTTTGTCACCTTCCTTCTTCTCGTCCTCTTTCTTCCCCTCACCGCCCTTCGTCTTCTTCTCTTCCTCTTTCTTAGCCTTCTTCTCCTCTTCTTCCTTCTTTTTCTTTTCCTCTTCCTCCCGCTTCTTCTTTTCCTCCTCCTCCTTCTTCATCCTGGCCTTGTCCTGCGCTTCGCGCTTTGCCCAGTGCTCGTCGTATTCTTGGAAGCCCGCGTCACCGTGGAGCTTTTGGTCAAGCCCGCTAAGTCGGGGGGCAGCACTGCCCACCTTGGCGCGGCCGATGAGGCTGATGACGATGGCCGCCCCGACGACGGCGGTCAGGACGAAGCGGTAGGTGCCGTACCAGGACGGGGCCCAGCCGCGGTTGGTGGCCTTCACGTCGGCGAAGTACAGGGCGACGAAGGCAGCGAACTGCGATGTCAGCGCGAACTCCATGGGCATGAGCAACGTCGGCCAGGCCAGCACCGAGGCACCGACACCCATGCCGTACCGGAAGCGCGTGCGCTCTAGGAGCGGCTTTCTCTCGGCGTACTCGAGGCCCCAGTGGATGGCGCCCAGGAAGCTGATGATGATGGCGCCGTAGCCCAACTGGAGCGGCTCAAGGGTGCTGAGCAGCTGGCGGGCGGTATCGTGCTGAATGAGGATGTTGTTGACGAAGCTAGATTGACTGGGCCAGACGGTGTTCAGATCCCACGAAAGGTAGACGGTAGACAAGGAGGTCGCGAGGTAAGGCACGGTTCCTGCGAGGCCCAGCCAGTACGACTCCTTAGGCACGGTGTTCAGGGCGAAGGTGTCCTTGACAGATTCCTGTAGGCCAACATACAATTAGCAATGGAACCCTCTCCTCTCGGCCAAGATCCGAAGAACATGGCCAGCTGAGAGGTTCTCGTGCCGTCTCTTACCAGATCTTCCTTGACACCCTCACCAACTGGCTTCTCGGTAGCCTCGGTCTGGGGCTCGTACATGTGCCTAACGGAGGACTCGGTACTAACGGTCTCCGGGTCGGCCTTGAGCTTCCTCTGAGCTACCTTCTTCTCCTCCTCGGGGTCAATGCCTGCTTGGAGGCCACTAGGGCTTTTGGTAGCATATCCAGTGCGTTGGATTAGGGAAGAAGCTCGTGGGAGCGCGATCTTCGAGGCGATGGGGGATGTGATACGGGGAGCGGTAGAGGATTTAGATGGAAGGGAGCGGAGGGAGGAGATGGCGTGTTTCTGAGCGGTTATCGCTCTCGAAGAGCTTGCCAACAGAGGCCGCGTGCTGCGAAGCATCCTGAATCGATTGGACTCGTGATATGCGCAGGTAGATAGCAGGGTCTGACTCCGGCTCTACCGAGATTGCGAGGCTGTACCGTTTCCCAAGAAGGAAGACCGAACGAAAGAAAGCATTCAAGTGAAGGTTGGATTGGGTTTCTGCACAATTGAAACAGGCCGAAAAGCGACCTGGCAGCTATTTGACCGCGAGAACGCGTACCGGCACGGCTCCAGCGGACGATGGGGCATCTTGATGCAATCACATCATCGGCCAGTCATGCCTGGCAGGGCTGCCTGGATCTCCGTCGTACTTCGTACCTACCTGGGTACCTACCCCTACGAGGCATGTGTGAAGCCCGACTAGCTGATGTTATTTCAGGACCCGAGATGTACGTGGATGGACGTGTATCTGCTGCATATCTCTGATGTAACTGACTATCGCTTCCAAGCGGATGAGCTGGGATGGACGGCGGGAGCTTCTGGTCCTTGAGCTCGGTGCCAGGTGACGTAAGGCTCAAGACCGGAAATCGTTGATTGGCCAAACCATGCAATCTCCATTTTCTGAAGTGGGAAGATCTAAGAACTGCCCGGGCGCGCTCCGTCCCAGATCCTGACCCGTCCTTCCAAGCCCTTCCAGGTTCCAGCCTTCCTAGGTAGTGAACCTCATTTGTGGCTTGCGCGCTATCCTCGATGGAGTGTACGCTCCTGTGAACACTACCTTGCTGCTCTCAGCTATGCAAAAGCCGAGATGAAATACCTAGTGGTTCAGTATCTATTTTGGCGTATAAAGTAGGTACCTATTTAATTAATTCCAGTGAGAAGAGAGCAAGTTCATGTACCTCATACCTACTGCATACTTACCTACTTAGGTAGATGAGATGAACGAAACTACATTGACTTGCACCATCAGTCTGCTGTCCAGTAGGTTTTCTGATGTGGCTTACGTTCACCTTTCAGCCCCGCCATGACGAGCATCCCGCCAGCCAGAGCCGCCTGGGTAGGTAGAGCCAGGAGCCGTCCACAGGTGGGATGGACTCGGCTTGACCTGACCTGACAGGTGAAACTAGGGTAATAGGTAGCGTGGTTCCCAGTTATTAACCTGGAGTGTCATCAGCCCTTTGACTGCCAGGCAGCGGCTTGTTCGATCCCAACAGGAGTCTCCATCCAGCTGTGCCAACCCAACGGCCGTCTCAGTCAACTTGCACCTGTTCACCAAATCTCCGACTGCATTCCGATCCTGCCAACCCTACCAGCCCGCGTTGCCTGTCTTACAGGATTGCACAGTTGCAGACCCTCTCCAAGTCGGCATCCGGTCTAGGCACCCGCAACGGCTCCGGCACCGCATCACCCACCGTGCGCCGATACCGATCTTGGCTCAACTGCAACCTCGCCTTGCTTTGCCCCTCTGATGCGTTGTCTGCTTCCTCCCCACGCGTGTCCCTCCTTCAAGTTTCAGCATTGCCATCCTGCAATAGACTTACTTCCCAGCATAGGGCTTCAGTCTGCCCACATCCTAAGATCCTAACAATACCGACCCCGAACTACCTGTCTCCTCTCTGCCAGGTCAGGTCACACTGCACCTATGCCTTCGTAAGCTGGATAGGTATAGCTCCTGGTAAGTCTGACTGCTTGCTATACGATCTCTGCCTTCTACTGGTCGCTTCAGCTAATAAAAGACTGGGGAAGCCCTTTTCCACCACTACCCCGCGATTCCCGCGTCCTTAGGCCCCACGGCGGACGCGAATATTTGCATTTGTCGTTCGATACCAACGTCCATCTTCCCGCCCGCCACCTTTGCCTTTCGAGGGCCGAGTATTGTGACTCCTCGACACTCAACTCAGACCGAACAACTCCTGCTTGTATCCACGACTGCTTGCTACTCGCTTCCTTCTCTCCTCGATACGTGATACTCCGCCATCGCCAGCCTGCCCACGTCTCTCCCAATGAGGCGACCCGATCCACCGCCATAATTTGTGACCAAGTCCCGGCCCGGGTCACGGCATACAACCACCAACATGCTCGAGGGTCTCGTCGCCGGGTTGCTCAACCGCTTTCTGGGCATGTACGTCAAGAACTTTGACCCCGCCCAGCTCAAGGTTGGCATCTGGTCCGGAGACGTGAAGCTGAGCAACCTCGAGCTGCGTAAAGAAGCTCTCGATCAGCTCAAGCTTCCCATAAACGTCCTCGAGGGCCACCTAGGCCAACTGACCCTCATCATTCCCTGGTCCAACTTGCGCGGAGCTCCCGTCAAGGTCTTCATCGAAGATGTCTTCGTGCTAGCTTCGCCCAAAGAGGAGGCCGCATACGATGAGGACGAGGAAGATCGTAGAAAACAGCGCTTGAAGATGGAGAAGCTGGACTCGGCCGAGCTCATTAAGGAGCGAAACCAGGAAGGCTTGAGCCACGAAGAACAGAAAAAGAGTCAAAGCTTCACAGAAAGCCTGGTCACTAAGATTGTCGACAATCTGCAAGTCACCATCAAGAACATCCACGTACGTTACGAGGATTCCATCTCCGCACCGGGCCACCCTTTCGCCCTTGGTCTCACCCTGGAGGAGTTCAGCGCTGTCAGTACCGATGGCCAATGGAACCCCACCTTCATCCAGAACTCCAACACCACCACGCACAAGCTGGCCAAGCTAGGCGCGTTGGCTGTCTACTGGAACACGGACTCCAAGCTTCTCGGCACCGGTCGCGAGAAGCTGGAAGCGGGCGAGCATGTGCCACATGATGAGATGATCAGAAGATTCAAGGAGATGATAGGCACTGGGAAAGCTTCCGCGACTGCTGATCATCAATTCATCCTGAAGCCCGTAAGCGGACAAGCCAAGATCGAACTGGACAAGACGGGCGACACCCACACCCCTAAGTTCAAGTCGAATCTGATATTTGACGAGATAGGCGTGGTCCTGGATGACGACCAGTACCGGGATGCGCTGATGATGGTGGACCTATTTCACTATTTCATTCGCCATCAAGAGTACAAGCGTCTTCAACCGAAGGATGCCAGTCCCAAGGAAGATCCCCGGGCTTGGTTCAGATTTGCCGGAGACGCGGTGCTTTCCAAGATTCATGAGCGCAACCGTCGCTGGACCTGGGACTATTTCCGCGAGCGCCGCGATGACCGCCGCAGATATATTGAGATCTTCAAGAAGAAGAAGGCGAACCAGCAGCTGTCTGCTCAAGAGACCGAGGACATGAACAATTTGGAGTGGAAGCTCGGGTACGAAGATCTACGGTTCTGGCGGTCATTGGCCCGTAACCAACTCAGAAAGGAGAACGCCGAAGCGCTTAAGAATGCGCCTCCTAAAGAGGAGCAGCAGCAGGGTTGGATTTCTTGGGTCTGGGGTTCGAAGCCCGCCGAGTCGACTGACACCTCGGAGAACACCCAAATCACCGAGGAACAGCGTAAAGAGCTATACGAGGCAATCGACTGGGACGAGAAAGCCGCGTTGACCGATGCTGTTGACACGCCGCGTGACGCCGTGAAGATGGAAGTCGAGACTTCGCTGAGTACTGGCAGCTTCACGTTAAGACAAGATCCCCATGGAAGCAAGACCGACCTCCTGAGTTTGCATTTCGACCTTTTCAAAGCACGGGGACTCAAGCGTACAGATTCCGTGCTTGCGAATATAAGCTTGGGCGGCTTTCGCGTCAATGATGGGACGACCCCGGAAAGCTTGTTCAAGGAGATCGTCAGGGTAAAGGATGCGCCTAAAACGGCCAGCCGAAAGCGCTTATCCATGGCCGAGCTCGAGACAGAAGATATGGAATCATTCTTCGACCTCCAAGTTGAACAAAACCCCCTTGACGGCCAGGGCGATATTGCCGTTGTAGCTAAACTGAAACCCTTGGAGGTAGTGTGGAACCCGCAGTTTGTGGTTGGCATTGTCGACTTCTTCAAGCCCCCGGAACGACATATGGAGTCGATATCTGCGCTGATGGAGACTGCGGGCGCAACCGTGGAAGGTCTACGGCAACAGACTCGCGTTGGTCTCGAATTCGCCTTGGAGGAGCACAAGACCATCAACGCCAAATTGGATCTCCAGGCGCCTCTCATCATCATCCCACAGTCTATCAAGACGGAACGATCCACCTGTTTGATCTTGGATGCCGGTCACATCAGTGTGAACAGCGAACTGGCTGACAAGAGTACATTGAAGCAGATACAAGACAAGCAGCATCAGAAATATTCCGAGGAAGATTTCAAGCAACTGGAGTCCTTGATGTACGACCGCTTTCTCGTCAAGCTGAACTCGACTCAACTTCTCATTGGGCCTTCCATCGAGGAAACCAAGTCTCAGCTGGTCCAGAAAGATGAGAACCGCAAGTTACACATCGTGGACAAGATTAACGTCGATTTCGTCGTGGCTATGTCCATCTTGCCAAAGGCACCAAATCTGACCAAGATGAAGGTGTCAGGTAACATGCCGGTGCTCCAAGCGGCCATGTCCGATACCAAGTACAAGAGTCTCATGAAACTCATTGAGGTCGCGATACCCAAATTTGGCGATCCCCAGCAGGAGAACTTGCAAGCTCAGCCCAAGAGACCACGTTTGCTAAGTACCACGTCGAACCGCTCACGTAAGGCGCACGATCACAGGCGGGCGTCGAATATCTTCTTGAGCCAGCAGACTGCCGTCATACTAGAGAATGAGTCCGATTCTGACGACGATGATGAATTCGAGGACGCTGCAGACGGCAGTTCCAACCAACAACTTAGGATGCAGCAGCGCAATTTTGAGTTCAAATTCGCCGTTGAGAAATTGCAAGGCTCGCTCTATCGGAGCGACCCCGATGGGGTGAAGCCGGATGCCCTGCTTGTTGAGTTGATAGCGGAAGATTTCGACCTCGATTTCCATATCAGACCCTTTGATATGGCCGCAGAAGTTTCCCTGGGCTCCGTTACAGTTGACGATTTTGTGGACAATCCGTCAAGTGAGTTCAAGTCCATTGTGTCCTCGGGCGACGTGGAAGACCGGCAGCAGCAAAGAGACCTTGTTCGGATCAAGTTCACCAAGGTCAGACGGGACTCCCCAGAATTCATGCCTGTGTACGAAGGCATCGAGACGAATGTCAATATTGCCGTGTCCACGATCAATCTCATTGTCACCAGAAAGACGCTTCTGACTCTTCTGGACTTCGTCTTGGTCACCTTCACGAGTAGTGGCAATAACAACCCCCAGGCGCAGAGGAACGCCATCGAGGACGATGAAGAGGACCACGCCGTCGAGATTGTAGAGCCCGAGCCAGAAGCTCAGCAAAGCGAGGGTGGTTCCATTCGCGTCAAGGTTGACCTCAAGAGTATTCGGCTGATCCTGAATAACGACGGCATACGCCTTGCGACCCTGTCGTTCAACCACGCTGATATTGGCGTCTTTCTAATGGGCAAGACCATGAGAGTTGCCGCCAAACTGGGCGACTTGACTCTAGTGGACGACGTCAATATTGGCGCCTCGGAAGAGTCAGATTTCCGACAACTGGTCACAATTCAGGGCGACGAGCTTGCTGATTTCCGCTATGAAACGTATGATGCGAGCAACAAGAAGGCATACCCGGGCTACGATTCTTCTATCTACCTCCGAGCCGGCTCTATTAAGGTGAACTTCCTTGAAGAACCCTTCAGGAAGATCATCGAGTTTCTCGTCAAGTTCGGAAAGATGCAAGCCATATTCAATGCTGCGCGCCAAGCAGCGGCCAACCAGGCGCAGCAGTTGCAGCAGAGCACCAGCAGGTTCAAATTCGACGTCATTGTCAACACCCCTATTATAGTATTCCCCCGGTCCCTCTCTCCTGAACGACCGAAACGAGACTTGGTCACAGCATATCTTGGAGAGATCTATGCCCAGAATAAATTCGCTCCCTTGGATGACTCCCAGGACGCTGCAATCGCCATGAAGATGTCTGCAGGTATCCGGAACATCCGCATGACCTCACTGTTCCACTACCCGGACGAGCAGTCCGAGGAGCTCGAAATGATAGACCACGTGGATCTTGGTTTCCATGTCACGTATGCTGAACACAAGGAGGGTTGGAAACGTCCTGATATGGAAATCGAGGGCAGCATGACCGATGTCAACCTGAGGATCACTCAATACCAGCTGAACTACCTGCTGGCCATTTCCAGATCAGTACCAGCTGCTTTCGCAACAGATGCGAATGCTAGAGGCGAGGAAGCAGAACGGGATGTCGACGAAGGCACATTGCGTCGTGCAAAGACCATGACGTCTATGACTACCAGCAACGATGAACAGTTGGTCGACCTCTCACCTGAGCTGGGGTCCAGGGAAAATACTTGGACGAAACTCGACCTGGTGTTCAAAGTCCACAAGATTGGCCTGGAGCTGATCAACGGCCACGACAAGCGGCCGATCGGTGACGTCGAAGCTGCAAGTCTGTCTCGATTCTCGCTGGATGACAGCGAACTCAAGACGCGGATGCTAGCGGATGGTTCACTCGAGGCGGAATTTGTGACGCATTCCTTCACGATCTACGACAGCCGCACGCGAGATGGGAACAAGTTCAGAAGGATCATGACCTCGGCCAACAAGAACGTCCAACAATTCATGGCCAGCGTCTCGATGTCTGGGGGGAAGGACCGCAACGTGATTGCGGTGATGGCTATCGACAGCCCCCGGGTCATCTTCGCGCTTGATTATCTGTTTGCCATCTCGAAGTTCATCACGGTTGGTCTGCAGTCTGATGCACCTACGGATGAACTTGAAGCAAGCTCTTCGGATTCGCCTGACGTCTCCGATGCCGAATCAATGCAGGTTCAATGGACTGGGCAGAATTCGCCCAAGAGCGTGCAAACTACTCAATCCGAGCAGAAGAAGAACCAGGACTCTAAGACGAGTCTCTCTTTCCGCGTCAACATAGTGGACGCCCAGGTCATCCTGATAGCGAATCCCCTCAGTGCGAGTTCTGAGGCGATCGTGCTGGGGACCAAGCAGGTCCTCCTTTCACAGCAACACGCCTTGACTTTCCAGGTCTCCCAGATTGGCATGTTCCTCTGCCGGATGGACAGATTTGACGACTCCCGACTGCGAATTCTTGATGATTTCTCCATCCAAATCTCGATGGATAGCTCGCAACCGAGGTTGACGAACATCCACGTCGATATCGAGCCTCTAATTCTTCGACTTTCTCTTCGGGACATTCTGTTGGTCCTCCAGATCATTGGCAAAGCGTCGGAATTATCAGAGGATGAAGACAGTCAACCTAAGAAGAGTGCCTCCGACCGAAAGGCGAAGCAGCTGCGCCATGACGGCCTCAAGGAAAGAACCGCAAGTGGCAAGGGCCAATCGACAGGTGGCGGAACCAGATCACGAGCTGCCAAAACTGCGGGTACAGTCACGACTAAGACTCATAAGCCTCAACCAGGGCAGACTCACGATGTTAGCAAGGCGCCATCGCGACACGAAGAGTTATCGGCCACGATCGAGGGCATTCGGGTGGTACTCATCGGCGATCTTCATGAACTGCCCATTCTGGACTTGAGCATCAAAAACTTCACGGCGTCAGCTGCCGACTGGTCGAGCAGTCTAAAGGCTGAGACGGCCATAGAAATGTACATCAACGTTTACAACTTCGCCAAGTCAGCCTGGGAACCGCTATTAGAGCCATGGCAAGTCGGCCTCGGGGTCGCCCGGGAACAGCAGAGCGGGCTACTTTCTGTTGATCTAACGTCTAAAAAGACATTCGACGTCACAATCACGACGGCGACAATTGCTTTGGCATCCAAATCGTTCGACTTCTTGACACAGCAAGGGGATGTCCTCGGAAAGCCCCGTGGAGTGGAAGCTCCCTACAAGATCCGCAACTACACCGGATTTGATGTGGTCGTACAAGCTAGAAGCCAAAGCAATGAAGACCGAAGCATCAAGTTGGAGGATGGCGAAGAGGCGCCGTGGAGTTTCGAACACTGGGAGAAGATGCGTGAAAACATCATGGCCGAGAGCACATCAGCGAACAGCGTCGCCGTTTCCATTGAAGGGAGTGGCTTCGACACTGTCAAGAACATCCGCCTCAATCGAGAGGGCGAGTTCCTGTACAGCTTGCGACCGAAGTCCGACGACACCCTTCACCGGCTCCTTGTCGAAGTGACTCTTGGAACCGACAACATCAAATACGTCACGCTGCGCTCACCACTGGTAGTGGAGAATCAGACCCAAATACCAGTCGAGCTCGGGGTGTACGATGCGCAAGAGGGCCACCTGCTCAAGATCGAGAAGATCGCACCTGGGGAGAGTCGACCTGCCCCCGTTGCAGCTTCGTATGTCAAGTCGTTGCTGGTCCGGCCAGATTCGGGATTTGGCTACGCCTGGTCCTCGGAGCACTTATGGTGGAGAGACCTACTGAAGAGGCCGACGCGGACTCTGATATGCAAGGGGGAGAACACCGACCCGTTCTACTTCCAGCTCAATGCGAGTTTCGACAAAGGACATTTCTTGACCGGGTGAGTGTCGCCGAAGATGACTGATAATCCGGGAAACTGACATTCAGCAGCAAATACCCCTACATGAGACTGAAGCTATCTCCTCCTGTAGTGTTGGAGAACCTCTTACCGTATGACTTCAAATACCGAATCTACGACAAGAATACCAAGAAAGACTGGACCAATTTCTTGCGGAAGGGTGGCGTTAGTCCTGTCCATGTCGTCGAACTATCCCATCTCCTGCTATTGAGCATCGACATGCAAGACACTGCCTTCAAAGCCAGCGAGTTTGCTATCATCAACCCCGGCGCCCAGGAAGACTTCCGAAAAGAGCATAAACTGATCTGCAAGGATGCCGAAGGGCTCCCACTCCACCTGAGACTGCACTACTTCAAGATTCCGGACAGTGGCGGCGCGTTCCGGGTTACCGTGTACAGCCCATATGTCGTGCTCAACAAGACCGGCCTGGAGGTCAACATCCGAGGCAAGCAATTCCTGCAGCAAGCGAAGCGGGCTGCTGGCCAAGCACCCGCTGCCGATACTTCCGATCAAGAACGGCCCAAGGCATTGCCCTTCATGTTCTCATTCGGCACCGAGGACCAGCGCAACCGCGCGCTCTTGAAGCTGGGCGATTCCGAGTGGAGCAAGCCGCAGAGTTTCGATGCCATTGGTAGTACCACGGACGTTGCCCTGCAGTCATCTACGAGGAATGCGGAGCTGCATATTGGCATCACCGTGGAAGCTGGAGAAGGCAAATACAAGATGACAAAGGTCGTCACCCTGGCTCCGCGTTTTGTGGTCAAGAACAAGGTCGGCGAAGAAATGAATATTCGGGAGCCTGGTTCCTCGAATATCATGACGCTTCAGCCCGGGGCCCTGCAACCACTGTACTGGCTTCAGCGATCCCCGACGAAACAGATGTCGCTGTGCTACCCGGGGGTGAATAACCAATGGACTTCGCCGTTCACAATATCCGACCTCGGTACTATCCATATCAAGATCGCCAAAGCTGGACAGCGCCAGCGTCTCGTCCGCGTTGAGGTCCTGATGGAAGACGCGACCATCTTCCTGCATCTCAGCATGGAGACCAAAGCATGGCCGTTCTCGATGCGCAACGAAAGCGACACGGAGTTTACCTTCTACCAGGCCAATCCCAATATCGACGAGGATGGTGTCGAGGATCGCTCTGGATGGCGGCCGGTCAGGTACCGCCTGCCACCACGCAGCATAATGCCCTATGCCTGGGACTTCCCCGCAGCCAAATTCAGGGAAGTGGTCATATGCGCGTCCGGAAAGGAGCGCCACGTCAAGCTCGCCGAGATTGGCAACCAAGTGCCGATGAAGATTGCCAGCAACGCTGGTCCGCCCAAGATCATCGATATACATGTGGCCGCGGACGGTCCGACCCAGACTTTGATCTTGTCTAACTTCAAGCAAAGCAAGAGTTTGTACCGGCAGCGGACGCAGACTGCCTCTAGCACTAATAGCACCGGCGGCAGCGGCTTCGAGGTGAAGATCCAAGACAGCGGCACAACTTTCCAGGCGCAGCTGAAGCTTTCCGGTGTTGGCATCTCGCTCATCAACCATCAACTCAAGGAACTGGCATACATCACCTTCCGCGACATCGAGTTCCGCTACAACGAGTCCGCACTCTACCAGACTTTCAGCACGTCTGTCAAATGGATACAGATTGACAACCAGCTCTATGGTGGTCTGTTCCCCATGATCCTCTATCCGAGTGTCGTACCGAAGCAGGCGCAGGAGACCGAATTGCACCCGTCCCTACACGCAATGGTGACTCGAGTCAAGGATGACAGCTACGGAGTGCTCTACGTCAAGTATGCTACTCTGTTGCTGCAGCAGATGACGGTGGATCTGGACGAAGATTTCATCTACGCGGTTCTGGATTACTCCAAGGTCCCCGGCGCTTCGTGGTCCGAAACACACGAAGGGAAGCTGTGCGATGAAGGTCTCGACATCCCCGAGCCGAAACAGGAGCAGTCGGGCCAGGACATCTACTTCGAGGTTTTGAACATCCAACCTATGCAGTTGGATCTCTCCTTCATGCGTACCGAGCGTGTCAACATCGAAGACAAGACCTCTTCGCGCAACCCTGTCATGTTCTTCGTCAACGTCATGACCATGGCCATTGGCAACGTCAACGACGCCCCGATTCGTTTGAACGCGCTGCTTCTGGAAAACGCGCGAGTGTCTGTGCCCGTTCTCACGCAGAACATCTCCAACCACTACAGCCAGGAGGTGCTCTACCAGGTCCACAAGATCATCGGAAGCGCTGATTTCCTCGGCAACCCGGTCGGTCTTTTCAACAGCATCAGCAGCGGTATCACAGATGTCTTCTACGAACCGTACCAAGGTCTGATCATGTCAGACAAACCCGAGGACCTGGGTCTCGGCATTGCCAAGGGTGCGGCTAGCTTCGTCAAGAAGTCTGTCTACGGCTTTTCCGACTCTTTCTCCAAGATGACTGGCAGCTTCGGCAAGGGATTGGCCGCTGCGACTCTCGACAAGCAGTTTCAGGACCGGCGGCGCATCACGCGGGCCCGCAACCGACCGAAGCACGCTCTCTTTGGCGTTACGGCAGGCGCAAACTCCTTCTTCACCTCGGTGGCATCCGGGCTCGGCGGTGTTGCGCGCAAGCCTCTCGAGGGCGCCGAACAGGAGGGTGCCGCAGGCTTTTTCAAGGGCGTGGGCAAGGGTTTCATTGGGCTTGCCACCAAACCTGCCGTCGGTGTCTTCGACTTCGCATCCAATGTCTCGGAAGGCATCCGGAACACCACGACGGTGTTTGATGGGTCGGAACTCGACCGGATCCGCATCGCCCGCTTTGTCCCAGCCGACGGCATCGTTCGGCCCTACAACCAACGCGAAGCGCTCGGCCAATGCTGGCTGAAGCAGGTCGACAACGGCAAATACTTCAACGAGGACTACATCGCCCACGTACAGCTGACCAAGGAAGACATGGTGGTCATGGTCACGTACAGCCGTATCCTCCTGATTAGAAGCAAGAGGCTAACAACTGAGTGGGACATACCCCTCAAGGATGTGCAGACCATTGCCAAGGAACGCACTGGTCTCAGCATCATCCTGCGAGGCGGTGCCAACGGGCCGTTCATCCCCATCGGCGAGGAGAGTAGTCGTACATTCTTGTACCGCATGGTTGCCATCGCGGTGGAGGAATTCAACCGCCGTTTCCGAGGTTTGGAATAAGGGCAATAGCTGTCTGGTGAAGCGAGATATGGGAGGGATCAAAGGGCTGGGCATTGGGCCTACCGTCTCACATGATGAAGCCCTACGAGCCAAGGCGTGGAGTTGGCGGAGAAGCCAGAGAGAACTAGACGAGCAGTTTTCTAGAGCCCACCCCGTCAGGGATGTGGCATTTTGTATTCCCTTTCACGTATGCAGTAATGTCGACATGAATACCTACGAGACAGTATATCCATGAGGACGGTCCCCTGAGAACCTGGGAAGAACATCTTACTTATGTCATGGGCGCTAAGCTACCTCATCCATGGACCCGACCCCTGGGCAATTAGACTCAGCCACACGATCCCCACTTACCCGCGCGCCACCTCTCCCCCCTTTTAAGCTGGCGTGAGGCTCACCCAGGTCCCGTAGCGCATGGACAGGCTGATGCCGAGCTTCTGGACCGGCGGCCGGTCGTCCCGCCGCTCGACCGCGCGGAACGTCTGCAGCAGCCGGAATGTGACCAGGGCGATCTGCGTCTGCGTCAGGGCGAATTGCTGGCCGATGCAGATGCGCGGACCGGCGTTGAAGGGGATGTACTCCCACCTGGGGGGGTGTCTGGCGCGTTAGCAAACCAAACAAACGCCTGCTGCCACCGACGTATCTGACGACGGACAATGATCGGAATCGGTGTGCTGGGCGGGGGGAAAGGGTAGAGGGGAGGTGTCCGGAAGGAATAGGGGGTTCAGGGAGGGGAAGGGGCGCAAAGGGGTAGGTGCGTCCAGACGGAAAGGAGGTAGGGAAGGAATGGATGAATGAATAGATGAATGTGCGGGGGTAGAGAGACGTACGTAACGCGCAGGTCCCGCCAGCGCTCGGGGCGGAAGTCGTCGGCGTCGGGGCCGTAGAGGTCGGGGCGGCGGTGCATGGACCAGGGGTTGTAGCGGACGTTGGCCCCGGGCTTGGGGCAGAAGACGGGGGCGGCGCCGTCGGGGAGGGCGCGGGCGATCTCGGCGCGCAGCTCGGCCACCAGCCCCGGCCGCGTCGAGAGCTGGTAGAAGAGGTAGGACAGCACCGAACGTGGTGGTGTCGCGCCCCGCCGTGAAGATGCCCATGAGATGGTCGCGGACGGCGTCGTCGTCGTCGTCGTCGTCTCCCTTTCCTGGCCCGACGCCGTGCTGGGCGCGCACGGCGCTCACGAACCGCGCCACGTACCGCTGCGGGCAGGAAGGCCGAGCACTTCGTCCAGCTCCCGGTCCGGGACCAGCAGCGACGGCCAGCCCAGCCGCGCGAGCGCGTGGCGACGGCCTGCAGCAGCGCGGCGTCGAACTTGCGGCCCGAAGAGCACCGCGTCGCTCTCGCCCCCGCCCCCGCCCCCGCCACCGCCGCCGGACGGCTCGTCGACCGCCCGAACATGAAGGCGGAGATGGTGTCGGTGGCCAGGCGCGCGAACTCGGCCTGCAGGTCCACCGGGCCGCCCGTCGCGGGGCAGCGCGGCCAGGATGTGCCGGTCGAAGACGTCCAGGTCGGATATCCGGTCCCGGACAAAGGCGGGCCGGAGGGTGGCCCGCGCGCGGTGCCACTCGGCGCCGTTGGTGATGATGATGGAGTCTGGGGAACGGGGGGGGGGGGGGGGGGGGGGGGGTCCGGGAAGGGTTAGCGTGGGGCGTATGGACAGTCTCGGTGCCGCCGTGGGAGGGGACAGCAGCTGTAGGGTGCTTTTCACCACCATCAAAAGACGAGGGACCTACGTTTCCGAAAACCGGCAGGAAGGCTTTCCGGCGAAGCCGCGGCACGACCCAGTCCTCGAACCTGGTGCCCAGGACGGTCTTGGCGTTCTCGGGGTCGTCGGTGGTGAACACGTCGTGGGGGTCCGGGAAGCTCAGGTGGCGGAAAGGTGTGGCCGAGGCGCGCGAACAGGCGCCGCCGCGCCTGCAGGCAGCATCGTGTGGTCCCGCCCCGTCCGCGCCGCCCGCCAGGAAGTACCGGATCCCCAGCACGTCTCGTCCGGGTACGTGGGCGCGGGGCCGGCACCCGTGCGCCTCCATCGCCTGGTAGTACCTGTGCTCGCGCCGGAGCCACCGTCGCGGCGGCGGCGCGCTGCGGCCAGCCTGGCGGTCTGCCGGTACCCAGGCGGTGGTGGCCCAGATACATAGGCGCCCAGGAGGATTATGAGCGCCTGGCAGGTCAGATAGCGGCGCGCTTGGCGGTCCGGGGCAGCGACTGGACGTCGGACGATGACCTAGCGGTCGGCGGTTGCGGTTGCGGTCGCGATGCCATGGTACTTTCGGCTGCTTTACGTCTGTCTGCTTTGGATTATGCAGGGCGATTCGTTGAGCTACCGTCACTCACGGCGCATGGCCGTTCATATATCATCTCTCTGGCTGTGCTACGAGTATCCCGGTAAAGCGCCTCCCTACCTAAGGTAGGTGAGGAGTTGGAAGATGAACAGCTGCTGCCATTGGACAACGTTGCTCTCACCCCTCCTCCCCTTCTCGCCTACGGTTCCCGATCACGAGGCTGTGCTGATGCTTTTGGGATAGGTAGGTACCTAACCTACCCTGGATGCCCGATAAATTGGACGAGCTGCTGCTGTAAGTGCGTACCTTAATAAGTACCTACCTTAGGTAGGTACTTTTATGTGAGTGAGGGGTCGAACTAGGACTCAGTTTAGAGGTCCAACCGTCATATGACCCTAAGCATTTAAAATGGAGGGGACACTCCGTTTAAAAATGACAGTATAGGACAATCGCAGGTCACATCAAGAACACCGTGCCATCTTGATCACCTAAGAATGGCGTCTATACGCTGTGTCTCTATTCAGCAGGACTATCTTTCTAGCTGCTAGCTTCTCTTCATCACTCTAGAGCCAGGTGGCAATCCAACGAGCGCACGTTCATAGCTGACTTGGTGACCAATGCCCATGGACACCCAGCCGAATGGTCAAAATGCAAACACGGGGCACAGCTTCGTCTTCGCCGTGCCCATCTATCGAGACCCCATGTTGTGGATTGGGGAAAAGAAACGCCATGGGATGCAGAAAGGATGTCGCAAAGGGCTCGCTGCGCCGCAGATACGGCAGGCAGTATGCTCAAATGTATCTAGTCATGGTCTATGGGCCATCGTATCATGATGTTGGTCGTCAACGCCCGGGTTCCGTCGCCGGCCCGTCGGCATGTCGAATGCAGAAGGCAACGGGTGACCCTCTCTGGGCAGTGGTATGTATAAAGCAGCGCTCCGGTACGACCCGTAGGTCGACAATGCAAAACGTCTTGGGTATCTCGGGTATCGGGGATTAATGGTCGAGCAGCGCAAAGAAGTCGATTGCAGGCCCGCCTTAATGCTTCTGCTGCTCGTGGTCGTTGTCCGTCGTCATCGTCTGTCCGTGATGGTGGCTGTGGTGGTGCGGGTGGTGCGGGTGGTGTTGGTGATGATGGTGGTGGCTCTTGTGGGAGTGCGTGGAGTGCGTGTATTGTTGACGGACCTGCGTACATACCATTGTCAGTCTGCAAATTGCTGCTGTACCTCCTGTCCTGACGCGCACACCGGGAACTGGACTTACACGTTGGCGACCGCGTCGTTCTTCCTCCACCGGGTAGCTCAGGGCTTGCCTCTCTTCCTCGTACCAGGCACTCAGACTCTTGCCGCCGAACATCAAGTCATCATCGTCAATGACAATGGGCTCCATCCAGCCGCCATAACCCTGCAGTTCCAGCTCCTGTTCGGAGGCGTCCGTGTCGGGTAGGTAGTAGTATTGCGCCTCGTTGGCGGAGTGGTGGGAGGGGGCGGTAGTGGTAACCATCTTGAGCGGCGACGGGTTGTGGATGTGGGACGAAGAGGTCGGTTTGTGGTGAAGAGACTTGTGGTGAGGCTTGGACCGGTGCGGCGACCTCGGGCGCGAGTGGGAGTGGGAGTGCGGGTAGGAGGAGTGCGGATGGCTATGGGGTGAGTGAAAAGCCGGGTGGGTGGGCTGCGAACTCGGCCGGCTTCGTACTCTGGAGTTGTCTTCGGAGAGTCGGTGGGCGTGTCGCGTCATGGGCGGCAAGGACGAGGCGGACGACCCTATCGTTGCCTGTTGTCTGGTGCCGGTCGAGGCTTGCTAGCTTTGGTCGATCTCCCGTTACTCGCAAGGCTTGGTGTAAACTCTGTATATAAGGTAGGCCGCACCGGGCTGCCCTTAGTGTGTCCAAGTGTCGGAGTATCGAAGTATCGATCGCTGAACTGGTCTGCGCGTCGGGGGGGTTTCGGTGTCGGGTATCCGTCTTCCACCAGCTGTAGAGGAGGCTGTCGTCGTCGTTGTCGTCTACTAGCCAGCCTCAAGTCCGAACAGGTTTCCAGGACCGAGTGTGGTGCGGGCTGAAGGAGGGGCGGTGCAGGCAATAAATACCTACAAAAAGTACTTCTTGTTGTTTTGCCGCTAGTCGGAGGGCGTTAGTGGCTGCAACGGGACTCGGTGCTGCGGGTGGTGCAGATTCTGGTGCAGGATGTGCAGAATGTGCAGGGTGTGCAGGACGTGTGCAGATTGTTGGGGCGGTGGTGGTGGGCTGCAGCTGGGGGGTACGGGGGTATTATTGAGGAGGGCCGAAGAAGGACTTTTGGAGGTGTCTTGGGTGTCTGGGTGTGATGATAATATGGGGAGGCTGGCGGAGAAGGGGGGAAACCGATGCGCTACCGATTGAGGAGGTAGGGCGGGGATTGCCGCATCGGGCAAGACGTGAGCGATAATACAGTGGTTACCCTAGTTACTGCATACACCCCATACTGCATAAACCAGGGTTACTGCATATTTATTTAGGTCCCGAATCTTTTTGTATGGGAAATTTGCCAGAAACTGCATAAACTGCATACTGCATACACTTTTTGAATATATGCAGTTGCAGGGGTTAGTTTTTGGTGTAGCGGACCGTTTGCCCCTTGATTTTTTATCGTCAATTCGGCCCCAACAGCGCCCCAACCACTGCAACTGCCCTAATCTATTGTTTCTAGGGCACCCAAGCCGGCCCCTACACCTTCCAAAACACTGTTTTTGCACCTTTCTTTGAACGGCCTAGGCCAGCCAAACCTAACCTCCAACAACAACGCCGCCGCCCCCCCTATCTCCAACCTCCGTTACCAACCAACCAACAACAACAACGAAATGCCTCCCCAGCAAGCGAATCGAGCCTCCATTGAACAGCGCGCTGCGTTACGCCGCTATTTCGAATCTACACGCCCTAAGCCGTCTCAAGCGAGGTGCATAGAATGGTTCCAGCGCACATATGGCTTCCCTTTGACACAGTCCCAAGTCTCTCGTTACCTCTCTGCCAACAACCTCCCAACTATCTCCAAGGACTCCCCCGGTTTACAGCAGCGTCGCGTTTCGCAGGCACAATGGCCTGTGCTTGAGACACTGCTGAAACGATGGCAAATTGGGATGGAGGTGCGCGGGCTTGCCACTTCCAGAGAGGTGTTGATGCACAAGGCGCAAGAAATCTGGCTTCAACACCCGCAAGCACGCAACAACCTCCCTCCCGTCAACCCTCCCGCCTTCGGCCGCAAGTGGGTGTCCCTATTCCAAAACCGGTATCATATCAAGCACCGGGTTATGTATGGGGAGCGCTCCTCTGCCGAAGACGCTCTCCATTTGCCCGCAACCAAGGCCAAGATGGAGCAGCTTCGGAGGTTAGTAGCTGAGACTCCTGTTGGCAACCGCTACAATATGGATCAAACTGGTCTATATTGGCGAAGGACCGCCTCCTCCGGCCTTGCTACCGAACAGCGCCCTGGCCGCAAGTTGGATAAAACCCGGATATCTGTAGGGTGCACCAACAACGATACAGGCACAGACCGCTTCACTCTCTGGGTTGTTGGCAAGGCAGCCAACCCGCACGCTTTGCGCAACTTCAACTGGCAAGGGCACAACCTTGTATGGCGTCACAACAAGAAGGCATGGTTTACCGGCGTTATTATGGCAGAGTGGTTTCGATCCTTCTACAGCCATATTCAAAGGACCAAGCCCGGCCAGAAGGTGCTTCTTTTGCTTGACGGCTTTTCCTCCCATTACTGCGGTCTGGCTATGGCGCCCCCTCCCAGCAATATCACCGTGGATTTCTTCCCCGCCAATGTGACTTCAGTCTATCAACCATGCGATATGGGTATCATTCGCACTTTCAAGGCATACTATAGGAGGTCGTTTCTGGTCTGGACTTGCAAGCTATTGGATACAGACCCTACTGCTGACCCTACCGATGCTATGCACCTACGAATTACGATGGCGTGGGTTGCTGAGCACTACTACAACACCTTGGAGGCGTCGACTATACACAATTGCTGGCGCAAATCAACACTGCTTGGGGAGGAGATACAGACCCAAGGACCGTCACAACAGGTGCCAAGGGACCTACAGGAGCTGTATAGCAAGGCTACAGCCCACGTCAAAGACCGAATGTCAATTGACCAATTCTTGAACCCGGAAGACGAAAACCTCCCCCCTGGCGAGCCCACAACTAGCGAGGGAGTGCTTGAACAGGTTATTGACGACTATTTCAAGGAAGCAGACTGCAGGGATGCCGAAGAAATAGATCACGAGAAACACCAGAAGCTACCGGAGGTCATATCTCCAAAAGAAGGGTTGGTTGGCTTGATGAACTTGCTGTCACTAGCGGAGGTCAACGAGACCTTTGATAGCAAAGACCTAGCCTCGCTTCGGAAGATGCGAAGCTCCTTGAGCAGTGCTATCGCCAGCAACGCAGAACAGGCAGATTTGACCAAGTGGTTCAAACCGCAGTAAATACAAGGCCAGAACCCTCCCTCCACGTCTTCTCCGTTCCCCGTTGCTGGGAAGTCCACCGCTTGCCAAGCTTCGTGATTGTGACCTTGGCCACCCCTTGTTGTACCAGAGCCTCCACGAGAGGACGGCTCTTTTCCCGAATCCACCCATAATGGACTCCTTTTGCAGTCAAAGCGATGCCCAGTGGCTTGCTAGGGTCGGAAGGGCGGCGCAGAACTAGGTCATAGGTGGCCTGGGGCTCGAAAGAAGCAGATTCGGGGCCTTCGGGACCATAGTCTGGAGTCACGCCTGCAGCCAGTTAGCAACTGCAACACCAGAAAAACCCGCGAAGCAGGTCAAAAGAGCGGTTTTTGAGCTTCACATACAGACGAGAGAGACAGTCAACTGTTGTTGGGCGGCCATAGTGCTGCTATTGTTGTGGTGAAAAGCTTCATTTCACGGCAAAATTGTATGGGTGGCGCAGCTGGCCCATACCGTGTGCGGTCACGTGTTTTCCAGAAACTGCATAGATTCTAGAAACTGCATATTGGAGGCCTGCCCGAATCATATGCAGTATCTAGGGTAACCACTGTAAACGGTGATCTTTACGGAATGCTGACGGTCTGACGGTGCGGTGCGGTGCGGTGGATGACTCTGGATCCCGCCTCTTCCGTTGGTTGACTGGCAGGACTGGACTGCTGCCTTTGCTATTTTCCTCCCGAGGGTCGAATAGAACAGACTGAGCTGCTATTGAATGCACCGAATCGATGAATGGGTGCGCAAGTGAATACAAGCGAGAATGGAGAAGCGCGGCTTTTAGCCTTTCGTGTTCCGTCGAGGTCTAGATTGGATTGTTCATCCGTGGGCAATTTTCCGGGGAACCCTGAACTAAATACATATCCTGCTCCTCCTCGTCTGTTTCAAGATGACGGAAGTGCACCGAAGAGAGCCAGCCGGCATGGTCCCGTAGTCCCGTATTCCCGTGGCCAATATGCCAAGAGAGGGAGGGAGGAGCCGAATACTCATCTGCGCCGCAAGACGGACGCGAATGGGTGCATCCACCCGCAATCTATCGTGTAGGTATGTAGTCTGGTAGCCTGGCTGCCTGGGTAGTCTGGTAGTAGTGATGGACCTGAGCTGGCACTTTCTCGCCTCCTCTGGGTCTCACCACGTCCACGGGCGGGGGGGGCAAAGGAAGGCCAGGGAGGGCCTGTGATAGATAACACGACAAGGCACATGAACCATGAGCTTACCTTACCAGCAGTCAAGCATCGGGCCAACTACTTTACCTACCTACTCAGGTACCTACCCACAGTACCTACCAGTTGAAATCGTTTGTTCGAGCTCATTCCATCTGCTCGAAAAGAGAGTTCCGCAGAAGGGAACAGAACAGGAGGTGGAGGTGGAGGCGGGCGGACACGGGGCGGGCACTTGTCTGCTTCCAAGTGCTCCGGGCTGGCTGGCTGGCTAAGGTAATGTCTCGGCACTGGTCAAATCACGGAATGACAGGACATGCACATGGCAGTCCGGTGGCGTAATCGTGATGGTTTTGCCAGCATCATAATCATATTTGATCATAATCACAATAACGATAAACCTGCTTGTCTGTCCCAGTGAGCATTTCATGGATCAATCGCGGCGGGATGACCACTGCCACCTATCTGTCCGACGATTAGCGACTCCACGTCGATCATCACTCTTTGCAGACGGTAATGGCCTGACCGCAGACCGTAGTGACGGCAGCACGGTCGGAGCAATTGAGCACGGGGCCGGCAATGAGTCCAAGACTCTGACCAAGAAGCGAATTCGACTGTCGCAGGATAATGATAAGTTGCGCCTTGGAGACAAAAAAAAAATGAAAATGGTTCGCAAAGATCCACGATCGTCTCGCATGACGACAGGTGGGCGACGGAAACTGCACGCAAGGCGCGGGTAAGACTGGAGGCGACTATGTAGGTCATCTAGCCAATCTAGGGTACCTTACGATAAGGCACGAACTACTGTACGGAAATAGTAAAGCCAGCTGCAAGGGCTCTGCAGACTGCAACCTTCCTCCTCTTTCGTACCTCCTACTAGAAGACGAGAAGACGAAAACCCATCGGCTTCACGACACGACAGAAGTCCAGTAGGTTAATAACGGTGTAGACCCGAGCTGAGGTGTTCTTGATCTGTTCATGTGCCCCTGAAGTCACCGACCCCAACCCCCCAGCCAGCCCCCGACCCACGATACCTTAGTTCACGTGGCATGGCTCAGCCCCAGATTCGACCGACACGACTGACCCCACCGTCGCAGCGCAAATACCGTACCGCATACGGTATGCAGAGGGAACATGGAACGCGCCAGCCTCGCAAGTCTAGACTGTTGTCAGGAGATTATCTCTGGACGACAAAGGAGAGAGCGGTGGGAGCGCGACACAGGTGTTGTCCAAGAATACCTTATAGCGTATGCATCGGGTACCTTCACCGACAATCTGACATTAAACCAGCATTAGATCGAATGTACGGACTAGTGTGCTGACTTGGTAACGGCGATGCTATATCGAGCTGGACAACCGACCATGCCGTCGCGATCTATTGCCTATACGAGGCACGAGTCTGAGATAAGGTCAGCAGCGACGCCGCCGAACCCATCGAGACAACAACGGAAGCCCACGGACAAAGTAGAACAACTCTCCTGAAACTTGTTGAAACGAACTGCTGGCTGGGAGTTGAGTTCGGGCGCGCAGTGGCGGTAGGGGGGACGTGATTCGTCCGTCCGCCAAAACAACCACGTACGTACGTGCGTGCGTGCGTGCGTGCGTGCGTGCGTGCTTTCCCCTCCCTCCCTCTGCCAAGCAGCACCCGAGGTCAAAAGCAGAGATCATCAGCGCGGGGGACGGGACGCGCTCGGCGCTGTTGGACCCTGAAAATGCACGTCGTTGTGTGTGTGTGTGTGTCCTCTCTCCTCAGCACACCCACTTTAGCGGCCGATCATTTGCACATGCTTTTCTTCCATCCTCACGGACAGGAACATCGCCCCGTAAACTTTTGTGAGTCGCGGACGGGTCCCTTTTTCCCAGGCTTTCCAGATGTCGATGAGTTAAGGTAGGGTAATAAGGTATTGGTTTCTTGTCAGTCAACCGCGAAGAACCGGCCGGCTGGGCGAACGCTAGCAAACGCTGGGAAGGGCGACAGCGGCCGCTCTCCAAGCCGTTGACAGACATACATGGGCACAGTCACGCTTCCGTATGAAACGGTAGGTAACCTTAGGCCCTTGATCTCGCATAACCATAGCTTGAAGTTTCCCTCCTCGTGGTCGGGTCAAATGACGGCGGCGGGGGGCTCGGCTATCTCGGTTGGGCGGCCGTGACCTGATTATCAGCCTCCAAGGCCCCAAGAACAGGCCCTGTGCCGCTCGCGTCCTGCTTTCGTCGACTTCTACTCGTCGCGTCGGGACCTATCATACCAACTGACGGTGTCAGACGGTGTCTGCTCGGCGGGCTTTGCCCATTCAATCATTCATTCAGTCATGTCGCTGACGATGGCATCCAATGCCTGCCTTGCTTACACATTGCCTCGTCCTCTGCCCAGGGTATACATAGTATCACTGCCGCCGCCTTGGGCTGCAGTCAAACCTATTAAGGTAGCGACTGACTGCCTGGCCTGGTCGAAGGAGTCCGACAGTCTGTCGTCATGGTGGGACTGAGCTGGCTATGCGTCCGATCTGCTGCTGGGGTGTGCATCGGAATAGGTGCCCGAGCGATGCCTGCGACGTAAGCAATGCGACCTTCGTCCGTCCTTTAACCATGATGCTGATGATTAACACAGACCTACCTACCTGCCGTACAACGGCGGTAAGTACTCCGTACCTTGGGCATTGCATCGCGGTCAGAATCCGGGGGCCCGTAGCCGGAGCCCCGAGCTTGTTTTTTTCTCTCTTTGTTTTTGCCCATGCTATCCTGCGCCGACAGCGCTTGATTGATTGATGTCACCCCTCCCTTTCCCCCAGCCAGGAAGCCCGATCCTGTCCCGAACCTCACGGAACGCTCCCGCACTGGCTTGGCTTGGAGGTCCCGAAGCCTCCGGACGCCTCTCGTCGATCCCGGAAGGAAAAAGAGGGTGGGTGTCAATTAGCCGCGAACGGCGAACGCGGGACTTGATGGCAGCAATGCAGGAGTCGCTGGCCGCCTCTGGATGACCGGCCACGTTGCTCGACCACGCTGCCAACGATAAATTCTCCTCGGGCACGAAGCGCAGATTGGCCAGGCCGAGGCCGTTTACCAATGTGAGTATCTTGATATCGATTTACCTGCGCCCTGTCCGCTAACATACCTAGTGATAGATAGCCAGTGCATCTCCATTGTAATGAGGTGCGCGATACCGCCGGCCGCACCCGCATCCTTGTCTGACGCACCGAGGTCGGCGGCCGGATCTGGCAGACAGCTGGACGAGATCCTTGTGATTACCTAGGTACTCGGGAGGCACCCAGAAGAACCACGAGACGTGATTTACTATGGAAAGAGGGAGGTTTGGTCGGCACCTCTACGGATTTCAGGTGCATGGGACTAGGGATCATGAGGCTTCGAGCACCATTAGTTATCAGCAGCGATAACCTGGGCCAAAGCTTCTTGATCTTTCCGACCGCGTGATGCGCCTATCGGAATGAGTCTACGCCGGGATAATGATCGTCGTGACGATTATGCTGTGGTGTTCTACCTTCAAGACAAGCAGCTCTCAATTTGGGGTTTACAAGTGCTGACATGACATTATGATAACCATGTCGATACCGGTGATCCCACAGCAGATATGCCCTGCTTGGTTCTCTTCTTAGTAGAAAGAACCTCTCTCCCCTATTTATTTCCACCTTCTACCAGAGCACACGCATCTTCTTCCAAAAACAACCACCATTATAAGTCGCCTGGTACTGTACTTATCCGGCCACCGCCACGCGTCCCGGTCCCTGTTCGAGATGACGGTCTTGCCGATGTGGCGGGCGCTGCGCATGAGACGCCGTGCCGAGGGCATGTCGCTGTACGGGACCTGCTGGACGGGGGAGATCGGCTCTACCGCGCCCGGGTTTACCAGAACCGTCCTTCGGCGTACGAGCCTGGATACTGGGAGAAGACCTGGTTAGTGTCATCCTGGTTATGGAGCGGGCTTGGTAAAGGGGCGATCTGCTACAGCATGTCCCATCATTCCGCTCTCGAACTCGGTGATGCGAAATCTGAAGTTCTGATCCTCTTGGATGGCGGAATTATCGACGAGAAACCGCTTCTTATTCTCCTGACCTGCCGTGGCATACACGAGTGCCCTCACGGACTGGTAGATCTGGATTGACGCTTCACCTCGGCCACCCGTGGCCGAGTGGATGAGTACGCGGTCCCCCTTGTCCATAGCGGACAGGTTGAAGAGACTGTACAAGGCAGAGGTGAGATGGACAGGTGGCGAGGTGGCCGCCTCCTCGATTGGGAGCCAGTCCGGAATCGCGTGCGTCTGTTCGGTGGTGGCAATGATTCGCTTGGCCAAGGTTCCCGTTTCGACCAGCACCCGCTCGCCGACGTGGAACGGCGTGTTGAGGTGGGCGCCCATGCGGCGAACCGTCCCCGTGCTCTCCAGCCCTAGCAGATGGTGAACTCGGGGACAATTCCCACCCCATGGCCACGGTGCCGTCCTTGAAGTTCAGCGCGGCCGCAAGCAGCTCTAACGCGGCGTCTGTGGTGGGTCAACTTTTTGCTTCAACTTTAACAGGTCACACCTCCGGCAGTGGAAATTGCGTTTGACTGTGAACAACACGCTTAAACTGATTGAGCGTCAATATTTACACGAGAGTATAGCGAGGTCAAACGCTCTCAGAGTGGAGAAGCGTTGATCGAGTGTCAAAGTGGTGATTATGGCAACGAGATGGATGGGACAGTAGGGCAGCCAAGAGTAAGGCCGGAATGGCATAGCTCGTCAAAAGCATAATATGTCAGGGAAACAAATCGATCGACCAATATATCGACTCAAGAACAGGCCACCAACTCAGATTTGGGGCCAATCTGATCAATAAACAACAAATCCACCAGAGTCGTGTTGTCGCGGTTCCCCAGCAGCCTCAAACGTCCCGTTCGGTAATACCCGTAGACTCTGCGCCGTGCTACCACCGGGTGACTCCCAGGTGACGTTATGACCCAGGGATGCCATGAAGGCTACAGTTGAATTATCGTAATCGTACTCGAAAGATACCTGGTTCGGAACCAATTGATCGTGCAGTCTAGGCTGTGCAAGACCCTCAGGTGCGGTCATGTGTTCGTCGAGGGTATGATGCAGCAGCTGCACTACCTGTAAGCGGAGGGGGGTCAGTATGGGAAAGATGGAAGCAGAGAGATCATGAGGTTGACTCACAGCCGTGATAATGCGACTACCACCTGCCGAACCCGTGATAAAGTAGAGCCTTCCATCACGCGTTTCGACAATGACGGGAGAAATAGACGAGAGGGGCCTTTTCCCAGGTGCCACGTAATTGACGGGCGATGGGAGGTATCCAAAAGCATTGCTTGACCCTGGTATTGAGAAGTCGTTCATCTCGTTATTCATGATGACACCTGTTTCAGGAACCATGAGCTGCGAGCCGAACAGCAAGTTGATAGTAGTAGTAGCGCTGATTGCCAATCCACTTTTGTCTGCCGTAACGATGTGACTTGTTCCCGGCGTCGGTAACTCCTCGTAGCCTGCAGGGTCGTAGGCCGATACATTGAGTGTACGAGTAAAGGAGATCTTGCTCCGGATCTCGGCGGCAGTGTTCTGGCTTAACATAGACTCCTGGTAGCTGGCGAGGTCTGTGAATGAAGGATCCCCCAGATTGACGCGTTGGCCGTACGCAAAACGGATGGATTCGTCCAGAAGGTGTGTCGTGATATTAACGGTTGATGGATCATTGAAATCAAAGCCATCAGCAATATTCAACGCACTCAATGCAACAATGCCCCCCGAAGGCGCACTGGTCGAAGTAATCGTGTAGTTGCGGTATCTGATCTGAGAAGGCTTTCTGGTGACAACGGTGTAGCTCCTGAGGTCTTCGAGTGTCATTGTGCCGCCACCAGCAGCCAAAGCAGAAATAGTGGCGTTCGCGATTGCTCCTTCGTAAAAGGCGTCGCTACCACGGTTTGCGATAGTTTCTAGCGTATCGGCATATCGCTTTCGAGTCATGGTTTCCCCAAGCTTGATCAGAGTGCCATTAGGAGCAAAGTCGCTTGCCCAGGCAGGGTCATTGGTCAAGAAAGAGTTGAGAGGAGTAGCGTCCATGTAGTTCACAAGGTCATTGGTTACTATGAAGCCTTCTCGAGCAAGCTTGACTGAGGGCATCACAAGCTCTTTCCATCCGAAAGAGGCATAATTCTTGTAAAGGTACTCAATGCCCCTCAGCGCTCCTGGAACGCCGCTATCACATGGTTAGCTCTAGCGATAGATGATCGCGTTCATCTACTTGCCTTGCTAGGCCACCAAATAGGCTGAGACGAGTGTTGTTGTTATACATGTCCTGGAATGCCGCAGCCGGGGCTGTCTCCCGAAAGTCGATAGATTCATACGATCCTTGACTGCTTCGGACCAACATGAAGCCCCCACCCCCTATGCCGCTATGGTACATGCCAATAACCCCAGCACAAAAGTGAGTGGCGATCATAGCATCGGCGGCATTGCCCCCAGACCTAAGTACGTCAGTCCCTATTTTGGAGCAGACTTTGGTCTCCGACGCAACTGCGCCCGGGGTAGGCTGTTGACTATGGCCACGACATACTCGGCAAAGTGTTACGAGCACAAGCAGACTGAGCTGCAAGTATGTCATCGCACGCATTGCGAGAGGGGGCATGGCGATCAGGAGGTAGAAAGGGAGCGGGATGAGATGGGTACGCTTGAGCCTGTGTCAAGAGACTGGCAGCATGGATATTGCGCGATCGATGGTGACTCTGGAAGTAACGATACAGGGCAGGCCACAAGGTAATCAAGGCTTGGAAGTCATCAAACAATAGATCTGACCGCCGAAGAGGCGGCGTATCGCTCATTTCCCAGAGGTCGCATGGAAGGAGTCATCATCACATGGCATGTGCAGGATATCCTTCGGCTTGGGCTTCCCCCAAGCGCCAGTGAAGCATGTGCCCAGGTCTATTGAGGTGGCTGGGACGCACGGCCCTCTATTTATACACGTCTGATGCCTCCATTCCCGACGGCCTTCGGCTTGTTCGGCGGCTATAGTATGTGGGTGTATTCCTCGCTTCGCCGTAGAATTTAGCATGGGCAGAGATGCGATTGATTTTGGCCAAGTTGATCTGGAAATTCGATTTCGAAGCAGTTCCCCGATACATGCTGAGATGGGAGGAGCTCAAAACATACTTACTCGTCGAAAAGCAGCCTATCGTTGTCGGTATCAAGCACAGAAGCGATTGAACTTGGACTACTGACAAGGAGGTGGTTTGCTGTGCGTTTGCTGTCAGATGACGAGAAGTTGAAGGTTAGATATTCAATTAGAAGAGGTTTGACCATATCAAAACGCCGATCTGTACGGAGTACCTAGGTACCGACCGCAGCTGCCTCCCACCTAAGCTCGGTTCTTCACTGTCCACTCGACGTCCTCTTCCAGCTGGTTTCGCATAGTAATCATAAAGCTTGTAGAATGCCGCGCCGGTTCAAGCAGTCCTGTAAGTCAACTTCACCGCACGATTGAGGCGCCTGAACGCTTTCTGACTGTTCCACTACCTCTGCTCTCCAGCTTGGTAAGTGCGGTACCTCCTGTCCTGGAGATGCCGTGCGGACTGACTGACTGTCACGGGAGCAATACGTGTCGGCACCGTAGACTGAAGTGTACGCGAACTTCTGGTGGGGCTTCAGACGCCTCTTACAGGACTGACACCCCCGTGCAGGCGACGAGGTGAAGCCAATATGTGGGCAGTGCAAGAAAGCAAAGCGATATTGCGAGCGATCAGGACGACCTCTACAGGTTCAGGAGTATCCCCATGGCAGTACTTCTAAGTACCTTGCAGTAAACGAGAGTTCCGGTCGCTGATCTGCTGTTGGTCCAGTGCCATCAACTGAGGGTCCGCGGGCGGCCTTGGGGGCGCCGGAAGCAGCGAGACTCTTTCAACACTACATCACCGACGTGGCACGATGGTACGATCTCAGTGATGCGCACGCCTGCTTCAGCACCGAGGTTCCCATCCTCGCACTTGACGAGCCGCTTCTCTTCAACGCCGTGATGGCTCTCTCGGCCATGCACCTCAGCCGGACCACGGTCCCATCTTCGAAGGGCCTTGCCGAGTCGTATCATGGGAAATGCATCCACGGTTTGATCAGCATCGATCCCAACAGTGTGCTAATCGAGAGAGGCGTAGCACTTGCGGCTACATGTCTCCTCCGATCATACGAAATCCTCGACGGTAAGTAGAGATGCCTGTGCTTATGGGATTGGCTTTAGGTGACGCCGTACACAGAGAACGAGGATCCCAACCGGCACCTACGAGGTGCATATTCGTTCGCCTGCCAACAACAGCCTATTCTAGACAGTCCTCTCGATCGACTACGTTGTTTGGGCTTCTGGAATTACTTACGAGAGGACATCACCTTCAGTCTCTTTCGCCGCTGTCCCCTCAAGATGGACTTGAGTACCATCCACGACGTGAATCCGCCAACCTCTGACCACGATCATCTGAACGCCATTTCCCTCGTGCTTGGGCGAGTCGTGAATGCTGCAATCCAAGAAAATACTGAGATGTCGGATGGTTCGTGGGAAACGTTGATCGCCCAAGTCAAGGTGTGGTCCTCGAGACTACCACGGCACTTCGAGCCATTCTCGCGGGCGTTGGTCCCAGGATTGACAAGCCTTCCTTCCATTCGAGTACTCCGTCATTGCCACGGTGAGGATCATCTGCACTGCTAGTACCAGTGCTGGTATCGGGAGTATATCGTTGACGAGGACTTAGCTGCTGCCTGGCATTATTTCTCGGTGTGTCTGAGTATTCTGATTTTACGTACTTCGTCGGTACAACATTTAGTCGAAGCCAAACATCTGGCTACGAGGATAGTACCCAGAGCGGATGTCATGGACACTAAGGAGGAGGTCCTTGCGAGTCTTGCGCTCGGAGTATGCGGTATCGCGTTCACTTCGAGGGACCCATCTGTGCTTGTGAACGCGTATGGGCCGATCTCATTCTGTTAGCACAATCGCCGCCTTGTATCCTTTTGATGATACCAACTTACGCTCTTTAGGTTCAAGATACATTGTAGACCATTCAGCGCGCCGGGAAGTGGTGAACCACCTGTTTGCCACGGGAAGAACTACGGGCTGGCCTGTGGAGCAGATCATCAGCAGGTTGGAGAGCTCTTGGGAGCAGCATTTTCAACAACTCGATCAGATACGCGATTAAATATGCGATTTCATTTGACCTGAGGGGGTCCTTGGGGACACAGCACCGACAGTTCCACTACTACCGCCTTAGTCGGTCCAGCTGGATCGCGACCTAGCACTCCAGTAGGGCACCATGAGGGGAAAGGAAACCCGAGCTCGGCTTTGCGATTGGCGGCACTTACACCATGGCACCCGTGAGCGGTGCATATATGAACCATCTCGCATTCCGTCCGGTCACATTTTCGCTTCTATCCTCCTCCTATTCCTAGAGCATCTTCATCGGACTTTGAGATGACCATGGCATCCTTTTCGCGCATGAGCCGCGCTGTCTCCAGGGCCTGCTGGTCTCTTGGTGCGAATCCGACAGCGCCCGCCAAGAGATTCTATTCGGTCAATATGCCCTGCGTGGTACAGCCTACGGCCCCCGAAATATCCTCACACCGACTGAGTGAGAGGAGTCTTGAGAAGGCGGTCCGCAGTCTTCACCTGGACGGTCTTGTTGTTGTGGAAGGCGTCGTGCCACACGGCCACTTGGATAGTCTTAACATGAAGATGGTTGAAGATGCACGATCACTCCAAGCTCGCGGCCAAGACGGACCTTTCAACTACAACTTGGGCAACTTGCAGCAGGATGCTCCTCCATGGGCTGAATACTTCTTTCCTAGCATTTTCACGAGTTGAGTCGTCCTGGCATCCGTAACCAGATGTTCACGGAAACTAACGAGTGCGAATTCACGTGGCAGACAGCATAGCGACACAGGTAACTTCATCCGTACTGGGGCCCAAGCCCAAGTGGACATTCTGTTCCGGAAACTCTGCGATGCCGCCGCTGCCAGGCTCGAAACCACAGCGCCAACCGGTTCACTCAGATGCCGACTTCGCAAACCCGGAC
Source organism: Xylariomycetidae sp. FL0641 (assembly GCA_022376655.1). Classification (NCBI taxonomy): domain Eukaryota; kingdom Fungi; phylum Ascomycota; class Sordariomycetes; species Xylariomycetidae sp. FL0641. The sequence continues at coordinate 160,444 of JAJJKE010000057.1, forward strand.
CATCCCTTTGCTTTGGTCGTGAACGTTCCACTGGTAGACATGACGCCCGAGAACGGCTCCACGGAGATCTGGCTCGGCACACACCACGGCACCGGCGGACTCGCGGCGCAGGAAGGGGCCCACGGAGAGCGGGCCAGCGGCCGCATCAAAGAGGAGGCACTGGCTGCTTGGAAACAGGCGCACGGGGGCCCGTGTCAGCCAACCATCAAGAAGGGAAGCATCATCATCAGGGACCTGAGGCTGTGGCACGCGGGCATGCCGAACACCACGGAGGAAGTTCGCGTGATGCTGGCGATGATCCACTTTGCTGGTTGGTATCGCAACCCCATGAGACTGGAGTTCGCGGAGGATATCAAACCCGGGCTCGAGGCGCTGGACGGGGAGGGGGGTTTGGGCCTGGAGGTCCCGGTAGATTGGGTGCCCAAGCAGGATGCGATGCGCGGCTACCTGAACCGGGCTTTCGGCAACGCGTATGACTTCGGTCAGGCACCGTGAGGTAGAAATTGAAGCAGCCGATCGGTCGGGTTCGGGCTTCTGGCTTGAGGACAAGGGTGGACTGAGTACTTCTGCGCAATCTATCTTTCATGTTGATGATAGAGCAGAAGGAAGTAAAACCTCGAGAAATGACTAAGAGGGAACCCGGGACTCCGAGTCTCGGCCATCTAAGTAGCCGGTGGGGATCGGGGATGCGATATCCAGGCCGGAACCCGTGAATTTCCCTGCTTGAGTCTGCATGCTTACCGTACCGAGCTCCGACCGTGACTCATGCTGAACATACACGGGTATTAAAGAGCGTAGACTATCAGGCATTTAAGGACAGAATCCACACGCACGCATTCACCTCCACAACCATGTCCCTGGACTTCGTCACCCTCGACGTCTTCACGCGGACGCCGTTCCGCGGCAACCCGCTGGCGATCGTGCACGTGCCGGCGGACGCGTCGCTGACGCAGACGCAGAAGCAGGCGATCGCGCGGGAGTTCAACCTCTCGGAGACGGTGTTCCTGCACGCGGCGACGGCCGACGACGCCGCGGCCCGGCAGGCGCGCGTCGACATCTTCACCACCAAGGCGGAGGTGCCGTTCGCGGGGCACCCGACGGTGGGGACGGCGGTGTACCTGTCGCGGCTCCGTTCCCCTCCTTCCCCTCCTCCCGCACCGCCGCCGGTCGACACGCTGATCACGAAGGCCGGGCCGCTGCCCTTCGCGCCGCACGACGACGGCGGAGACGGAGACGGGGTGCGCGTGGCGGTGGCGCACGACGTGCACGCGCACGCGGCGCCGTTCGCCGCCAGCCACCCGCACATCGCCCACCACCCCGTCGTCAGCATCGTGCCCGGGATGACCTACATCCTGGCGCGGGTGGACGGCGTCGCGGCCCTGGGCGCCGTGGCCCCCGACAACCTGCTGGGCGCCGCCCACACGTACACGGCGCACGCGGCGCTGGACGCGGGCTGGCGCACGGGGCTGGTGGCCACGTACTTCTGGGCGGACCTGGGGGTCGACGAAGGGGACGGGGGCGTGCGCCGCCTGCGCACGCGTACCCTGAGCATCCGCGAGGACCCCGCCACCGGCAGCGCCGCCGCCGCGCTGTGCTGCTGGCTCGCGCTCGAGGAGGCGGCAGGGGGAGGCCGGGACAGGAGGTTCCGGATCACCCAGGGCGTGGAGATGGGCCGGCAGAGCGAGATCCACGTCCAGGTCACGCTGCGCGCGGACGGGACAGGCGTCGAGGAGGTCCTACTGTCGGGGACGGCGGTCAAGATCTCCGAGGGCAAGATCGCCGTCCCGACCATCACGGAACTGTGAAGGGTGGATGGATGTCTCGTTGGCAAGGCTGGGGGTTAGTACCGATACGATCGAGTGGGGAAGCAGCAGCTTCCGGTCCGCAGAGAACTGTGGCTTCGAAGTTGTGTACGTTGGCGATGTCCCTGACTGGTTAGCTGAGGGTCGCCTGGAGACAAGACACCTAGGGAGATTGTCATGGAGCTCCGGTATCTACAACCTCGATCGCGGCCCGTTTTGAATAACTATCTTGCAAGGTGGAAATCAGAGCCGTGAAGCAGAAGGGAGACGCACCAGTCTTTATGTGGGCTCGTGCTTATGCCTTCCCGGCTTGATTAGTTGAACGAAGCTCTCGCGTTGAAGATATTTGACGATGCGTAACACCACGAATTAATGGATCCGTGGGCTTCGCCAAATAAGACGAGTGCGCTCTTCAGTAACTCGTAGGTTAGGAGCAATCAGTAAGGGGGTGGCAAGCCCCGGAGTTAACCAATCCCTAGAACGCAGAGCTCATATAAAAATTCAGAGTGTCACACCAACCATGAGTGTTAGAGCATGGTAACTACCTTCAAAATGAGTTAACGGTATACACGTCGTCATTTTATCATGCCATCTGCTTACCTATCGAACGGAATGTTAGCTCGATTTGTGTTCCAGTTGGCCTGGGTGTACGAGATGGCGAGAGTGAAGCGCTGCCTCTGTGTAGACTCCAACAGAAGTTACGCCTGCTACCCTTCAACGACGATGGATTGGCTGGATCCACGAGAACATCAGGCTATCCTATGCCTGTGTCGCTAGTCATAGAGTTCGTCAAAGGGGTCTCCGGGGAGTTTTGTGCTGGATATCTGCCGACTCCATGCAAGAAGAGCGGTCAGGTCTACGATGGTCTAGAAATGAAGCGACAAGTGGGAGAAAGCATCCGACTAATTCGAGGTCGTGTGCCGTCGCGTGTCTGCTTCTCCCTCTGCATACGTCCTCTCCCTAGCGGCGTGGTGGAAAGCAGTGCTAGCTCCTGATGTTTACACACTTTCAGCCAGTTCGGGGTTCAAAACTCGGAAGGAGCACCGCAAACTAGTCCTGGAACACATCAAAATTGGCCATAGGGGAGAATAGGCGAAGATCCGCAGCCAAGTACGCAAGTCTTCATGACTTACAGACCCTGTTCCATCAGCACGAGACTCCACGTACTCGAAGATCACTCCAAGTTCTGATCAAACGTAGACCGGCTTCATTGAGGGCTATACCGGAGGAACCGGTGGTGAGCGACGGAGTAATTAGGACATGGCTACCGGGTGGGCCCAACTGCCTATATCTGAGCGCCTGATAAGAATAAACACTCCGGGTGAAATACCCATCAGTTGTTGTTCTCGAGAAACGATCCGTGCGACCACGCATGAGGTGATAGTGACGCACGGAAGACTTGGCGGCGAGGGAGCTGTTGCTTCTGCCAGCTCGAATCAGGCAGACCGGGCATCAACAACACTTCGTCGGGCCGGGAGTCTTGACACTCGCTCGTGATATGATGTATCATCCCAGGAGACATAGAAGGCCGGATGAAGAACCGAGCAGTCGAACCCGTCACGGCGGGATTGCGCGGGGCAACGTAATTGACCACACCTGCTGTACTGGTCAGTTAGACGCAGAGAAGAGGCCATATCCTCGTGCGACAGATGATCAGTAAACAGGGGCAACAAGAACCAAGAACACCTTGTTCGCTGTCTTTGGTCAAATGAGCGCAAGAGAAGCAATTCTCAAAAATTCCGACTCGTTTCGAGTTGGATGCTCTTCAAGGTTGTCATCACTCTTGACACCGGCTGCGAAGACGGTAATCTGTACTATCCCGGAGGTTGTCAATTGTGCGAGATCCCACCGAACCCAAGATGTATAATTTGGATGCGGTTAAGGGAGGAAGTGCTCGGAGAGCTGGGGTATTTTGAATAGTTACGTCCGAGCACTGCATCATATAAGCTGGGCGTAGACGATATACACAATGCCTCGAGCCTCTCGATCTTCAACCTGCCAGCCCGGTTTTCACTCCAGATCCCGTGGCACGAATAATGGAGATTACAAGAGAGCATTGGTCAGCCGCACCCGAAACCACGGTACATGTCTGTGCTGTTGATTAACTGGCATTTGTGCATGCTTCGTGAAAGCCAATGGTTGTTGGTACGTGGTTGGGGAAAGGGGGAGCGAGCGTACATGAGCCACGAGGATAGTTCTAAGACAGGGGAAGCAGGGTAAGGCGGCAACATTGTCTGTTACAGCCTCAAAGTCTCGGCTATCTTGTATCCAGGGGGTTCAGATTGATTGACTCAATTACACAGAAAAGAAACTGCCAGACCCATCCTGTCTGTGCTTTCTTCTTTGTTTCCTTCTTGATGCCTCGTAATGGTTCGAATGGCGTCATGTCCCGGTATCTTCTTTGTCTATCGCCGGGACTAGCAGACGGAGAATTCAGGAGGGGCCTTCCCGGATCTTACCCGGACTGTATCGTGGAACTCGCCCGCCGCTCCGTAGATCTGTTTGATAAAGGTATGTACCGTCTGACTACTTACTGGAGATGGGGTACTTGTCGGGTCGGACTCTGGGGATCGTGCCACCTGCCCCCCGATCTCAAAGAAACACTTACGTGCCTAAAGTACCCAACAGCTCAGACGGACTCGCTGAGGCGTCAGCTTTTCCCGTTGCCGTCGGCCATCCGAGTATCGGTGGAGAACGGCGAGCGCCGTATGTGCATTCGGAGACGGTGCTGGAGTTTCGGGGGTGTCGGCTACGGAAGCTAGTAGTGGATGTGGACTTGGGGAGCAGCTAAACAAGCGACGGGAACGCACAGGAACGGCCAAAAGTATAATGCGTCGTCTAACGAGTCAGCTTTTCCAGTTTGTCTGTCATGGGGCATATGCCGGCAGTTGGAGCTGCGCGAGTCGTCAAACAAAACGGTTTCGAAAGGGAGAAAATCTCCTCGCCTGCAAGACGTCCGCCAACCAATGCTGGAACACTTGCGTCCTGTGCCTTGGTTCAGAGTTGTTGCAGACGCTTGAGAACACGGCGACCAGGGATTCTAAAACACGGAGGCGGCAGCACAGAGAGAAAGCCATCGGAACAGATGCCCGGGCCAAGTCCTTCTAGAAGAGCTGGAAGGACAGCCCTGCGTGCGGCCCCGGGAGCCCCAGACTGGCTAGGACTGGCCCGACTGGGAGGCTTTGGGTGAGGGAAGATGATCTGCACGAATGCTAAGCCAGTCGGCCTGGCCAACCTTGATATCTGGTCCTCCCCGTTCTTTGCCCGTGGTTGCGTGGTGCGGTCGCGCGCCTGGTCGTTCCGTGGAGATTTAAGGATAGCATCGCCCAGCAAATGCCGCCCGTTAAGAGGGCGAGTATTGCCAGCTCTGCTTGATGGCTCAATGCGGGTCGTTTCTGAGTTTATGCGGCGAGAGTCACGACATGTCGCGTGCAGTGAAGCCTGTGCGTTGCGATAGGGGTCTTCCTTGTCCTGACCACGCCGTCATCCCGCACCATTCAGATAGCAGATAGCGGGCTGAAAGTGAAGAGGGGGAAGCTCGGGAGCTACACCGTAAAAGTGTCTGCCACGCAATACAACAATCCGCCACGAGCATTGGTGCTCGGGAGGCACGATGTTTACCTGGAAGTAAACAAGCCGTCACGACAATAAATCGGTCGACCCAAAGAAAGGCGCGTGATCCGCCAACAGCGGCAGCGTCACATAATAGCGTCTCTGCCCGCCACCGCCTTTCCAGCACGCCATCTACGGACTGGTTGGTCGTTTTGGGCAGACCGGGCAAGACAGAGTGGTCGGGCAGCCGGATCACCGTCGCTGGCACGTGAGGGTATTATAGACTGGACAAGTTGTCGTTCTGCGAGTTTGCGTAGGAGAATTTGAGAGTTGCTCGTCTTTGAAAGGACGGATCGGCGCGATGCTCGCTCCATGTTGATCTGTACATAGTATTGCCAATATCTGGAGTGATCGGCGGGGCTCTCACCACCGTCACGCTGGGCGTCCCGGACAATCATCGAAAGGTGGACGAGCATCGACGCTTACGATGGACCATTGACGATTGTCGCCATGTATTACGCGTGGCCGGAAGGGCCTGGGAACTACGAGAGTGGAGGGCCAAGGCGTGTCCAAGTCGGCCAACTGCGAACGTGCCGGGGCTCTGCTGGGGCGTGGTGAACCGTGAGCGACTTGGTGATGAAAGAGAATATTGGCGAACTGGCGAGTGATCTGAGTGCGCAGATGAAAAGCGAGCGGCAGCGGATATTTGGTCCACGGCCTGTCATTGGGCATTGAGGCGGCATGCAGGGCCCAGGCGCGACAACGCGATGGCTCGACGGCCTGGCTGGTAGGCTGGGTGCCTGGCCACTCGACCTAACCGAAGGGGGAAATGTGGTGTCCCAGCCTAGCGGTGAAATCAATGCGCATGGGGCCCGCGAGGTTGGGTTGCTGGTCTGAACTCTCACGATCGTCAGGGTCAGAGGGTGCTGTGTTGGAGTTACGGAGTATCCCGGTAGGCTCACCTTAGAAATGAATGATCACGCCTCGTTGAAATGCAGCACCGCCGTCCCCAAAGCACTGATGGCTAATAAGGTACTGAGGGAGAGCGAACACAGGGACGACCTCAGACAGGAACGGACGAACAGAGCCACTGACGAGCAAGCTGCGGAACACACCAGACTCTCCCAGAGCGAGACCAGACGGAGGGACGAACCAGAAGAGGCAGAGAGCCACACCGCGGGTGCTTCCTCGCTCAGCCGGTGCTAGCCCCGGTGTCTAAGATGGCGCTCTTCCCCAGACGGGCCTAGCGTCCAGACGGCTGCGAGCGCCGCCGTCTCCCCGTTAAGTTACCGGCAAGCCCCTGCCAACCTGCAAGCCTGCCCGCGACTGCCACTGCACTCACACACTGGACACGGACAGGTGAAAGGGGGCGTGCGTTCCTGCATATTGCCAGCTTGACCAGCGGTTTTCAAGCCGAACACCATTTCGGCGGCGATGCGCTGATTGGTTGCAATCGCCAATGTAGCGACGCGGACGCGGCAGATTGCAATGGCTTGAATGGTAGGTACTCGATGGTACCGCCACAACTGGCACCATGTTTTCCAGTGTTGGGCATTTGCAGGTGAGGCCTGTCAGCCTGTGTTTTAGTGCATGACTAGCGAGAGGCTGGCTGGACTGGCCAGAGATCGCGGGACGGCAGTCTGGCCCTCATCTTGCTCGGCCCTCTTTTCTTTTCATCTCAAATAAGGTTGTTTCTTGCTTTGTTTTTTTGTTGCTCCTCAACGGCCTGACCCTCCGTGCCTCCCCAGTTGGATACGACAGCTAGCCTCGCAGCCTGCAAAGGGTCCGTCCAAGCGTTGCTGGTTGGATCATCGGCTGCACTCCCGACCTCGTAGGCGAGCACGCAGTCGACAGAGCTGCATTATCGTTGCGACCCGTGATACACCGCTCGGGCGACATGACGATACGGCCCCTCCGCAAGTGGGATGGCCGGTGGGCTACAGCCAGTAGAGTGTTCCGCCTCGACAAACTCTTCACCAATACCCCAATGCTCTACAGCTGCAGATGTACAGTAGCTGTAGCTGTAGCTGTTGTAGCTGCAGCTGTAGCCTGCAGATGGCAGGCAAGGCAAGGCGAGGCAATGCAAGGCAGGGCCTCTGGGGTTGATGACAGGTGCTCGCGTGTCGAGCCCTGTCAGCCCATCAAACGGTCTATTCGTCGCCCATGCGTGCGCGGTGCTCCATCTTGTTTGGATCCAAGCCGGCCGACACGCTCGCATTGGCAGATTCCCGTCGCGGTGAGTTGGCATTGACCGGAAAGCAGGTTGTTTACCCCGGCCCACGCGTGGTTTGATGTATTTTCTACCTGCGTCCGGCCACGTCCTCTGTTCCAACCTCTTTTAGGCTTGTGCACCGCACCTGGTACCGCCAAACCGCGCTTGTCGGCAACAGGCAACAAGTGAAAGGCCACCGCGCCAACGATATCGACAACGACTGCTGGACCGATGGCTGAAGGGGAAGAGGGTAAGGTAGGCCGGCCACTCATTACCTTATCATCTGCCCATGCGCAAGATACCACGCAGCGTACGGTACGTTGCCCGGCAGCCCATTTGAATCCTTCCATTGCCGTGGCCTTGTGCCGCCCAGGCTGCTGGCAACCTATGAGTAGGTAGTGCCAGGCAAGCCGAAGCCAGGCTGACGAGCAAGTCCTCATCTCGGGTTCCAGCCATGCTGACACGACCGCATATCACATTCTCTTGGAACGATGTTGGAACACGCGAAGAACGCCTTCATCCCGGGTGTGCCTGGGGTTGCCGCGATTCCGAGAGAACAGGCACGTTGGCAGGCGACAGGTACGTACGACGTAAGGATAGGCACAGGGAATTTCCGGCTCACATCTGTATCTGGAACGTCCAACCTGCCTCCTGGATTATTGCGCCCGACTTTGCTCTGGTTGTCTGGTGTCTCCGGTCCGAGGTGTCGAATGGATTATGGAGTACATACTCCGTACGTGGGCTCATCATCGATGGAATCTGTTCTGGTCCCTCCGGACAATAATACGATTTTCCCCGCCGGTGTCTATCAGAGATAGCCTCATGCTGAACCCTTGAAAGGCCCTGAAGCTTGCTACACGGCCCCGTTGGCCTGGGCGGCCTGTAGCCCATGTCGCTTGGTTGATTAGCGGCACAGCCGTTGTGATTGTCAGTCGCTAAAGATATTCTTAGCGCTGGAAGTGGGTGCGTGGTTGAGGACTGAGCATTGAGCAATGCTCGCTGTGGCGGTGGGTGGCAGTCCCTGACCCAAAACGAGAAGCACCTGAATCGACAGATGGCAGCTGAAGCGCCATTGCTGGATCGTACGGCCACCTACGCACGATCCCATGGCGACAAGTACGGTGACGCAAGATGGACCACCAGCCTGAAGGGTCTCACCACCTGCACTTCGTTGCCTCGACCTGCCACCACTTTGTATCTAGATTCTCCGGCGCATGCATCCCGCGATTCAGGGGTGAGGGGAAAGAAAGGAAGGCGGGTAAGATGAAGCACTGGACTAATCTAACTAAAGTCGTAACGCGCCAAAATTTCTTTCCCTCACCTGGCACACCTACTACAGGTGCTGGGCCAGCGCCCGCCCAAGGCCGCGGACGCCCTAAAGGTTCCTGGACACTGCCCGGACGAGCTTGACACGGGCCTGACCAGGCCCGGTGCAGCTCGTGCAAATTGGGGCAAGATTGCTGTCAATACCGCAAAGGGGCTAGCGAGATTGGCCCGTCCTCCCGCCCACGTCCCCGGGAGCTCTGTTCATGCTAAGCTCCAGTCCTCCCTCAGTAAGGTATCCCAGTACAGATACATGCCAACCTGCCTAACGTGCCTGCCTGCTACTGCCCCGAGGCAGGTACCAGACGGTCCGCACCTTACCTGCCCAACCTGCCACAACGGCAGAGCCACACTATGCCTAGGTAGGCACCTACCCCCGCCCCGTAACCAGCTGGCAAAATTCCGTCTCATTGGCCTCAAAGATGACAGTTGAGTGTTGCCAGCTGCCAGACAGTTCTCGAAGTCTTTTCCAGTCATCAATCACTCCCGTCTCATTCAAGCATCAGACGATCCCATCCCTCCTGTCCCAGCCAATCCCTCGCCGTCCTCCTCTCTTCCTCGCGCCTCTCTCCCTTCCCAGTTGTGCCTTGCCCCAAGTCATTCCCGCTCTCTCCCCCCTTCTTTCATTTTACAGCTCGTCTCTCGTCAGATCTTTGCATTCGCTCTCTCTCGTTCACAGAGTCACATACGTGCGGGAAAGAAGAACTACACGCAACTACACGCGCAAGCCCCGGAGCCGGACCGAGTAGTGCTGTAATGCTCGCTGCAGTCCCCTCTTGGTCCCTCTAAGCGGTGTATCCTCGCTTTCTCCTCCGACCGGCATCCATGCTATTATCTGGCCCTGCGACGACTCCTGGTACCTTTCATGGTTGACACGGCCCAGCCCGACACCCGCCCGGCCTTAACAATTACCGCACAACGGAGCACAATACCTTCCATCCACAGTACCTAGCATCAATCACCATAATCGACCCTAATCCACCTACACTGCACTGTTCACCCACCATCGCCCGTCTGAAGCATCGACCATCCGCTCTTTTCGCACACCTGCACACCTGCACACACCTCGCTTGTGCCCTCTCTCCTTTTCCACTCCCCAGTCGCGGTTCAATCGATCCATTCGTTCATTCCCTTTCAGGCCCAGCACCTTTGACGCTAGCAAGGGGTGGCATATTTCCAGAAGCTCTCCCAATCTGCCAGCTTCCCACCAGACCCGCACCCCAGCACTCGGGTCCTGTCACGCTCCTGGTCCCTTTCTGATCCAAGCTGCTTGCTATTAACCACATCCCCTTCCACTTCTGTCTCTACCCGTATCGTCCTTGATATCTGCCTCCATTCATTGCGCTGCTCGTGACACTGCAACGAACCTTGACACGGTCCGGACACGCGCACACGACCTCGCCGCCTCACCCTGAGCTCAGGACAGTACCCTCATCTTCTCGCCCGACGCACGCCAGACCTGAATGCAACGGTGGACATATATGGCTCCTCAGTAGAGCTTCTTTGACGTTTGGGATTGCATACGAGGTTTTGGCTGATAGGCTACTCGAGTAGCTTCACCATTTAGACCTTGTTAGGAGGGATATTACCTATATCGAAATCCTTTCGCCCAGCATTCCAGTATGACGGTCGCACACGACTTGACCCATCGGGGTTCTTCGACCATGGCCCTCGAGGACCGCTTCGAAGTGCTGAAAGAAATCGGAGATGGGAGCTTTGGCAGCGTTGCGCTCGCCAGGGTCAGGACTGCAGGTGCCAGTGTTGCTAGACGTGGCACAGTGGTAAGTTTCCTAACAGTTGTAAACGCGATTCAATCCCGCTGACTTAGCCTGGCCAGGTTGCCATCAAAACCATGAAGAAAACCTTTGACTCATTTTCGCCATGCATGGAGCTGCGGGAAGTGGTCTTCTTGCGAACTCTACCAGCTCACGTTCATTTGGTTCCCGCTCTCGACATTTTCCTCGACCCTTTCAGCAAGAAGCTACACATCTGTATGGAATACATGGAGGGCAACTTATACCAGCTCATGAAGGCGCGCGATCACAAGTGCCTTGACAATGGCAGTGTTAAGAGCATTCTATTCCAGATCATGCAGGGTTTGGAGCACATCCACGCTCACCATTTCTTCCATCGCGACATCAAACCCGAGAACATCCTCGTCACTACTTCTGGACACCAAGAGTCCGGCAACTCGTTCCGACGGTACTCGGCCTTGATGACACCGCCTTCCACACCCCCTACCTATACGGTCAAGATTGCAGACTTCGGTCTGGCCCGCGAGACGCACTCGAAGCTTCCCTACACCACATACGTTTCGACACGATGGTACCGTGCCCCCGAGGTTCTGCTTCGCGCCGGCGAATATTCGGCCCCAGTGGATATTTGGGCTATTGGAGCCATGGCTGTTGAGGTTGCGACTTTGAAGCCGCTTTTCCCCGGAGGCAATGAGGTTGATCAGGTTTGGAGAGTATGTGAGATCATGGGCAGCCCTGGCAACTGGTACAACAAAGCAGGTGCACGTGTAGGCGGAGGTGACTGGCGAGAAGGTACACGATTGGCCGGAAAGCTGGGGTTTTCATTCCCCAAGATGGCACCACACTCGATGGACACCATCCTCCAGTCACCGCAATGGCCCGCTTCACTCAGCCACTTTGTGACGTGGTGCTTGATGTGGGACCCGAAGAGCAGACCGACCTCCTCCCAGGCGCTGGCTCACGAATATTTTGCCGATGCGGTCGATCCTCTGAGACCGAAATCTTCGGCCTCGAAGATCCTGGGCCGAAAGCACTCGGATATTGGACGTTCCAAAGATTCATCAACACCGACTTCGTCGAAGCCTTCCTGGTTTAGGAAGTCTTTGATCGGCCGATCGGATGCCGCTGACAACGCAGCCCCCCAGGTGACGGCCAACAAGGACGCGCCCACGGCACAGAGACCGTCTCCTGTTCCAGAACCTCCCGCAAATGACATACAGGTTGGCAAGTCTAGGCCATCTGCATCAAAGCGAACGACTTGGACCAACGGACCGTCGAACGTCGCCCCGATGCCGATACTTCCCACGATTCGTCCCATTTCACCATTATCAGATGCTGTGACTGCCCAGGCATCTAACCGCACACCGTCTTACAACGACGCATATGCCAATGGAAGCGGACGTAACATTCCGACAGACGAGAAGACATCGAAGAAGATTGGCCGACAGCTATCATTGGCATCGAGGACGAGCGACTATGCCGAACTTCACCGCCAGCAGGCAGAGCGGGCCTTGAACGGAACTGGCCTAGCATCACCGCCAAGCGGCCACAAAGAGGGCTTTTTCTCTCACTTGCGAAAGCGAGCAAGAAGGTTCTCTGGAAGACATCAAACACCTGTCTCTCCTGCGTATGATGAAGAGTTCGAGGCACAAGCCGGATGTGGTCCCTGGGCTAGCAACCGCTCCTCGATGGTCATTGACCAGCCAGCTGCACCAGTCAAGGTGGACAATTATGAGTCTCTCGACAAGGCGCTGCGTGACGGACCACAGAGCGCCATCTCTCCGAGCGCCCCTATGCCCCCCACGCATATGGTAACTTCCAACGGCCACCTGAAACGGCATCATTCTCTACCTCACCACCAGCCCAGGTCTGTCGACAACCTCATTGGTGCTGCTCGCACGGGTCCAATTTCTAGCCGGACAAGGAGAGCACAGGCTACACACGGCATGCAAGGAGACGCGCTGGAGGAAGAAGACGAGCTGCTGGACGAAGTGCTCAATTCCACTCACAGAGCCATGAAACGGCTCGAGAAAGATGGAAGGCCTAGTCTGAGGCAATCGGCCAGCAACGTTGCCCTCTCCAACCCATATCCGACTCCATCCCCCTCGGCGAGTGGCACTGGGATTCCCTTCGGAACTGGACACGACATAGCAGCTCCGAATACGCTCGAGGTCAAGAAGCAGGCCGGAAGGGATGGTCAGTACAAGTGGCCAACACCACCCTATGAAGAAGGCGAGTGGGCGTCGACGGCATCTGCAAGCATTTGGGCCGCCCAGACGCGGATTTAAGAGCGGCGGCAGGCCGGCAGCCCACGAGCAACTTCGTTGGAGTGGTGGATGTGCAAACATAAGATTTCATGGACCGGTGTTCAGGGGCTCGATCGTTTTCGGCATTTTCTACGGGAAGGGGGGCGTCCGTTGGCGGCGGCATTCGGCGACATTCATTTTCCAGCATACATGTCGATCTGGAGGGAATTTCAGTTGATTGATCTGGAGTTCTCGATGGGCGACACATGATTCGATTCTGCGAGGCCGCAATCTCCAAATTACAATACCCCATTACCTTAGCTGAGCAACGGGTGGGCGCCGTGCCAGCGCGTTTTCCCATCATCTTCGAGAATACCCCCACTATAGACTCGTGATTCCAAGGATGTACAAAGGGCGTGCAGTGGTGATTTCTTTTGTTGGAGGTGGGATGTGGCTGGACTGACGCAGCGGCGCATTCCTCTCCGAGTGTACGAAAGGCAGAAGGCAGGATGACGGATCAATCCCGGTTCGGAACACGGTTCGGTGAGAAACAGGGAGGCTTTTTTAGATATTTGTTGGCACGGTTTGCCATCGTCTGGCTGGTCGCGTTCACCGACCATGCAATTGGGGACGAGTATATATATATTTGTAAATGGCAGGGTCATCTGCTGGGTTCTCGCCCAAACTACCTAGTTCTCACATCTCGAATTGAACGGCAATCTAGCCCACTCACTCACTACCTTGTCACTCCCTCGTCCATTTACTCGTGCCTGGGTCAGTACCTACCTTAGGTAAGTATCCGGTAGCAGGGAGGTAGGTAGGTGTGGGTGCAGCTGATGCAGTGCCTCCGTACGGTAAGTACTAAGCAGGGCAACGGCGGCACAAGAGTTGATTGAGAGGTAATAAGACAAGATCAAAAGTCAGCCTTACAGGAAGGCGGAAAAAAGGAGGCGGTGCATTCTTGGATTCTGCCCTGGCTTACCTTAGGAGGTAGGTAGGTAGGTTAGGCACTTAACTAAGTACAGTGACTCCAATTAAGTTTCGACCAACTTTTTTTTTCAACGCTTTCGTTTTTTCTTTATTTACTTCTAAATAGCCACATATATACGTAAGAAAATTAATAAAATTGCTAGTATATACTTTTACTACTAAAAAATTTTATTATAATTTTTTTAAGTTTTAAAAACGAAAATTAATGTAGCTAGATAAACAAGTAAAACTAAGGTTTTTTTAATACTTTTAAAGTTTATATGTTAATTTCTTAAGATATTTATATAATAGCATTATATAAAACTTTAATTTTATACTATGTTTTACTCGAAGATTTTGAATTTTAAAACCGTTTTTTTATATTATAAATGGTTGTTGTTTTATAATAAAGAATAAGGAGTAAACCTTGAATTTTCTTGAAAATTTCCGATTTTACATAGAAATTTCTGGTTTTTTTTTATACCTAACTTTTAACCTTGAAAATCTCTGCAAAAAAAAATCGTAAAAAATCAAAACCTGGTTATATTAATACATTAAGCAGTTAAATATTTTATAGTTTAAAAAGTAACATATATGGGGCTATACTCGTTAAAATGCACGCTTTTAAAGTTAGTGTGTTTTGCTGTAAAAAAGACACTTGGTCGAAACTTAATTGGGCCCACTGTAGGCAGGTACCTGTCAACTGTGGTGGTGGTGGTGGTGGCAGGTGCAGCTGCTTCGCTGCCACACGGCGGAGAGCCCAGCCCCGGGCGGCTATTTCAGTGTTAGCAGGGCTGGAGCAGCGCTCTAAAGGACACTCAGCAGCCCGGGTTACGTTACGCCCCTGGCTGGACGACGGGAGTAAGGCAGCCGAATAAATGAGAAGAGAAATACGGCAGCCTGCCCGACCTGCCCATCGTGACGTCGTCACGCCACAGCGTCTTCTACGACTGACTACCTGGCTTGCCTTGCCTACCTCTTACCTACCTAAGTAGCCAAGTGAAGGGTAATGATATATCAAGTGGCATCCATTGCTGGCTGGCCTTTCTGAACTAGACTGCCGCGGCATCACATCGCATCACATCGCATCGCATCCTACTTTACCTTTACCTACCTAATCGTGGAGCTGAGGCGAGAAAAGTGGCACTCCCAGCGCCAGCCCCGCAGGACCCAAAGACCCAAGGGCCCAAGACGGACAACTACCAGACTACTTGCCTAGATTCGCCCAGCCGTGTATCGTATCTCCTGACCGAATAGTTGAATTGAGCATTTGAGCGGTCGACAGAGTACCTAGTGACTCGCGGTCACGAGCACGACCAGTCCCCTTTATCTACCTGCGGCGTCTGCCAATCGGCACGTATTCTCCAATCAAGGTCGGCGAACAGAGAGAAGAGAGGAACAGCAGAGAGAGAGAGAGAGAGAGAGAGCGAGAGACGGAGAGAGTGCAAGCGTGGGAGTGAGAGGAGCCAGCCTGGGCGGGAGGCAGACAAGCGTTCTGCGGGGCCCGAGTAAGACGACCTGATGAATGATATGAGCCGGGCGTGGTGAACAGCACAGCACAGGCTTGACAGGACCGGACAGGACAGGACAGGACATCACCATGGATCTCAATCTGCCCGTGCGATCGTCACCCAGCCTGCGCAACCAGGCCAGCAGGAACTACTTCACTAGCTACACACCGCCCTCCTCCACCGAGGCCGTCAATGGCCCGAGGCGCGGGCCCGGCCACGAGCTGATGCCCGTCAACGACCGTCTCATCGTCGGCGTCGACTTCGGCACCACGTTCTCCGGGTGAGTGTACTCTCCAATCATCCATTCCTACAGGCGAGGAGGTCGAATGCTGCTGACCTGACGCGCACGCCCAACAGCGTCGCGGCCGTGTACACGTCCACGCCCGACGACATCGAGATCATCAAGACCTGGCCCGGCGGCAACGGCATCACGTCGGACAAGGTCCCGACCGAGATTTCGTACGTGACGCCGCCGTCCGGCAGCGGGCCGACGGTGAAATGGGGCTTCCAGTTCAAGCCCGAGGAGTCGCGGCTGCGGTGCATCAAGCTGTTCCTGGACCGGTCGCAGAAGCTGCCCTTCTACGTCAGCGCGCAGGAGACGGCGACGCAGCTGCGCGGCTTCAACAAGACCGTCGTCGACGCCGTGGCCGACTACCTGACCGAGATCTACCGCCACACCACCGATACCCTGACCCGCCGCTACGGCGAGTCCTTCATGGCCTCCACCAACGTCGACTTCGTCCTCACCTGCCCGGCCGTCTGGTCCGACGCGGCCAAGAACACCACCCTCCAGGCCGCCGAACGCGCCGGCATGGGCCTGAAGTCCGAGATCCAGATGATCAGCGAGCCCGAGGCCGCCGCCGTCTATACCCTCAAGGCCATCCAACCGAACCATCTCAGCATCGGGGACAACTTCATCGTCTGCGATGCCGGCGGCGGAACCGTAGAGTGAGTTTTCCCGGCTGTCCCGCCTGGGCCACGCTCTGTTGAGGGGCCATCCACTAACGTCCGACCACAGTCTGATAGCGTACAAGATAATATCACTGAAGCCGTTGCGGGTGGAAGAGTCGGCCGTGGGCACAGGCGGCTTGTGCGGGAGCGCGTTCCTCAACTACCGCTTCGAGGAGCACGTGCGCAGCCGGATAGGCCACGCCCGCTTCAACGAGATGAAGATGAAGAAGGCCAAGACGTGGCAGATGGGTCTGCGGTACTTCGAGGAGTTCGTGAAGCGCAACTTCAACGAGGACGAGCACCAGGAGGTGAACGTGCCGTAAGTTACTTCCCACTGCTTAACTCACACCTTCCCCTGTGTTCTTGGTTCACAAGACTCTGACATCCTGTGCGCCTCTCCAACAGCTTCCCCGGACTCCCGGATGACGAAGAGGCCGGCCTGGACTCGGGATTCCTGGTGATGAGCGCGGAGGAGATCAAGGCGATCTTCGAGCCGGTGGTGAAGGAGGTGTGCGACCTCGTACAGGGGCAGGCGGACGGGCTGCGGGCCAAGGGGGGCGTGGTCTCGGGCATCGTGCTGGTCGGCGGCTTCGGCCAGAGCGAGTACCTGTACCGCCGCCTGCGCGCCCACTTCACCTCGGCCGCGCCGCCCCCCTACTCCGAGCGCCCCACCCACCCCGTCGGCGGCCCCAGCAGCAACACCAACAGCAGCATCGAGGTCATGCAGCCCCTCTACGCCTGGACCGCTGTCGTCCGCGGCGCCGTCCTGAGGGGTCTCGAGGGCAATGTCGTCCTCTCCCGCCGCGCCCGCATGCACTATGGTACTAGCTACGCTACCGTCTACGACGAGGACAAGCACTCCGTCACCGAGCGGTATTGGAGTCCCCTCTGGGAGCGCTGGATGGTCAGTGATCGCATGCAGTGGCATATCGCTAAGGTGAGTCCTTTTTGTTTTTTCGTTCTTCTTCTTATATGCCCTTCCATCTCCCTCTCTCTCTCTTAACACCCATAGTCCGGGGGCATCTATAGTGGTCACTACAAAAGATCCGGGCCACCCTCCGCATCACCACATACATACATCCGTGACCCACAAGTTCCCCTCCACGTCCGCAACATGTCGTCACTACCGCCCGTACGTATGTGTATCTGCCAGTCCCCCAGCTAACGCCAACCAGGGCGAGGCGATCTCGCCACTGCAACCAATCGCCTTCCACTACACGCGCAACTTCCGGCCGGGGCAGAGCCTGGTGGTGACGGACGACCTGATCGCCAGCGACGCGGACACGCCGCCGCGCGCCTACTCGCGCGACCTCGCCCACGTCTGCACGCTCACCACCGACCTCTCGGCCGTGCCCCGCTCCCTCTTCACCCGCCTCACCACCACCCGCGGCGTCGAGTTCGACAACCTCGATTTTACATTGGAGATGATCGTCGACTCCGCCGGCCTGGGCTTCGAGCTCAAGGTCGATGGCGTCAGGTACGGACGGGTGGAGGCCGACTTCTCGTAGACCCCGGGAAGGTTGGTGGTGGTAGTAAGACAGTGTCTGCTGTATGTAGCTCATGGTGACGAAAGGAAAAGATGCCATGTCAGCAGTATGTAGAAAGGTCGCCAGCACCACGGTTTGGATGTGCTATATATATAATGGGCGGCGTGGCCTTTTGGATGGATGACTCTCAAGTACGCGCGCACGGGATGTGAGGAGACAGCGACAACACACGGTATATATAGAGAGAGAGACAGCGTAGGATGTCAAAAAAGTCGGCGCCGCGAAGCGAGCGGTGTGGTTCCTGTTTTCAAGTTCCTCGAGGAAAGCGTTGCATCTTTTGACCGGATGTGTTTGTTGGCGCCGAAGCGAGCACTACCTGCCTGGCTGTCGGGTCCCCATCTCCCCAATGTTGCCGCGCAATCATGGGCCTCGGTGTCAGGGTGGCAGCTCTTCACCGTATGTCCAAGCGTATTCCTGACCCCAGGTATCGGGTAGCCGGCCGGCCGGCTCATCCGGGGGTAGTAGACGCCCTGCCAGCCACCGCGGAAAACGCTGCCGTCGGGCGGTGCGATCGTAAAGGCGAGCGAGGCGTTGGTTGCCGCGAATCCCGGTTGGTCGCGCTCGTGGTATTGCTCGTTGGGTGGTTGGAAGGGGGTAGGTAGGTAGTATGGTTCCTGGACAGACTTTCATGTAAATAATAACCGGTCAGTGTTGGGTCTGTTGCCCCCGCCTGGTCCGAGTACTCCATCAATCGACCACCTAGCCATGAGTATCGCGGAACCGTCGCCTATCCGGCCGGCCCTTTTCTTTTGATTCCTTGCTTCTTGTTTCCTCTCTGGGTATGCACCGTATTTTCGAGTCGTACTGCTGGTATCGCCTTCCCTAGCTTGCGAGGGGCGTTGGGAGCAGAGGGGAGAATGGGTTTAGCCCGTTTTGCCGTCTGTGGTTTTCCCGGGACATTCATTGCTTCGGGATGTCTCTGACCATCTTGGTGGTGGTGGTGCGGCAGGGGAAGGAGGCAGCCTCCTCGGGGGTCGTCTAAGAGACCGGTGTGTATATACACACCCTCACGACCTTAAGGCCATTCTCGGCATCTCCGCACCGAAAGAGGCTCGTAAGTGGAGTTGACGTTTATACCCTTTGGGCTCTTGGAAAGGAGCGTGAACTTTCGCGCTGGACAGCGTCTGTGGGCCGTCACTGGCCGACACCATCAACACACTTTAAAAATCCGGCTTTCGGCTGGTCAAGGGCCGCACGAAGAGCCTTTCACCGGGTAGGTAGGTACTTAAGAAGTAGGCAGTCAAGGTTATCTAAGTAGGTAGTTGAGAGTTCAGAGCTAGTACCCGTCCTCGGGTAGATCCGCAGCTCACCATTAAGGCGCTGACTCTACCGTCCCGTCATGGTACGACGCGTCAGAAAAGCCGGGAACTGCCCGGCAATGATACTAGAAGGCAGGCCCGGACGAAGCCGAGGTCGGGGTGAAAGACGGGAGGTTCCGGGCCTCTCTGGCTGCTGCTGCTGCTGCTGCTGCTGCAGGCGGTCTTTCTGGCTTTACTCGTAGGTATGTACTTACTTTATGTATGCATGGCAGATGACGTGGAACTTGTGCCTTCTCTGTTTCAGTCTCTACCTATCACCGGGGCAGAGACCGGCAAGGCTTCGGTAGCCGCAGCGGGGTGGTATCTACCTAGTTCGTCGCTATCTATGTCCTGAATGTTGCTTCTTGGTGGTTTCGACGCGGACTGTCGCCTCTTTCTTCTGCCGCTTACTTGTCTCGTAGAGGGCGCATGAAGCGCCAGGGCAAGGGTATCGACATGATAGGGCGCGTCTGGCTCCTCCGGGCCGCAGCAGTAAGATTGCTACCGCGATAGTACCGTGCCCCTTTGGTCCTATTCAGAAGATCCCCCCCCACCCGGAAGGCTTGGGCTGCAGGTCATCATCGAGTAAGCTATCCTTTTCGATATCTGGTGTGCGGGATAGGATACGGTGTAATCAAAGGCAGTCTGACTGAGGGGCTGTGAGTATAGTCTCGAGTCTATTTCACAGGGCGTGGCATAGTAGCTATTGGGTCGTAGAAGCTATTTCTCATAATTCTCGTCATCGAATCAAGGTCGTTACCACGCTCGGGACATCTATCCATAATCCCTCGGACTATTGACTAGACGGAACTGAGTAGCATGACTCAACAATCAACAGGATCTGTAAGGCAGAGGCAGAGTGCCTTATTGGCCCAGAAGACGGCAGGTGGATGTCTGATCTGCAGCAAGGCCTCATAAGGCAACAAGATGAGGCTGTAAAAAGGAGCGCGAACCATTCCGCATGCTCGGCTCCACAGCTGGGATTTCCCCATACAAGCAGGGCGTACCTAAGCTGGCCCGCTAGGTGACATCGCTTACTTCGTGCAGGACAATCATCAGGACAAGCCTCCTCGGCCGAAGGTCAATGTTCGGGTGTGCCCTGAGAGGTGAGAGCATTAGCAAAACCTTTGCTAACACTCGAGCGTCTGCGAAATTCGGTTATCGATCCCGCTTAGGGTGACACTAGCAGTGACTGCGTGCGAGTAATCGGCCGGCTGTGCAGACGATTCGTCAGGACGCGGGGAGCCCGAACACGTCCGGTACTTATAAGTGGCCGTGCAGCCCGAGACAGGTAGTGTCCATGACAACCAAAGCATTAGAAAAGACTCGTTTGCTCTCCGCTCGGCAGGTTCCCCTTGGCTTGGTGTTCTCTAGGAGAAGAGGAAGCTTTTCCTAGTCCCGGTACATGGCTTCGCCACCACAAGCGACAGTACGAGTTGCGGTGAGAAAAGCTCGAGAAGATGAGTGAGCGGTTAGAATTCATTCGTTACTCGTCATCCCGTGTTCTTATCTCAGTCTGAACTGCTGATACCATTCCTAAGTGTATTCCTGCTCCCTTGTCGAAAGACCAAGTTTTCCTTGCGTGTGCTGACCATTGCGAAGCATACCGTCACCACCGTCACCCAATGGGCGCCGGAACAAGCCCAACTGATACACCGAGAGATCCAAAAATCATTCCAGGTCGACTAATAAGCCACAAGAACCCCAGATGTGCTGAACTCCGGTGCAACGCTGCAACCAGCAGACAGGGGGTTAGTGCCCAGATCTGATAGCTCACGATCGTCCATGGACATGCAGGCGCCCTAACGCCAGGAGAGTCTGAGCATCGGACACCCTGCATCTCTGGCCTGCAGGTTCGCATGCAAGCAGGACTACCGTCGGAATAGCCAGGACACCGGTGATAGCCCTGCAGAACCGCGTTGCTGCAGCTGTTTGGCGCATCCGGAGTGTGACATACATCCCGAGTGGGAGTACCGGATCGGCAGTAAGGCGGAATGCGAATCTGCCTTACCCAGGTCACGGGACCACACCGAGTACACCAAACCCCGGATACCACACCTATGAAGAAGACAAGACATTCAACGCCCCGATGAACACCAATAACCTATACGGGAGCAAGACAACTGGTATCGGAGCATAACAAGGGAACGGCCCGGAAAGCCCTGGGCTTCCATGTGCCGCAGAGTGGCAGTTGAACAGCACGTTGAGGCTGAGTCGCCCAACGACCACGACTGCACGTAGTTCGTGTACCCCATCACTTCCGGCATGCGACGACTGCCCCTGGGGATCAAGTGTACACAGACAGGGACGAGGCCCCAAGAGGTGTCCAGAAAGGAAAGCCCTTGGGGCGTCAATGTTTTCTGTGATTTCCATGGTGCTTGCTACCATGACTGTGCGAGGACCTGCTGGAGTGTCCATGCTGTTTGCGCCGGCGTCGCTCGTCTTTCTCGCCGTCGATGAGCACCTGGTTGGCACGTTCGGCCTGATAAGCCTGGCCCTCAGGTACGGTGCCCAGTGGGACCATGTCATCGATGACCGGAGCCTCGGTGCATAACCTCCTCACACCGTGGGTCGCAGCTCGGGACGCCAAATTATGTTTTTCGATATGGTCGTTCATGTGAAAGTCAAGACGCATGCAAGCGGCTCCTTTATGCTCGGAGAATACGTGGTTGTAAATGTGCCACAGTCGCGCTTCGAAGTTGGAGCGACGATCCCCTTTTCCCGCGTCGAACTTATAGTCATCGCAAAACCAGCACTGCACCCTGCGAGGGAGTTTATTGGACAAGTGACCGTCGATGATGTGGTCGATCCATGATTGAACGTCGTCGAGCCGAAAGGTCGCATCACAAGCGGTGTACCCTAGGAACTCGCACCAGAGGACATCTGTCCCAACGGTACTATCGTCCCACTCTGCCGCCGCAGATGGCGCTTCGGAGGGCGAATAGTAGCTCGCAGCAGTGCTGTCACTGGACTGAGTATACTGCGTATACTGGGTATACTGCGTGCTCGCCGAAGCGGTACTATCCGATCTGGGCATTGCGGGCTCTATACTGCGGACAGTACTATCGCAGCGTTGAGCGTTTCTCTGCTCCGAAGCAGCAATGTTCCCAGCAGATGGACGAAACAGCCAACGCCGTTACGTTTGGCGGGTCGTCGGAACTCGTCGTTGCTGTCCTTGATGAGGTGGGTTGTGTTACACAGCGGCGACAGCAATCAGACCCCAATGATGCCGGCTTACAGACACACTGGATGTGAGCGATAAGCCGGAGGAGGTAGAGTCATTTAGCTCGTTGAGGATGCCGACTTTACGCACACAAAGAGACGAGTGCCCATTCATCGAAGGAGTTGCAATCGCAGGACGGGTCGAAACAGACGAATGCCTGGGCTGGGACGGGCTTTTGAGGATGCTCTCTGCGTCTGCGGCTCGTCTGGTCTGGTCTGGCCGTCCGGTCCAATTGATGCTGATTTGGGGAAGATTGGGGATATACTGGCCCCTCCCCGGCAAGTGGCCTGCCACTTCAGCTTGATGGTCCATTTTGGACCAACTGCAAATGCGCCGAAACCCCGAGAATACCCTCGAGGCTGCGCGACGTGGCCGATATCAGAGATGGGGGCACAGCGTACGTACAAACGGATACGATACCCGATCATCGACGCCGACATGACATGGGAGCGGGAACACTTCGAACATTCCGTGAGTCAAGGAGCATGGGGGGATGGGGAGGGGGGCAGACGGGAGGGGCCAAGCCCATCCGAGATCAACCTACCTTACGCTGTGCGATTGCAGGGGGCGGCCCTACAGCTTTGCTGTTCACGGCCGCCGCTATCGACCACAGCTGGTACGTGTCGTGGTTCTGGCGCCTGCAATCCGAGGTCATTGGATCATCTGCAGCAACGACAACCCGGTCCGTCTGGGGGAGGGAATGCCCATCCCACCCTTACCAAGTCCTCAATAATGCCGAGAATTTCAGCTTGCAGCCAGACGAAGATACCCTCAACTTGAGACATCGGTGCTGACTACCTGCAGATCGACAGTCTTTATTGGAATTCGACACGCAATCATGCAGTCTCGCCGCTTGGGTCTCTCGCGGGCCACTTACACACCGATAGCGAGATTGCTCATCGGGATTTGAAGCCGACAAATCGTGACCTGCGAAATGGCACACCGGGTTATTTGGTCCTCTGTCGAAGCAACCGGTGAAGCAGACAGAGCTTCTCGTCCGGATCATAAAAGAGAGCGCTGTTGCCGCTGCGAGAGCAAGAAAAACTGCCGAACATGCAAAGGCAGAGTAACGCGGGCTGGCGGGAGTCAAGTTCGTCCGACCCTTTGTCGCATTGCAGAATCAGTGTGAATTTCAAGCCACCGCGTCTCGTGGATGGCTCGTGGAACCGATGCCACGGCTCTTCTCCCCGGCAAACTTCAAGTATATCCTAATTATGCTGAAAGCCAGCTGGGTACCATCGGAACATACGATCGTGAAGGGTCTAAAGCCGGCGGATCTTCCTGGTGCATGGGTCTTGCCACGAGACGCATCTTGATAGGAGCCGATGCGGCTGCAGGCAAGTACTGTCCTGATCTGTTTGAAGACAGGCAAGCCAGGCCGGGTTATCAATTCATGCCGACAGATGCCTGGGGCCACGATGGCGGTATGGTCGATATCCTCTGTAGCCGGATTATCATGGCACGGTGAGCGATCTAGATTCCTTGCCAGACTCCAATGCTGGCAAATCCTCATCGCCGAGGAAAAGGTATATTGTCCGGGAATAAGTAGTCGTCGGGCCACGTTGAGAGATGATGTGGCCATCATCTGTTGCTGCAGCTAGACGGCGCCATACCCATGGGGCCTCCAGGTTCCAGGAAGCTAATACACACCCAACAACCCCAGCCGCCAAGGAGTTGATTTCCAGTACAGACTGCTTGCACTGTTGGGGGTGCCGTTGTTCCGGTGCTCTCCCGGCGCATCGCTCCGGAGTGCGCTTTTCTCGTGTCCACGTCCATTAGGAACGGGTGTGGTACAAGTGGCTGTATAGCACTATGCCGCTTGATATGAACTCAAAGCCCTCATAGTCCACGTATGCCGCTTGGCTATCGTGATGGCAATGATCAAATAATGTCGTCGAATGGCTAGCACATACCAGTGAACTTGTCATCTATTGGACGAGTGAAAACCTCATGCAGGAGACCCAGCAGCCACACCTAGTAGGAGTACAAGCGATTGCAAGTACGCACGATGGAGGGGTAAGCAGAGCCGCAGTTTGTCAAGGTCTCTGGCGCTCGCACATCTCCTCGACACGGGGACTCCACTCTCGCTGCCATGGACTCATTGGACCGACCAAGAGCCTGACGCCAGCGACAATCCAATGGGCCTTGCGCATCTGCAGTAAGCTTCGGGAGTCTTTTCTGCCGGCGACTGGATATTAGGCCGACCTTCGGACACTATTGTGTGATGGTTCTTGTGCTTAGGTCGAGAGATTTTGCCCCCCCAGCGGTCCCTCGAAACGACGGACTTCAGTCGGGAAAGCAGAGGACACGCGCTTTTGCAACCACGTTTTGTAACTGCGGGCAGCTACCGTTCTCGTCCCCAGTCTTCTTCAGGCCAGGAAATGTCACGCAGCATATTCTGCGTGATGTAAGGGCGTCCTCGTCCTCTTCGCCCACATGATCCATTGTCTCGGCATCGAACGTCCAACTCTCGTGGGCTAATACTTTGGGCTTGATGATCTCAAAGACCGCCTTCTGCGTGACCAGCAGTCGAGCGAGGCCAATTGCATTGCTCAAGTGTACGCGCAGTACATGGTTTCGTGCGTCAGTCATACTAGTGTCCGTGATCGCATCCAATACTCGATTTATTCTTGACAACACAGCTTCTGTCACGGCGGCTGTCTCCTGTTGTAAGCTTGAGGTGGCCCCGCTTCGAAGCAATGCCATCGTGGTGGCACGCCACTGATTCACCTCATCTGCCGGAGCTGCGAACAAGTAACCATCAGTTACCAAGTCTCCGTGCGGGCAGTCCAATTCGCTTACCCATTGATGCCAAATCTCCTTCCACCTGGGCAAGTCGTGCAGCTTGCTCTGGAGGCAGTCCCACGAAATAGGCGCCGAAAATGTCCTCGACAAGGACAGTGGAAACCACAGAGAGAAGTAGATGCAGCTTATTCTCGCCACTTACGAGCTCCTCGTACGGAGGGACAAGATCGGCCAGCTCGTCGATGGCCATCTGGTCAGCCTTCTCCAGATCTGGCAGTTCAATCAGTATGAGCAGGGCTCGGGGTAATCAGGACTCTCACTGATCTTCGATCTGCGAAAATGTGACACAACCCAGTTTTGAAGTCCATTCCTCAGATTCGCCATGGTCTCGCCGATCTCTTCGTCGCTCGTCTGGTCGTTCTTCTTGGTACTGGCGCTGACCCATTGCTTTAGCCCAGATACGTGACCTCGCAACGACCGGATTTCCGCATCCTTCTGCTCTAAGTCCCGGAGTAGCAGCCTTATCTGTTGATCCGTATCGTTACGTTCGCCTTCCTTCGTTTCCATTTCAGTACGCAGTAAGCGCAGCTCAGTATCCGTTCGCAGGAATTGATGATTCAAGCTGGAGTATTTAGACTGCCACAAGCTGGCGGTGTCGCTCTCGTTCTTGGGATACTTCTCCACTTCAGCTTTCATGTATTCGAGCTCATGCTCGAGCTTCGTGATCTGGTCATCTTTCTCGCGGCATAGGGTGCTCTCCCGCTCTCCAGCGGCCAGACCCGCGCCACCATCTTGACTGGTCGCACCGTGGTGCCCATACGGCTGTTCTGTTTCGGACTTCCGTGATGGCGAAGAGGATGCTGGGCGACTGAGTTGCGCTCGAGGAGGGGCCGCAACGACGGGAGTTCGAGAGGAGGAGGTAGAGCGCAGGGCTTGCGAGCCGCCTTTGCGCTTATCTGACATGCTCAGTGGGTAGCGAGCGCTGCAAGGCTGCTTCAGGGACCGGACGGGGCAGCAACGATACGTAGAACCGGATCGTGCATCATCAATGGAACTGCAATATGGTGTTGTTTCAAGTAACGGCCGCGTGAGGCATTGGGAAGTTCGCTGACCGCAGATGGACAGCAAACGGACAGTCGCTGCGGGCTGGAGCTGCGAGGTAAAGGTCGCGGCCGGTGGGTACCTGCGTTGCGGCGTGGAACCGCAGTTGGTTGGTTCGCTGTGGCCCGGCTCGGACCTAAGTTCGGACATATTGCCGGCTGTACGTACCACTTACACACCAGGGGGCCGGCATTGCCTGCAAGGGCAAAGGTACGAACGAAGTCTTGGTGCACAATCGGATGTAGATGAAGCAAACTCAGTAAGGCCAGGGGGACGGGCAGTTGTAGTGACGATGCTCGTTGGAAAGCTAGATGAGGTCGATCTCTGCTGCAACCTCGTATGCTGTGTCGCCATCTGCTTGTTCTTTGGCTCCCATTTTGCAGATGGCAATTTTCTCGACGGGGACATCCTGCATCCAAACATAATCGTCGTATCGTTCCAGTATGCCACGTGCATCGATGGTCAGTTTGTCGTGGCGTTTCTTCCCCTTGGCCCTGCCCTTGACGTATATCGTGTTCACGATGGTGGCGTGCAGCAGCAAAGGCCGGCTTTCCACGGTCATCAGCTCCGCCTCCTGAAATGCCGAGCGAAGCTTTTCACAGAACCGCATGAGCGTCCCTTCTGGGTCTATTGGTGCAGTATACAGCACGGTGGCCTTGGAAGCTGCTTGCATTGAGTGCAAGCCTTGGAGAGTCACGGGAAGTAAGGGCGGTGGGGGGCCCAAGGGCTCACTCGCTGGTGTGGCCGTTGCTGAAGCTGTTGTTTTCCCATCGTTGGTGGCCGCATCCTTGGGTGGGGGAAGCACGTTCGTCAGCAGCTGCCTTGGTATCAAGGTCTTCAAGAGTTGCACAGCCTTCTCCAAACCCTCATCTTTTGGGAAGCTCATGACACCCAATGTCAGGTGCAGGGTCCCAAGGGGTCGAACGGCCTGCTCCGGCACCGCAAAACTGTCAGGGCTGGTGACATCCGCGCTGAATGCTGCAAGGTTTGTGGAGAGCTGATGACGCGACGCACCGGTGACGAGCGGTATGCACAGGAAGTGAGTGGGCGATGGCCGTGGAGGCATTCTGCTACTATTCAGGCCAGTTCCGGGATAGGTGCGCGAAGGAAGGTTGGGACGTCGGTGACAAGGGAAGGATTTCAACACGTCTGTCGATACACGACACGCAACTTGCTACCGCTGATGACCAACAATTTGAGCTTGAGCGGCACTCGATATCGGCGAGAATTGGAATCGTAGGTAGTATTGGAGGTTGCATGGAGATGAGTACGATGAGGACAGGTCAGGTGCCCGAGAAAGCGGAAGGAGGGTTGCTGAATCCCGGAGGGTTCCACCGGACGTGAGCTCCGCCTAGAATGTTCCTGGGAGGTACCTTCCTAAATTCCGAAATTGTCCCCGGCACAAGGCTATCGATACTTACCTAACTACCTAGATATGGTGCCAAATAGAAGGAGCAGCCTTGTGCAGCGAGGTGTACTTTACGAGAGAGCCTCAGCAATGAGATAGTCTGATTGGCCAAGCACGACAAGCCCGGACCCTTCTCAAGTTCTCATTCAAAATATCTGCTACGAATCAATGTAATTCCTAGCTCGCCTTCCGGCGATCTTTCAAGTAGCCCCAAGGTTACTAAGTCGGCTTGTCAGAAGAGGCCCCGACGCCAACCCCATCCAATACACGAGGTCAGGATTCCGCAACATGGTTTGCAGCTACAGCCATATGGATGCGCCAGAGACCGCTGGGCCGCTGGAAAGGGAAAGATCGGCGTCATGAAAATGCCAAAGATGCAGGCTAGATCGGGAACGTGGCACTTGTTGCGTCACAAAGGGAACGGCCAGCATCCGACGTCATATGTCGTCACATCGAAAGCCGAAAAATTGAGTGCTGACGAGGTCGCGCTTGCCATCCAACACGGCCTTCTGCAGCGAAGCACCGAAAAAGTGAGTCTTATATAGCGGAACGAATGTGCTGCTCGTACGGGTGAAACGATCGATCCAAGCTGGAGCTGCAATAAAGGAGTGCCATTTGTGCACCTCTCTCCTCAAGCCAAGTGCTCTTCTACCCCCCTACCCGAGCCAGCTCTGTGCTCGGCACTCTATGTATCGAACTCTAGAGGTCGCGGGGGACGTGTCTGCCTCGACAGCGCCCATCGTGTAGAAAGTGAAACAAATGCTCTATCTGATGACCGCCGCCGAAGACAAGTGGGTATATCGAGGAGGAGAACGAAGACTGCGCGGAGTTCCGACTACTTGCTTTCTCCCTCCCACTCGGACTCGGTTGAACAGCCTTCGTTTCTCGTGATGCTCGGGGAGCCCTTGTGCTGCCGGAAGGGTACGACAAGCCGCAGCTGAACAGTGGTGGAACAATTTGCAGGTATTCGTACAATCCGTCCCAGTTCGTACCGCCTGTTCCCTGTCCTCCGCCGGGGGGACGGGCGTCTAGGAGGAACTCGTACCGAAGAAGTTCTTGAGCGTCTGCTCCACGTCGGCGTACTCTGTCTTGACGGTCCCTAGGGTTTCTTTAATCCGGGAAAGACAGAGCTCTTCGTCTGTCTCTGGGGTGCCGTCGACGTTCTCCTTTTTCCCGTACCGCTGTATCTTTTCACAGCTGTCCTTGACCTTGGTCAGGCCTAGGGTGGCAGATGAGCCCTTCAAGAAATGGCCGAGTTTGTAGAGCTCGTTAAGATCCTTAGACTCCCTGGACAGGCCGGACGGATCAGTCACTTCTGTATGGGACAGATGCGCGAGACGGTTGAACGTAGGGCACGGCACGTAGGGCACCCGGCGTGGAAGGCAGACAGAATAACTGGCAGATGCTGGTGGGGAGGAAGGGAACCGGGACTTACAAGGCCGTGTCCATCTTCTCGAAAGTCTCCTCGGCTTGATCGAAGAAGCTAAAGACGATGGATCTGCTGAACTCACGGTCGTCCTCGCCGTCGTCCATCTCTAGGATCTGGCTGAAGGTGACAATGTCGATGGCATCGCCCAGGTCGGGCATGTTGCTAGTGTCATGCCCATCGTCGTTCTTGGCGGCATCGGGTCAGCAGCGGCCGGGCGGGCTGTCGGGGAAAGAAGGGCGCATCCGTGTGCGCCAGCGCCAGCTCTCACTTACCTGGTCGTTGGCGGCCATGGTGGTTCAAATGCAGTCAGGCGGAAGAGTGTGCGTACTAGAGGTCAAGCTTGTCACAGGTTAGGCGGGGTTCGTGGATGTGGACGTGGACGCGGACGTGGGCTGAGGGCTGCTCAGTGCTGGATTGAGAATGGTATCGTGAAGGGATGGTTGGACACAAAGACACAATGAATTCGCATGACACTCACGGCTTGCAGCACAAGAGGGGAGCAATGGAGCAGTAGCAACAGTGGCAGCAGACTTGCGGTGATTATAGCAAGAGCAACAAGTGCGGCGGAGCGGTACACAGTCGACGGTGGACAGTCGACAGCAGAGCAGAGCGGCAGAGCGGTAGAGCGGTAGAGCGGTCGCGGCGGTCGCTTATTGGGAAGAAGGCAGACTGTGTGGGTGGGAACAATAATAAAAGAGGAATAATGAAAAAAGCAAGGCGGCAATGACCAGCCTAGTGATGATGTGAACTGCTTCTAGGCTGGTAGGGGAGGTGGGGTCTGGGTCTGGGTAGTTGGGACGGGGAGTCCAAGGGAGTTTGTCGAGTGAGAGAGAGTCTCTGAGAGAGAGAGGTCTGGCTGTCGGTCAGGAAGCCAGCCCTATTACTTTAGGTACATAACCTCGTGGGAGAACAATAGAAGCGAAGACGGGAGTCGAATCAAGAGACAGGAGCGATTGCTTGATACCTGGTAGCTTAAGGTATTAGGAGACGACATCATTCTGGGAGAAATGCGTAGTAGATGCTTAAATAGGCACCTCAGGTGTTATCTGGTGGAAGGCAAGGCAAGGTATGGTAAGGAATTGTACCAGGGGACCGTGCTGCAGACTCCGGCAGTACTCACCTGGAGGCTGAGATAAAACTACTTTTACCTAAACCCAGACCTCTTTTGATTTTCGAGGGAGATACGATGCTCGAGGAGTAGAGGATATGCTGGCGAGATGCGGCGTAGTGGCCGAGTGTGCAAGTAGGGCTGTTTAGATGGCAGATGGGGGGGTGGTGGATGACAGGTTGGCAGGGCAGTGTTCGTATTGTTCCAGGGTCCAATGACAACATCACTGGCGGGCCGCCCGCAGGGGAGAAGACCTAAGGTAATTGAGTGGTGTGTCTTGTGTCCAGTGGATGGTAGGGTCACGGGTGTGGGAGAGCGCATGCAGGGTCGGCAACGGAGCTAGAGTTACGGTGCGATCCCGGACTCTGCCCGAACGGTCTTTTCTTACTGGTCATCCTCCTAGGGCCTGAAGATAGCAGCTCCGACGTATTAGGGCTTGTGGTTTCTGTCGCTGAACCGCTGTCCTTTTTGCCTCGGCGGAGGAGGGCGTGGTGGCTATTGTAACTTCCAGCACCTGTAAGCCCTGCGACCCTACTTGCCTTAGGTAGGTACTGGCCTGCCCTGGCCCTGCATGCCTGCCGGTCTCCCCCTGTGGCGCCTGGGAGCTGCGAGCCCTGAAAGCCTGAGCCCTCCCGTCGCCCTTTCGGTAAGGTGGTCTCCCCGCAACGACCTAGGTGTTCCAGGGCACGCCAGGGTCCCGACTGACGACACCGGGCCCTAGCGCGAGCACTGACCAACCCAGATCCTTGCTCTTCCAAGCTCTTCCCGCAACTCAAAGAAACCATATTTCTTCAATTTGCAGGCGTCAACCCCGATTCGGAAAGAGCGTTTTTGCCATTCGCGCCAATTTACCCCCAAACGTGGTGGGAGGAACTACCAAATTGATCGCAGATATCAATATCTACCTTATTCTTTTCCAAACCACCAAGCCTTCATCCTTGTTGCGCCATCGTCGACGGGCTTGGCAAAGATGACCCTACGTCAAGTGGAAGGAACTGTCGTGATTCAATTCATTCGCTACCCCCCGAGCCCTCCTTCGGGATTGGATTGATTCTCAACGCCTCACTATCAACCAGCTAGGACCTGGCTTGCCATGGCTCGGAATTCACTCGACAGCATACTCACAGACACGACGACCGACGGGAAATCCGATAAACTGGTTATTGATTAATCTTGCACCGCTTTCAGCTTCTTTGTTGCCGACCTCAAATCTCTCATTCGCGAGGTCCATAAGGATGCTCACAAATGAAACTATCCCGACTACGAACTCATCAATCATCCTCGAGCTTGCCAATTCCTGCTCTGTTTGCTTTGGCCCTTTCGTCAATCAATTTGCCCGATCTTGGAGATAACTCTGGTCCACCGTTACCTGGTAAGGGTCTGGGGAGCGGAAATGCGAACTGGTGACCGGATGCCGGGAGAGAAGTCTCACCAAACTCGCAGATCTCCTCCACCTAGAGCTTCAACCATCAATCTCGAATATTCCGTGATCGACACTGCGGCAACCCTCAGTGCGTTATGCCTGGTTGCCTGGTTATCTTGGGTTGATCCAGACCCTTGGCCGATGCGTTAAGACCGAGAGAGCTGTCTGCCCGTTCCCACACAGGCGATCCCATTTCCCCAATTTGCCTGGGATTATTTCAGCTGGAACGGTACTCGGTAGTGCTTCGGTATGGGTGTTGTGTCAGGCTGATGCCATCGATGGGGCCAACTGATGTGAGATGGGGGTCGTAGAGCTGGACCAGATGATGTCGGTCTCTCGAGTTGGCGGCTTGTCGCTTGATGTATAAGGCATAGGTAGCAAGCAAAGCTGACTGAGCACATGGCTAGCCGAGGGCACAGTCTATAAGGTATCAACTACTATGTACCTTACGGCACGAGACGAAGAAGAGCCCTGGATGGAATGGGAAACGGCTCGTTGTCGGGCCTCTTCGGGTAAGCCAATCTACCTTACCTTATTGCTCGAGCCATTAACGGCAGATCGTCTCAGCTGAGGTCGAACAATGAGCCCAATGTCTACCTACCAGGTACGGAGTCTTGGGAGTACAGCCTGCACCCAATTACAAAGGGACAGCTGATGCAGGGTCCTCTTAACCATAATCCATTTCCTCTGCTGTGGGTCGGTCGAGCACAACAAATTTGTGGTCCGTCGGCTAGCTCTTTGCAACGACAGCCTGGCAAACGATTCGGGTAGCGGCCCTGGTACAGTAGCAAGCGGTCTGCTCCGGTCGCGTTGGGCGCCGAGCGGTGCTCTTCAACGCTATTCCACTCTTCATCCGGAGGGGGAGCCGATGAGCTTCAAGGAATGTCCACCAAGCGCCCAAGCCGAGATGCGTTGTCAAAGTTGGTGAGATTCCACCTTCGGGAACCACAAGCCAGGGCCTACCTATTCCACGTCGTTTTCCACCGGTACCGCAATAAGAACGGGTGGGCGTTGTGGTAGGGGACATCCTGTCCTCTCGTGCTCGCGTGGCCACGGCACCACATTGTCAGGCCGGTTTTCTTGGTGTCTGACTGCAGGACAACATCCTTGGTGAGTAAGTACTTCGTGCCTCCCCAGTGGCGTTGCGAGTGCTGTCAGTCAAGGAAGTCTGTCTGCTCGATACAGTATTGACCACCAGTGGCTATGGATGATCCGAAATCGTCCCCCGAGGCCAGCTGGCCAGCTTGCCAGCCTTCCGGTTTGAACTGTGTCCAGTTGCGCCAGCTGTGCCAGCTCGCGGGCTCGCGGGGCCTTCATCTCAACGCTTGACCTGAGCAGCGGGGCACTGACAAGATATGCAGCCAGAAACGTCATTGTCCCGGCCGGCTCATGTGACATGGGTGCATGGCACCGAAATGCAGCGCGCCGCTGTGATTTCACCTCCCAATCCCAACGGTAGGCCCACCACTGGCCGCCGACTTCATCATCAGTGATAGTCTATCACTACAAATGTCGAGTGTCTTGGAATCTTACCTTCGCCGCGGCAGAGATTTTACGACAAACAGATACACCGAGTCGCTGCCAAGCTTAGATGTTTATGACTCGGTCTGAAGGCGTCGCAGAAGGCTCACATTTATCGTTATCATTACGACGCAGGCTCGCACGAATGCAGACTCATCCTGGCTGGCCCAACTGCCTGAACTGGTGATCTACCATGTAACCACAGACGCAGGGCGGCTGGAGCCGGTCCCTAGCAGAGTCTAGGTCTTGCCTGCATCACTCGGCTATCGGCACCTCGTCACCCTTGGCCTACGCACAGAGGAGACGCGCGGGCCGCCCTGAGTTATCGCGACTACCTGATAACAGCGGAAGATAACGCTTTCACCGAGAATGCTCGCGGATTGCGCAAAATGCAACCCAAAATCAGCTGCTTTGGTCTTCAAGAACTCGCTGTACACGGCAGCATAGGCGATTTGGTGATGCTTGCCGTGTAAAGTTGGGAAAGCTTGCCTTTCTCGATATTGGGTTGACGGCAAGTTTCCAACTTGATATGTTGAAAATCAGGTTTCGCTCTGATTTTGGGAAGGAGACCTAGAGCGCCACACCCAGCTTGAGAGACGAAGGAAGGACAGGCGACAGGCACTTGGCACGCGAGAGAGAGAGAGACGGCAACCGGAAGGAAGGGACGGGACGGGAAGGAGTGGGAGGGCCCACCACCTCGAATTTAGAAGGGGAAAGACAAGCTTTCCCAATAACGGTCTAAAGTTTTGGGGTTTCAGCTGACTCTGTGGTCATCTCGATCTACCGACTGTGGAGGATCAGCCTCATATCAGAGGTGGATGGTTTTATACAACCTTTCCCGCCGGCATCCGATATTATATTAACCAGCCCAGAGCCGCAAAGCTGCTGGACGATTCCAGTTCAACAGTATTCCCCTTTTCCACTCCAAGAAACACGGCGGGTATCGCAGGATCGAGGTGTGAGACTGCTTAACGTGCTTCGACGGGATCTGGTGTTCAGAGCCCCCTCACCCACACTTGGCTAAAACGGAGCGAGGGGTGCCTTTTGGCCGACTTCCCAAATTCCCCATACACCGGAGTGGTGTTTTGAGGGACCACGGGAGAAGGGTATCGCCAGACAGAGTGCTGCCACCACTGCATACGGGTCTGCATAGGATACGATCCCGAAACCTGTTTTCGTCCACGCCGGGCTCTGGCCGGGACCAGTAGCTGGGTGTGCTTGCTTCCGGTCTGGCCGGTGCCTCTCCGTGGAGATCCCCCGCATTCATCCACCGCTTTTGTGATCCCAGCGACATCGTGCTTCACCACCATCCTCAGATCTAAGGGGGGTTCTAGAATATTTGCCCGAATCTCTCGCTAATAAAGCAATCTGGGAGTACAGTGGTAGCTACGGATCTTGCCGGGGTAGGTCTTCGTAAGAAACCCCGGTTGACTGATAGATAGGTGAGGTGGGCTACGTGATGACAACAGAATTCTACTGTTCTAGAACAGTAATTAGAAGCTGTGGATAGTTGACGAATCGAGAATCCCCTACCAGGGTCCTATGATTACATATGCTGACCTGAACAGTTACACGACTGATACCCTCGCCCATCTCACGTGGGCGAATATGCCGCCCACTGCGGCCATCTTTGCTGATCAATGACACTTGCAGCAGAGCTGAAGCTCTGTAATTATCCCAGTTCTACGCCAAAGTGACCATTCTCAGCCCACGGTGGCTGTTGAGGTTTCAGAACTTACAGCAGAACCTTGGACGCCACGCTCAGGAGCCATGCAGCATCTTGCCAACCGGAACCCTCCTCGGCCTTCGGTGGGGCCAGCCGTTCCTCCGGCATGCTCGAGAATCCTTCGAAGTCAGCGGTGCTGGCGCTGCGTGGAAGCTGACTGTCCGTCTCGCCATCTGTTATCTCGCCGTCGGCGTTGTCCGAGTCCTCCTCGTTCTCTTCGACGGCGAAAAGTGACCACATCCAGGAGCCCATGCCGGCACTCCTGCGATTCACAAGCCTGCGAACAGTTGCTTCGTCGGCTTGGGTCGTGTCGACCTCAATTGACTCCAGTTTCTCGTCTAGGCTCACAAAATCCGGACCGGGGATGTGTTCCTCGATCGCGGGCGATATATCTTGGTGGCCGAAGTAGCCTTCTAGCGCATGGCGCTCCAGCGGTGTTCTTATCTGGGATCTGCTGCCGGCTCGACTTCGTGATCGGCTGCCGTACCGACTATTCGAAGGGAGCATGTCCTCTTCAGCAGCGACTATACTGCCACGCCGGCTGTTGTGCCGGCTCAAAAGTTCCTTCTCTCTGGCAAGCTCCCGCTCATACGCCTCCTCTTCGGCATCCCGCAGACCGCTTAGACTGGTGGCACTCTCTCGCGAGATCAGCCATGCTTGCCCCTTGGACTCGCGAGCTTCTGAACTGATCAGCGAGCCCGTTCGCAGCATCCAGTCACTATCGTTGCGTTCAAGCTCGCCGTGACGGCTCTTCGGAAGCGGAGAGATTACCCCCGCGCCCCGGTGCCTCCCTCTGGGGGTGACGAGGTGTGTGGTGGACTTGCTTTTGGGTAGTTGCGTGTCGGGTGTTTCTGGGACGGAGGTGCGGCGGCGGCGCGGGGAGTTTCCGCGCGTCCGGGCAGGCGAACGGAGCAGTCGAGGCGTGGTGGGAGCGGATTTGCGGGAAAGGTAGGATACATTGTATTGCACCGGCGAGGCAACAACGTCTGGTAGATCGTCGGGGTCGGTAAGAGGCAACTTAGAGGTGAGGGGTGCTAGCGAAAGGTGATTGAGGTTGCTGAGGTTGCTGGCCGACCGGTTCTTCCGCCTGGCCTGGTTCGAGTGCTGCTGGTAGGCGACGTCCATGGCTGCGGTCGGAGGTTGCGGGGATTTGCTAAAGGGTAAGATATGTGTTGGATATCAAGGACGGCTATATGCTCTGGCACACTGTGAGCCCTACTTATGCGAGTACAAATGGCGACAAAAGACGCTGTTGAGGATCATGAGATGATGGTGCCATTCAGTGTTACAGGCGATAGTCTCGAATGTCGCGTCCGGGGCCCTCCACGATTTTGATGGGGTTGAGAACTGAGCTGCAGATCTCAGTGGCAGGGGTGGCCGAAATGACCAAAAGGCATGATCGCAAAGCTTGTGCAAGCTCCGGCCATTCATAGCGCGCGATTTCTCCCGACATCCCGCCCTTGCCCGTCCCGCCCGTCTGCCCGTGACCGAGGAAGCGAGGCAAGCGAACTCCTAACCTTAGGCAAGTCGGCAAGCGAGGCAGACGCACATGAACGGGAACGCACGGGCCAATTGCCAACTCAATTCGAGCCGGGCAGAGCGGGGCTAAAGTTGTGCCTTAAGGTAGGCTTCTACAGTAAGAGACTCAGCAGAGAAAAGTTTTGATCGCACTGTGTCTCTATCAGACTTACACTCCCCACCATACACCATATCGCAGACATTCAGGCAGGTCAGCGCCGGTGACTGCTGCAGAGGTTGCGCCGCACGTATGCAAATACATACAACCATCCTGGGTCCAAGCTCTAACCCGCCGTATCCGCAAAGATGCGCAATTTGCGCAACATCCGTTACAATGTTTGGGACTCTGCAACCGAGCTCGACGGCGAGAACATTACGTCAACCTGCTGGGACCCTGCCAAAGACGAGCTCTTATGCACCCTTGGCCCGAACGAGGCAGATGGTCGCATTAGATTGCTAAGGACAGTCGAGCATGTGAGAGCCTCTTCAATAGATGTGTAAGTCCGCTCACTGCCAACACCCTCGTCGCAAGCAGCCTTGAGAATTTTCCACATTTTCGCCGTATGAACTTACACTGTTCAGTGAGTGCCAGGAGGTTGCTTCGTGGGACGCGCCGAGCCCGAATCCAGACCTACCTGTTGACCGAGTCGTGACCCTACATCACTTCAGTGACACGCTCACGACATGTCTCGTCCTGGAAGGCGGCGATATCGTCGTCGTCCAGGAGTCGGAGGGCGCCTCTCCGGCAGACAGTGTGCACATCGAGATCATGGGCTCCATAGACGAGGGCATCACCGCCGCCAGCTG
Organism: Xylariomycetidae sp. FL0641; assembly: GCA_022376655.1. Taxonomy (NCBI): domain Eukaryota; kingdom Fungi; phylum Ascomycota; class Sordariomycetes; species Xylariomycetidae sp. FL0641. Next base: position 197,618 of record JAJJKE010000057.1, read on the forward strand.
GTCGCCGGATGAGGAGCTTCTGGCCATCACAACCAAGGCGAGCACGGTTGTCTTCATGAGCCGTGGTTTCGATGGTATCACCGACATGACTATGACCTCGGAGGACCTCAGGGCATCTAAGCATGTCTCCGTGGGCTGGGGTAAAAAGGAGACCCAATTCCAAGGCAGGGGTGCCAAGGCACTGAGAGACCCTACTATTCCGGAGAAGGTCGATGAGGGCAAAGTCAGTCCTAACGATGACGGCTGCACCACCATTAGCTGGAGAGGAGATGGGGCCTACGTTGCGATCAACTCGGTCGAGAGTGGCATCCGAAGAGTCATTCGAGTCTACTCACGAGACGGTATACTCGACGGCGTGAGCGAACCCGTGGATAACATGGAGGGTGCCTTGAGCTGGCGTCCAGCTGGAAACCTCATGGCTTGTATCCAGCGTCTTGAGGATCGAGCCGATGTCATCTTTTTCGAGAGAAATGGTCTCCGGCACGGCCAGTTCTCTCTTAGAGCATCCGACGGCAAATCGTTTTCCAACGAACAGATACAGCTCGAGTGGAACTCCGACTCCACTGTCTTGGCGGTGATATTGAACGATCAAATACAGCTCTGGACCATGGGCAACTATCACTGGTACCTCAAGCAAGTAATACTGACCGAAAAGCGGCCCTCACGGCTCACATGGCATCCCGAGAAGCCATTGCGATTCGCGACAAACGTCTCAGGTATGCTTGTATGGCTTTGCTTACCCTGAAAAACTCACTAACAATCCTTCAGGTCAGCTCATACTATCCGAGTATATCTTCGAGGTAGCTCGAGGGTCTCTTTGTCCCCCGTATGATCATGGTGCCGTTGCTGTCGTAGATGGCACGATGCTCAAAATCACGCCTTTCCGGACAGCAAATGTGCCACCCCCGATGGCCATGTATGAGCTTGAGGTACCATCTCCGATAGTGGACGTATCCTTTTCTTCCGCAAACTCTTATATGGCCGTACTTCACCAACAAGGTGTCGAGGTGTTTGAATGGAAGACCAAGGAGCAGCGGTCCCTGTCGCCTGTCTCGATGGTCAAGCTTGCCTTCACCAAAGAAACACCGGGTGAAGGAGTCGTGCCACTGCAGATCGCTGTCACTGAGCATAATTCCGTTTACTGCTTATGCTCTGGGAAAACGCGAGTAATATCTTCTCTCCAATTCGACCGTCACAGTGGAGAGTTCTCAGCCAAGGGCAGTGTATACGCCGGTTCATTGTCCACGTTCGTTCACATGACACAAGCTTCTTCCACAGATGTACTGGCGCAAGACAGTCTAGGCAAACTCCACGGGGTCGTTGACCGGCAAGATGACCTATATTCGATGCGTTTCCCGAGTCAACTTCCTTGGAGCGAGGTGATAGACCTGGCTGGCAACGTGGTTGCTGTGGGGTTGTCCCGAAACGGCCATCTCTATGCCAACTCGCGCCTCTTACTCAAGAACTGCACTTCCTTCCTTGTCACACCCGCTCATATTGTAATAACAACCTCAAATCACCTGGTCAAGTTTATCCACTTGACAGAAGTAGATGGTAAGCTTCACTCCTCATTCATTTTTCCACCTAATTTCATGCTGACTGTCCGTCTAGCTCTGGAGGTCCCACAAGATGATCCTGAAAATGATGAAAGGTGTCGAAGCATAGAAAGGGGTGCTCGACTCGTGACCGCCATACCCACCAACATGAGCTTGGTCCTCCAAATGCCTCGTGGTAACCTGGAGACCATTTTCCCTCGAGCCATGGTTGTTGCCGGTATCAGGCAGCTCATCGAAGCGTCTGACTACGAGAAAGCGTTCGCTCACTGCCGAACACAACGGGTCGACATGAACATACTATACGATCACCGACCTCAGCAATTCTTGACGAAAACGGCACTCTTCCTAGATCAGGTGAAAGACGCAGCAAATATAGACTTATTCCTGTCTTCGTTGAGGTAAGTCCTTTCTAGAAGTTCTGATGAGCGTTGTCTGACGTTGTACAGGGACGAAGATGTCACCCAGACAATGTACCGTGACACCAGGTCACGCGATGCCACGACGGAGATATTACCTGCGCACCAAGAAAGCCCCGGTGATACCCCTGGAAAAGTCAATACCATCTGTGATGCCGTATTAACTCACCTCCGGTCGCGCAAAACCATGGATCACGGAACTTTGCAGAACATCATCACGGCCAACGTCTGTAAAGTTCCGCCCGGATACGAAGATGGATTACAGGTTGTCGCCACATTCATGCAAGAAGACGAGCAACTTGCCGAGAAGGCAGTCGAGCACATCTGCTTCCTTGCGGACGTCAACACTCTATATGACGAAGCATTGGGTCTCTACAATCTAGATCTGGCACTATTGGTTGCTCAACAATCCCAACGGGATCCGCGAGAATATTTGCCATTCATTCAGAATCTGCACCAGCTGACAGAGCTACGACGAAGATTCGCTATCGATGACCACCTCGGCAGACATGAGAAGGCTCTTGCTCACCTACAGTCCTTGCAAGCCCACAAAGAGGCGCAAGACTACACAGTCAAGCACTCGCTGTACGCAGCAGCGCTGAAGATGTACCGCTATGACGAAACCAACCTCAACATCCTCACTAGCCTCTACGCATCCTACTTGCAGTCCCGCTCCAAGTATCGTGAGGCCGGAATGACCTACGAGTCCCTCAATGACTACGCCGCCGCCACGAATTGCTACCGCAGCGCCGGCTCCACCTGCTGGCGGGAGTGTCTCTTTACGGCACAGCAACAGTCGCCAGCACTCTCATCCTCGGCGCTCGCAGACATGGCAAGCGAACTCGCCGAGGCCGCCCTCGAGGCCAAGGACTACGCGGCCGCGGCGGCGATCCATCTGGATCACCTCAACTCGCTCGAGGACGCCATCCCGTGCCTGTGTAAGGGGTACCTGTTCGCGGATGCGCTGCGGCTGGCAGCGGCACGGGGACGCCCTGACCTGCTCACCGCCGCTGTGGACCCGGGCCTAGCCGAGGCGCTGTCGACGATGACCGAATTCCTGGCGGACTGCAAGGCGCAGCTGGGGGCGCAGGTGCCGCGGGTGCGGGAGCTGCGGCGCCGCGCGGCCGAGGACCCGCTGGCCTTCTACGAGGGCGAGCGGTCGGCGGCGCTGGCCGACATCCCGGACGACGTCTCGGTCGCGGCCGCCTCGGGCGTCAGCACCTCGGCCTCGCTGTTCACGCGGTACACGGGCAAGGGCGGCAGCGTGGGGACCGTCGGGACCGGGGTGAGCAGGGCCACGAGCAAGAACCGGCGCCGCGAGGAGAAGAAGCGCGCCCGCGGCCGCAAGGGCACCGTCTACGAGGAGGAGTACCTCGTCAACAGCGCCCGCCGCCTCATCGAGCGCGTCGAGGCCGCGCGGCCGGACGTCGACCGGCTTGTGGAAGGGCTGGTGAGGAGGCGCATGGTCGAGCGGGCGCGCGCGGTCGAGACCCTGCTCGCCGAGGTCGTGGACGGCTGTCGACGGGCGGTGCAGGAGCTGTTCGTCGCGGCGGACCAGAAGGCGGGGACGGAAGCCGAGGAGGACATGTACAGGCCCATGGGCGCCGACGCGGTGCTGGCGGAGAATCTGGAAGCGGCGTGGCGCGCGCAGCCTCCGCCGCCTATCAAGGAGATGGAACGCCTGTCGTTGCTGGGGACGTAGATGCGAGGGTAGCATTGGAAAGGGGGGGTGGGGTGGTGCAAAGGGCTATGACAGCAGGGGACTTCTCAGTAGTCAGGTGTTCGCCTACGGAATAGCTTCCCTTCTGGATGGATGGATGGATGTCGGAAATACAGAGCTCGACAGGTCACCACCTACCTATCTGTTCGAGTCGGGGGTTCGACGCTCGTCGTTCACGTCACCACCCTTCCATCTCAAATACATTTTGTCTTCTCGCCTTTCTCACTTTCTCTGCCTACTGGCTAACACTGCATGTTTCGCCTCTGAATATCTGCGGCTGTTTTTGCCATGTTTTGCATATCCTCAGATCCACCGGCCCTTGACTCCTAAACATTGCGACGTTGCCTATAAACTTTTCCTGGTTCTATCTTTGGAACCCATGAACGCCCACTACTGGGTCTGCTGTTGAGTTTGCGGCTCTTGTGCTTCAGTGCGGGGCATAACAGTCTTACTTAAGGGTCAGGAGGAGCTGAGTTGTTATTCACTCCTAAACTTCCCATGGGCGGCGTAGAGAAGTTACCAGGTTCAATAGTTAGCGAATGAGCTCACCAGACTGCCAACCCAGTCATCACCATAGCATCGTCAAGAAATGACCGGATTCTTCAAATGCCGCGGCGAGCTAAGTACTCAAGGCCCTTGTAGAGACGACCGAGCGGGTAGAGCGTAGCTTAGCCTCTTTGCTGTTCTTTGGGAGCTCGTATTCTCGTGGAGGCAATACTCAGGAGTTACCGGCTTCGGTCAAGTGATACTCGACTCGGCCAGCCAGACATGTACAACCGAGATCTCGCGTGCTTCCACGACTCGACTATGCCACGTAGACAGCACCATATGGAAAACAGAACAGGGTCTCGTAGTTCTTGTAGTACATTGTATGCCCGTGCTTCTCGTCCGTCTGTGCTTGGCACGGCCCAGGGGAGCTAGTTTCATATATACAATTATGATACAGATCTCTATGAGAAGTATGAATACTTGGCTCTCACCCGGGCGGCCCATTGATACACATAGCCCCGAGACCTCCTTATGCCGATGGTGGAGGAGGACTTGTCGGTGTACTGGAGTCTGCCGGCGGGGGCACGTCGGCCTTGGGCGCGGAAGCTGGCGCGCCGCCATCGGAAGAGGTGTTGACGGGCGGTGCGTTGAGTAACCTCTCGCGGTTCTTGGCCATGACCTCGCCGATCTTCTCGAGCATTTCGAGGGTGAGACGGGGCTTGCCCTTCTTCTTCTTGTTGGCGCGCTCCTCACGGTGAAGCTCGTTGAGTGGCGTGCGCATGGAGTCCATGAGCTTCCCGCGATCCTTCTTGGCCTGCTCCTCGGCCGCCTTCTTCTCGATGTACCAGTCTTCGTGACGCGTGCGGAAGCGGCTGTAGTAGTTTCGCAGCTCGTTGATCACGCCTGGGGGCATCGGCGGCGCCAGCAGCGTCGGTGTAAATGTCTTGGTCTCCACGTCCAGTCGCACCGTATCCCCCACGTTTATGGGCTCATCTGGCTCCGGCTTCTTTGGCCACGGGATCGTGAGGTTCAGCCCGGGCACCACCCGCGACCACTCCTTCCGTCCCGTCCGCTTGTCCGTTATCATATCTTTGTGCCTCAGCTCGTTGATGATCACGTCCTTCGTGAGGCCGGTCGCCGGGTCGAAGACCGGGTGCACCAGCCGGATGGCCGAAATGGGTATGGGGAGCTCCAGGTTGATTAGCGGCGAGGTATTGGATGCGACCATGGCCTGGGCTGGGGTTCTGATGTTGCTCTGTGCAGAGTGATCTCGTCAGCCAGCGTCATTAGCAGCAGCAGCAGCTGTGCTGTCCTGTTCCTTCAGAGGGGTAAGACGCACTCTATTCAGATCCTCGATAATGGCCTCGGCGTTGTCCTCGTCGATTCTCCTGATCTTGCCGATCCGGCCCCTCTCCGGCCCCGCGAGCAGCACAACGCGATCGCCCGGGACGACATTCAGGTTCTTGAAGCCGCCGGCCCAGCGGCAGCGAGCGTCCAGCTTACTCGGGGCCAGGGCGACGTATGGCCCGAAACGGACATTGTCGATACCGTTTAGTTTACCTGCGTTGTTGCCGACAGCACGGCGGCTCGCCTTGGGGCCCATGTAGAAATTTTGGACAATTCGGGTCTTGGCTGAATTGATCTCCCTATTCACCCATCTTAATTGTTTTTGCAACGTGTTTGTCTCCTGCTGCCTGCGTCCGATGGCGTCGAGTCTGTCCTTGTTCGCCTTGCGCTTCGCAGCGACGCGCTCGGCCGTCTTCACGCGGCGGAGGATCTTCTGCATGGTGGGCGAGGCTGAAGACCCGTCGCGAAAGATTGTCGTACGGACGGGATGGACGGTGGGCGAGACTTGTCTCAAGAGACCATCCGCATGGAGCGTGGTGAAGTGAAGCTGTAGACAAGGTATGTCCACACGCCGCCGCCAGCCAAAATTTTGGAGCTCCAGTGAACATCCGGGTACGCACCTTTCCGCAGGGCGCTTCGGGGCAGGTGGGCAGCTGCTGCTGCTGGCACGGCTGGCAACTGACAGCTGGCAGCTGGCAGCTATGACAGAGAGATAAGCTCCACCAGATAAGGTAACGACAAAGCCCCTGTAGTCGCCTGCCAATGCACCTAGGAGGTACCTTATGTATTCGATATCTCCTGATCAAACCGGACAACGTTTGGTAGGTAAGGAATGAATTGATTTTGTCCTCTAATGGCTGATACTGCTGTAGCTACCTATGGCATCTGAACCCTACTTGCGTACCTTACCTAAAGTACTTACCTATCCAGGCTTCTCTATTCAAAAAGATATCCTTACCGACCGTAGGAACCCCAGTTGAGCAACGCTATACCAAGGTATTATTATCTGCAGTTTGCCACCGTAGTAGATCTAGAAAGTCTGGTTGGGCAGGTTGGGCTGGCGCAGGAAGAATCTAACAGCTGCCAGATGCCTTTGATACCGACCAAGACCGACGATGTAATGAGCTAGCACAGCTTGCCAATTGCCCGTTCCACCGGGGCAGGCGGATCGTCCGATCTTGCGTCGGCCTGTCAGAACTAGGCACTGTTTCACTACGATCTGTAATGATACCCGGACCTGGCCCTCGGAATGCTAAGGTTAGGCAACTAGAGCTGGCAAGCTGGTGTACATAGTAGCTCCTGGACTCTGTGAAAAGGGCCTTCAAGCCTTCCGCTCTGCCGTAGGGCGCCGAGGTCGTGAAGAGTCCTACTTTAGCGTCTGGGACCCTAACTCTGGATTGGGAACAGCGTAGGGCGTCCTATACGGTAGACCTGGAGACTCATCCACCGCAGCTCATGGGCAAGCCCATTACATATCACCAAGAGCCTCCCCATCGTCCTTTCGTGTTCTAGTCCAGCCGTTGCGGTGGCATATGATAGCTCAGACGAACCCCGCAATATTTATTGATTAGAGACCGGTAAGGTCACACCGATGACTGGCCTTGGGTGCTTGGCCCTTTGCCTACCCGGACACCGCGTACCTAAGGTAGGTAGGTATGCCAGGACCGTCCTTTAACGTACCGACCTGCTTACCTACCTAGGTTGTAGGTACCTGGGTTGGGGCTCTGCCTGGTGGTCGGAGTCTGGACGTAAATAAACAGAGAAAGTTGAGGGCAAAGTAATAAGGTGCCTGTGGCCAATTGTCGTAAGGGTAAGGTACCTCATGCCCAGCAAGCTTGCTGAGACGACCGTGGATACAACACGCAATAATCATGTCTTCTATCCAATCTCCAGTATCTCCAGTTCAGGGTGGTTCAGGACGCTCGCGGTCAGCGAATTGTTGCGCGCATCCTCGGGAGCTCCTGTGTTTGGGCCGATAGTGGTAGGTTAGAGGCCATTGACATGGAGCTCAGAGTAGGTACAAGTAGCAGCTCTTCTCCATCCGTGTCGACCAACTCAGCATTACATAGACGGCACACGAGCCATCGTCATGGAGGCACCTTAGGTAGACGGGAGGGAGGTAAGATAGGTAAGGTAGAGCGAGGAACGGGCAGGCCCATACGGAACAGGTCAGCTGGGCGGTTTAATGGAACAGTGCCGGATGATCTGAGCCGGACATTGAGATGGAGGATCCTGAGATGCCTTGGCTCTATCTGTGGCGTTGTCTAGCGAGAGCCGATAGGGCGTTTAGGGAGTGGATAGCCCTGAGAGGCCCTGCGGCGGCAGGTCAAGCAGCTAGAACAGCCACAGTACACACCAGAGATTGCATACAGTAAGGTACCTACGGATGGATTGTACGCTTCACCTCAGCTTCCGGGTTGGCAAGGTTGGCTGCCTCTCGGTCGGCTGAGAAGGCGACGCTAGGACCACGCGCAAGCTGGCCGGGTCGGGTCCCCCGTGCTACCACTGTTCACTGCCCCCTTCCAGGCAGCTGGGCCTGTGGCCTGCTGGGCCCGTCCGGTTGCTGGAGGAGACAGCCGACAAACACGCAGCACCCAGCACACACTGCACCGCACCACCGCACCCACTCCTCACCACTCATCACTCATCACTCATCACTGCCTGGACCTGGCAAGCCTGGACCTAGCAACCTGGCAACCAGGACTCCTGCACCACTCCTGCACTCCCGTCCCTCCTGGACTGCCACACTGCCCCGACTGCCCGTCCTGTCTTGCCTGTCTTGCCAGTCCTGCCAGTCCTCCGGCGAGCCCTGCTAGCGCGGCCACCCGGCTGACCTGCGATTCCTTAACAGGCCCCGCTAACCCGTACCCCCCCGAATAACCCAATAAACAACATTGGAGGTACGGAGAGCCAAGTAGTGCAGGTCGACTGTCCGCTGTGGCTGCTGCAACCTGGCCGACCTTCCTTGCCTTGTATCCTTCGCGCTCAACCCAGCAACAACCTTCTTCTCCTTCCCATCCATCTGTCTATCTCCCAATCTTCTCCATCCACCTCCTCTGTCATCGAGCCGGAGAGAGCCCTGCCACGACCGCCAACGAGCACCACGCCCATCCGCTCTCCTGATTTCCGGAGCCCTTCATTTTTCTTGTCTCGTGTGTGTCTGCATCCCGAGACGCAAAGCTCTTCCTCTCCCCCCCCCTAAATCCGAGTCTACCACCATGGCTGAGATCCGCCGCAAGTTGGTCATCGTCGGTGACGGTGCCTGTGGTAAAACCTGTTTGTTGATGTTCGTCGCCCGCCCTGCATCCCGTTCTGGCTCCCCTTCCTCGCCGTGTAGCTGACCCGTGTCTTCGCAGCGTCTTCTCCAAGGGCACTTTCCCTGAGGTAAGGATCCCTCCCAGCTCCGTCGTCACCCTGCCATCGTTCCATCGCCGTCGCCGCCAAGCTCCGCCCGCGTCATACCGAAACAAAGGGACTTGCATACGCCTCACTTCCATTACGCCCATCACGCCCTGCCACGGCTGCCTCGTGGCCCATTGACTCCCCCATCGCGACGTGCATCGCGTTGCCCTGAGCCCGACCGCCGTCGATGCTGACCGACTTTTTTTTCTTTGCAGGTCTACGTCCCCACCGTCTTTGAGAACTACGTCGCCGATGTCGAGGTCGATGGCAAGCATGTCGAGTTAGCACTATGGGATACCGCTGGTCAGGAAGATTACGACCGTCTCCGACCTCTCTCCTACCCGGACTCCCACGTCATCCTTATCTGCTTTGCCGTCGACTCTCCGGATTCCCTGGACAACGTTCAGGAGAAGGTCGGTGACCCCCTATCCACCCAGCTCGGCTAACCCCTGCTGCATCCCTTCGATAAGCGTTTTGCTGACATGTGCTCCCCGCGCAGTGGATTTCCGAGGTTCTTCACTTCTGCCAGGGCCTTCCCATCATCCTGGTCGGCTGCAAGAAGGATCTGCGCTACGACTCCAAGACGATTGAGGAGCTCCGCAAGACCAGCCAGAAGCCTGTGTCTCCTGAGGAGGTAAGCCACGAACCCCTAGCTCTGCCGGCCCTTTACTGCTGTTGCTGCTGTGTTCCTGGATGCCGAGCTGGCACGAATACCATCGCTTGCCCCCCTGTCAATATCTATCGCCATGGAGACTAACCGTGGTCATCTACCAGGGTGAGGATGTCCGCAAGAAGATCGGTGCCTACAAGTACCTAGAGTGCTCGGCCAAGACAAACGAGGGTGTCCGAGAGGTGTTCGAGCACGCCACCCGGGCGGCTCTGCTCTCGCGTGCCCCCCGGAAGAAGCGCTCGCACTGCCTCGTCCTCTAAACGGACAGCATCCCCTGGATGACATCTTCGATACCCCAGCGCGAATTACCAACGTCTTTCAGATCTCGCATACGTACATGACGTATTTGGTTGACTAGGATTTGAACGGATGGCATGGCTTGAAGCGCCTTTGCATCATGGTTTTCGGCTGGAGTTGTGATCCCCTTTACTCTCGTACCTGCTTCTTCGGCCGGCGTGTTCCCCAGGTTGGCTTTCACCCACTTCCCACCTGTATCGGGAGGATAATGGAAACAGGCGGCGGTCCTTGTGGTACATGGGTTCCCCGCGTGCACAGAGGCGAGGAGACATACAAGGGGTTTTGTTGTTAGAGACGGGGGGTAGTGGACGAGTGGGTGTGTGCGCCCGCGCCTGCGCATATGTGTGTCAAGATTGGCGAGCCTTGCCCCTCCCCTGAGAATACGGCTATATCATAAATCTTCTCCTTTTTACTGCTCTCTCTCCCCGATCCCGCGTTAGACCGATCGGAGATGGACGTTTGTTGTTTAGGGGGGTTAGTGTTTCTCTGTCTTTCTCCGCCCATACTCCTTTGATAATGCTCATGGCCTGGTTTTCTCGCTGCAACATCTTAGGCTTGTGACTCTGCCGCGTAGATGAACATGGCCAAGGACACGTAAAGTACTTAGGTAGGCAGGCAGACACCTACTGTGGCCGCCGGTCCTTTCCACATGTACCTAAGTGCTCGTTCATGTATGTACTTGGCCTGCTTGCCTGTGGTTTTCACCGTACCTTGGACAGTAAAGTATCTTGCCAATACGTCAACCTGTCCGCAAAACCGTAGGTAACACCGCCTCTAGCGCGGAAGCACGTGAGATATTTAGGTAGGATTCATTATTTGGTCCTATCCGTCTGACCATCAGAAACACGAGGATGGGGCAAGGTAGGTAGGTAAGAAGAGTAGGTAAGCACGCAGCACGTGTCAGCTGGACCGAGTCCCGCGCGAGCATCACTCAAGTTGGTACTGGCTGGTGGTATTGACTGCGGTGCTATGTAGGTACTTATGTATCTGTTTCCATCTACGGTAACCTTCCACGCAACCAGCTCGTGATAAACCACCCACTGATATACCGCCGGTCCCTTGCTTGGAAGAAGTCGCTCGCTTCGTCTGTCTGTCTGTCTGTCTGTCTGCCTGTCTTACTGCGGGCAGGTCTGCACTCATGGTCAGTAACACGTACATGCATACATACATACATACATACACCTGGGGAGACGAAGAAGAGGAAGAAGAAGAAGAAAAAGAAGCGTACCGCGCCGCAGGAACCGCAGCTCTTGGTGCTGCCGCTGAAGGTGGCGCCGCACTTGGGGCAGGTCGAGTTGTGCATGGTGACGACGGACGGACGGGGGTAAGTATTTATTAGGAGAGAGTCGGGTTCGTCGCGAGGTTGGTTGGTAATCGCGGTGACCTTGTAGCTTGTGATAGTCTGTCTGTCTGGCGGCAGGTCGTGTAAAGTCAGCGTTTGCAGAGGAAGTGGGTGGTTGGTTTTGAAGATAGGTTATGTAGGTGGGTAATCGACCAAAACACTCGTGACTTGCCTACTTACCTACTGACGATGAGACTGCTCTGCTCTGCTCTGCTCCTATCGCGAGGGTTTCGAGGCACGGAGGATAGAGATCGTGTGGGATGATGAGTGAGTGTTCAGGGTCTCCCGTACCGCGCAAGATTGCGTCGGGCCTCTTATATCGTAGCTACGAAGCGGGGTTCGAGCAAATCAGTTCAGTCGGGGCTTTGTTACTTATCTGTCTACCTACCTGCCTGTCTGTCTCTTCCCATCGTCGTGGTCATTCGCTCGGCCGTGCAGCAGGCGTCAGTGTCAGCAGGCCCGTGAAGAGGGGGTGGGCTTCCACCACGCCGTAGTGGAGGGTAAGTACCACCGGTATATTCGAGCACTTAAGGGTATCCCTTCCCATTGTACAAGTCCTACCGATAGGTACCTTATACACATATCCGCATACCTACCGTAGATACTTACTACACCAGGTGTGGGAGACAATACTTGACTCGTTTAGAACAGCACAAACAAACAGTTCGAAATTCGTCTTCGGTCCTACTTATTACAGCAAGCATTCGCGAAAGCTTGCTTCCCTTCCCGCCCCAGTACCCGTACGTGGGCGGCGGCGGCGGATATGCGCCAAGACGTCCGTACGCACATTAATGCATGCACGCATATCTGGCAGTCTATCTGGGTTGTGAAGGAAGATCAGGCGCGGAAAAGTCAGGGGACGTTTCCTTCCAGCAGGCTAGGCTAGCAACTAGCAAGGCAAAGTCGGGCCTGATAGATGGGTGTGCCAGGGTGCGTTCGTCTGCTCGTGGTTACTAGAAGACGAGCGGGTGGTCCCCACCGGGCACGCCTTCTTCGCTAGCGCTCAGAAGGTCCAAATATTACGGAATTCCATAAACTATGGAAAGTCACTTTTGTATGGGAAACGGTCAACTTTAACGTCGTGCATCTCTTTCACCTTACACCCTGTCATGATTCGGTTCATATAAAAGATGACCAGCTCAGTGAGGAGAACATAGTGGTATCTTTCTTTTTCTTCTCCCGTCAATGTTCGGTTTCATGGAATTTGACGTTTTCTCGACAGATTCGCGGGTGCACGGACCAGGCTCCCATACAAATTTTGGTGTGATTTTTTTTCCATAGTTTATGGAATTCCGTAATATTTGGACCTTCTGAGCGCAGCGAAGAAGGCGTGCCCGGTGGGTCACCCGCTCGTCTTCTAGTAGACATGCATGTGGACTTGTAGATAGGTGGATTACGCCGCCCTAATAATAATACTGTTAAAGCGATGGAGTACAGGTGGGGGACAAGGTTCGGGCAAGACAAAAGAGAGATCCTAAGTTAATGATGCCACTGTGTGTGTACCTTACCTATATATCGGATAGGTTAACATTGTATGAACACTACGAAGAGAGAAAAGGCCATCATAGACCAAGGTCTGATAAGTAAGTCGATAAACATTTACATTGTCAAGTACCCAAGTGCCGTGGCCACCTTATGCCCGGCGTTCTATAATGTTCTCTACCTAGAGTACAGCTTCTAATGGTAATACACATCTGCTAAACTTTTGATATGCGACTCTCGTGAATGAAAGGAGCCCAAGGAAGGGCCTTGCATCTTCCCCGTCTAGGGCAGGCAAGAAACGACCTGATGCTGCACCCCCGAATCATGCATGCGCGAGCAAAACAGAGCACAAATAAGTCTACATGCACTGCGCGGGTTCGCTTTCGCCTGTTCCGGAGCAGATTAGTATCAGCTATTACACGTAGACAAGCCTGAACCAAGCAAATACAAAAAACCAGGGGAGGGGAGGAGGGAGCAAACGTACCCGTGATCATCTTCCCCACGGCCTGGATGACACTAATGAACATGACCGCGCAGCCGAAAGCCACGACGCCCATGGCGACGTACGTCTTCCAGGAGCGGGACGAGAGCTTGATGTAGCAGAGCGGGGGGAGGATGTAGGCGAGGGCGCAGGCCGAGGTGGCGCCGACGAGCTCGAAGACGATGCCGAGGTCGCAGGTGACGAGGGAGAGGGCCATGGCGCCGACGACGAGCAGGACCGAGAAGGCGACGTGCCGCCCGAGGTGGAAGGGGTCGTTGGGGTACCAGTAGTTGACCATGACCTCGCGGCACACGAACGCCTCCAGCGGCAGCGTCGTCAGCATGTTGAGCCCGAAGCACAGCCGCGCCACCGTCACCATCGTGTTGTCCGCCGGGAAGTTGTTCAGCACGTTGCCCAGCGTCTTGTCGCCGAAGGTCAGGAAGCCCGCCAGCGCCATCACCAGGCAGGCCAGCATCGAGACGCCCGTCGAGTAGTGCGTCACCGTCGCGAACCGGTCGATCGTCGGCGTCTTCAGGGATCCGTAGATGAGGAGGGAGTTGTGTTGGCAGACGAATGCTGGCCGCGCCGTCAGTTTCTATCCGCCTCGTAGCAATGCAGGTCATGAAGGCTATACGCACCAAAGGAAATAACCCCAATTGCTTGGAATACACCCTCGTTTATCGTGACAAGGGGCGTCGTAAACCCCCCACGCTCTTCCGGCGGCGTCAGGGCGCCTTGGATGACAACGGTGCCGACGATGATGAACATGCTTATGAGCGCGAGGGTGCTCGCCTTGGCCAACTACGCGCGCGAGATCCAATATTAGCACACACTCCGCGGCGACCCCATCATCAGGGGCTCAAGGAAACCGGTCTTCTCACCTTGGCGATGTCGCGGTACAGGGTCAGGGGCAAGCTGACGCCGAGGACGAAGATGGCGATGACGGCCTGGCGGTTCGCCAGCAAGTTCAGCACGGGGACGTTGGGGAGGTCGGGCCAGATGGCCTTGAAGACGTGGGGAATGGAGTCGCCGACGATGACGCCGAAGGCGACCATGCCGCCGAAGGCGAAGGCCCACTGGGCGACGCTGATGGCGACGAGCCCGGGGCGGCCGAAGCAGTGCTCGACGGTGCCCTGGAAGCTGCCGGCGCCCGAGAGCTTGGAGTTGACGACGATGAGCCGGATGGTCCAGTCCACCACCACCGTCAGCGCCACCAGCAGCACCACGCCCGCCAGCAGGCCCGCGTCCCGGAACGCGTACGGCTGCCCGATGATCCCCGCCCCGATGATGCTGTTGGCCATGTTCATGAACGCCGCGCTCAGCCCCGACTTCGGCCGCCGCCGCTCCCGCTCCGCGAACTCGTGCACGTCCTCGCCCCCGTACAGCCCGGCGTCCAGCTGGTTCGCCACCGTGACCGCCGGCGCCTCCATGTCCGTGAGCAGCGGGTAGCGGCCGCCGCCGCCGTCGTCGCGGGCCCCGTCGCGGTCGTCGTAGTCGTCGTTGTCGTCCACGTCGAAGTAGTGCTGCGGCGAGTCGCTGTCGCTGCGCGGGCGGTACCCCCCGTTCGCCGCCGCCGGGATCGAGACCGGCTGCGGGTCGAAGCGGACGCGCTGCGCCGGCTTGGTCGTGCGGCTGCCGGCCAGGGCCGGGGAGAGGAGAGGTCCCCCATCGCGGTCGTCGTCGCCGTCATCGTCATCGTCGCTGTTGTTCGCGGCCAGCAGCCCGTGCTGCTCTTCGTGGGCGGGCGCGGCGGCCGCGTAGGTGTGGTCGTAGTTGTCCGCCGCGGCTGCAGCGCCCTGCGGTGCGCTACTACTGCTGGATGAGGCGTTCGCCATTGGAGTTGGATCGGATCACCTCGGCAGCATCTTGCGAAAGCCCGAATAGATATCCTGCAGTGTGAATGACGCCAGCGGAACTGGGCATGAGTGGTATATGTCGGTAGGTACTTAGGTAGGTAGGTAGTCTGGGCGGTCAGGCCAGCAGCGGTGATGGTCGCGGACCCTAAAGGACATGCCAGCTTACCTACACCATGGATGGGCACGGCGGTGCGGCGGTCCCGCCGCAATCTGATTCCCAACTGCCCATCCCTGCAGGAGTCGGAGGTTTGGGGGACGCAGGGACCGACATCAACCCCCTTTTCTATCACGTGATTCGACCGGCGATCCAGCTAATGCAGGGGCCTTTTCTAGCGCCCTACAGTACATCTTCCCCTCCAGAGGCCAGCATCTAGACCTGAGAGAAGTGACCATGGGCATCAGAACTCTTAAGTTTATTACAATGACATACCTTACGATCAAACTAATGAGGGTCGCCTACCTAATGGGATCGGGTATGAGATCCCTGCGTATCTTACGGTGGGAGGCAGTTTTGCTTTCGTACATGGCCAAACCTAGCAAGTCACAAGTTAGGAGAGGGCCATATGCAGCCTCGAGCACAGCAGTAGTGGGCTTGAACCGAGAATATATCATGAACCTATTACATCTTGGTATGTACAAAAGGCCGACCCCTACTCATCCCTCCGAACCGGCCTAGGTTCTGTTTAATACACTGCCCAGTTCTATCTAGGGGTATCTTTTCCACCATATATCTGCCCGTGTGCCGAGTTGTGCCTCGAGCAGCGCCTTCATGTGATTTGAAAAATGACTCTGGCAAGTCTTGGAGCCAGGGGTATCCGTCTTCTCTGCTCGTCAGCGAAGCGCGTTGGGATCGATATACGAGGCTACACTAGACCCTCATGCTCTCGGTGTGATAGCTTGCGTAGTCACTATGATCAAACGACCATAGCAAGCATCGCAAGCCCGCAGGCAACCAAAGCACTCAAACTGCTCGCTGCCAGTCTGTCGCCTGCGGAGTGAGGATCGGGTTTTGAGGTAGGGTCGGTTGAGTCTGCAGCTGGCGTCTCATGGCCATTGAGGCCTACGTCAGTCGCAGTAGCCGAAGCTTCCGCGGTGCCCGTAGGGCTCGTGGTCGTGGTTCCTGAGGTTGTGGAGGTCGAACTGGAGTCATCTGCGTTGCTATCGGATCCAGATGCCTTGGCAGCAAAGCCTGCGGGTTGTCAGCGGACGAAAGGCACCACTGCTGTTGTGTTGGCCAACTTACCAATCTGCCTCTGGTCAATGTCAAAGACGCTGTAGACGTTCTTCAGAAACGTGTCTCCAACCAGCCAGCCGTTAGGGATGTACTCCATCCCGTAGATGTTGCCAGTGCAGGAGCCGTCGCTCTCCGGGCCCGACAGGAAGTCCTTGGAAGAGATCTCCCAGGACTGGCCGGAGAAGGTGAGAGCAACTGTAGCATCGGTGTCGCAAGGGACAGTATAGACTGAGCCATCGCCAGATGATGAGCCGGGGATATTGTCGTAGACCTTCTTGACATCGTCCGGAGGGCCAAAGATGAAACTGGTGCCCGTGTCGATGTACGCCAGCTTGCCAGAAATACCCGCCGAGTTCCCACCAGCTGAAACGTCATCCAGGGCGATCGTCCAAGTATTTCCGGAGCTGATAGGCGTATATGAGATGTCTCCAGAGTACTTGGCGGGGTCCGGAGCACCAAACGCGATCTCCCCGTCGTTGACCCCATCGGCATTCCTGGACAAGCTGACTCCGAACAGGTTCGCATCGAGAAGACCAGCGTCCTGGACTGCAGCCAAAAAGTTGTCCGAACTCATCGACAAGCCCATAATGCCATCAAACGGGAAGTCCGCGAACTCGTCCGACGTAACGTTGGCCACGCCAAACGATAAGGTCACTGCAAGATCCGCAAGCGACATGGTGTCGGAAACAGTATCGCCATCTACAGAACCGGTGCCGTATTCGACCGAAAACTTGTTGCCCGTGTCCTTGTACGTGTCTGAATCGTCTGGACCAAAGGAGTTGTGCTTGTCGCATCCAACCGATTGGCATTCAGACCCCATAACCCACGTCGTACTAGCACCCGTGTCCAGGAGCATGTATAGTTCCTTACCACTGGAACCAAGCTTGACCGTAGAGAAGTAGGCGTAATCGGTGCCATCCTGAAGGATCCCCGCGGCATTGCTGGCGGTCGGCTCTTCAGCTTGGACAACAGCATACTCGTTATCCCTCGCGTCGACAGTCGCGTCTCGTTGCTTTCTTGATGGTGCTACTAGATGACTTTTGGGTGTGGCGGACTTGATGGTCTACGATGTCAAATTAGCAGGGCTACGCACGGATGTGAGAGGAAGTACATACCGTGGGGAGCTTTTGCATCTTGAAAGTGACGAAGCCAAGGCGTTTCTGAGAGCTCATCGCCCTTGTTGAAAGGCCTGGACCCTCGGTCGAGGGTACGGACAGGGCATAAATGCCGGTCATCCATAATGAAAAACGTGCCAAAGTCGAGACGGGATGCATGTTCGGCCTTCAGGTTGGTCTGTCCGCGTTCCTACTGGAACGGCTAAGCTTCTCGTGCCGTTACTCCTCAACAAAGGTGGGTTGCCTTCTTCAAGCTTCACGTATAGCAAACGCAGATCAGATTCCACGTACGCAAAGCGCCGGTGGTGTGGTTGCGATAAGGCCCAATCTAGCAGATTTTCGAGCAATCACCGGTAACGTAAATGGACTGCTGCGTTGAAAACACGATGTTGACAAGCTAGATCACCACAACCCCGGTCCAAGGTAATTTGTAATTAACGATTAAAAGAGCGGCATTGGCGAGTTTGACGTAGTAAAGGGTTCCTTCGAGGCGGCAGAGGATGACCCGGGGATGAGTGGCAGCGCGAGTGATGGTCGACAAGCGCAAGGCGAGGAATGAAGGGTCTTTTGCGGTGCGATACCAGAAGCCGTGTCCAATATTCTTCACGTCGGTATCCAAGACAGAGATGCCACGGGGAGAAACACAGTCGGTAAAGTGAGACAGGTGGAAATAGCAACAGGGCGCCGTGATGTATTAATAAAGATAAGATAGACAGGTAGTGAAGAATTACAGTATTAAGGAAGGTATAGAAAAGAGGGCGGGCGGGAGGAGGAGGAGGCGAGGGGAGAGGGCGGAGGTGGAGAAGGATGAGGTAGGTAGGTAGAATGTGTAGGTGGTGGTGGTGGTGGAGGATGAATCGCGTTGGAGGTCAATCAGTCAGTCGGTCCTCTCTGGACTGGTGGAGTGGTCGGGCTGGTCGAGGCGGCCGAGAGGAGGGACGAGGAAACTCAAAAAAAGACGGCCCTGGTTCTGGTTCTGGTTCCAACAACTTGCAGACGGGAGATGCACCATAAACCATCACTTTCCAGATGCACACTCAACTCCTACCGTGGCAGCCACACGCCCAATTTCATTGCTCGATTGATGGGCCGGTCCGAGCAGGGAAGGCCAGAGATAGAGCCGCGCCATTGGTGGGACCCCCGGCTTTTCTCGCCAAGCTGTCTACTTGAATGCAACCTTTCCCTCCAGGCCAAGCGAGCCGAACAGCAGGATTAGGGAGCAGTGTTTGAGCAGAGCCAAGTACTGCAGCGGTAGTCACTGAATCGTGATCTGCCAAGCTAAGGTTAGCCTGCAGAACCCCTGCTGACGTCTGACCTGCAATTGGTCCTTGGTCCGGCACTATCTGGAGAGCGTGGGATTGCCCAAGGGAGGCTGATAATGATGATGATGAATTCGTGGATGTATTCTGGTGGCTTGTCTGGAATTTGTTCGCTGGCTGGTGAAGGAACTGAGCTGTGTGCGACATCATCCTCGTGGCCCCGGAGTCTTAGTACCTTAACCACCTTAGATAGAAACTCGTGATTATGCATGTTCTTCAGAAAAAGGTAGAGAAATTCCACTTGGACGAAGCTCGGAATGCTCTGCCGCAGCGAGCAGGGACTCTCCACGTTCGGAATTGGCAAATTTACCAAGCAGGGATGCAAGATCACCCACACCGTAGCTTTGTGGAGACGACGGGTCGGGCAGGGACTCGGATGAACTGACTACTGATGATTGACTGACAAAAGAAGAAGAAGAAGAAGAAGAAGAAGACGGTGCGTCGGATGCGGGATGTGATGGGCGGAGGGGCTGGCTGTCTGGCCCTGGTCCAGGACCAACAAGAGCCTCAGCATTGCCATCAGAGCATTGACTCCCCATTTCTGCCCACTTCCCACTTCAAGCAGATGATCCATCTGATGTGTCTGGCATCAGCTCATCCAGAGTCGAGGGCCATCTTGGCCATGTTCCTGACGAGAAATCCCCATCTCTTTCAAATGCGCTTCACAAAATGCTCCGAGAAGAGGGGCTGCCTCGGTACCGCTAACTGCGAAAATTCATGTTGCCTGACCCGAATCGAACAATCTGAGCCATGTCCACTGACTCTGCTCCTCGTTCTGGCGGCGCTAGTTCTGCCTTGCCCTGCATCGTGCAGTGCGCTTACGCAGGGCACAAACTCTCAAGCTCCCTTATTAAGGTATTAACCAGCAACGTAAGTACTTACTTAAGTAGCTTTAAACAAATACTAGAAGACCAGAATCTTTAACCCTATAGACCGCTAGCCGTACTAGGCAAGGTGCAGACGGGAGTGCACGGTGCACGCCTTGCCCGCGCCACCTGTCTCTAAGCCACGCACAGCCACGCCTTCGCTAAGGTCCGGATCGTTACCACGACTCCCGACCGTCACCACGATTAACCGCGCCCTCTCACCACAACGAAGGACATATACTAAGTGCCTAAGTACTTCATGTGACTGAGGGGTCGAACTAGGACTCGTCAGTTTGGAGGTCCAGTCGTCATCTGACCTAAAGAATTTCAAGTAGAGGGGACACTCCGTTTGGAAATAGCAGTACGGGAAGCCTGCGTTTTTTCAAGGTTTCTCTCTAGGTACCAGACATCTCCGTTTCCCCGCCCACTAGAGTGAATAGCTACAGAGCGCTCTCTGAAAACTTGCACGACCCTGTGCTCTACTTACAGTCGACAGAGAGCCATCTCACATTTCGTTGCGATCGAAAGATGGGCCATCTCGTGACAGTAGCGACATGCTCGCTCAATCAATGGGCTCTCGATGTAAGTTCCCCCACCAGTCGATGCGTGGAGTGGCTGACCGTGACCACAGTTTGAAGGCAACACGCGACGCATCATCGAAAGTATCCAGAAGGCCAAGGCTGCCGGTGCACGGCTGCGTGTCGGACCAGAGGTAAGAAAGATCCTACCGAACCGGCAAGACCGGCCTCCGACTTCGCGGTCACTGCTGACCTGCGAGTTCGTAGTTGGAAATATGTGGTTACGGCTGTCTCGACCATTTCAAGGAGCAGGATCTTCTCCTGCATTCTCTGGAGATGCTGAGAGAGATCTTGCTTGATGAGAGCTGCCACGGCATACTGCTGGACATCGGCATGCCCATTCAGCATCGAAACCAACGCTTCAACTGCAGAGTCATCTGCCTAGACTCCAAGATCTTGATGATCCGGCCCAAGATGTGGCTCGCCAATGATGGCAACTACAGGGAAATGAGATTCTTCACGCCTTGGATGCACCCAAGACAAGTCGAAGAGTACCATCTGCCTCGCATGCTGCAAGAGATTCAGGGCAACTCTCACGTGCCTTTCGGTGATGCAGTCATATCCACCCCTGATACTTGCATGGGCGCCGAGACCTGCGAAGAGCTTTTCACCCCTGCCGCGCCTCATGTCCCTATGAGTCTTGACGGCGTCGAGATTCTCACCAATTCTAGTGGTTCCCATTTTGAGCTGCAGAAGCTCGAGACCCGGCTGCAACTAATCACAGAGGCCACCAGGAAATGTGGAGGTGAGTGCCCGTGGCAGCTTCAACCCGTGCTTCGTTCCCTTTGGGGTCAGCCGGACGAGCTCTCCATAGCTTGAGAAGTTTTCTACGCGTGCTAGCTTGCTGACGAGTAACCTTTTGCAGGTGTCTACCTCTATGCCAACCAACGTAATTCCATTCCCTTCCATCTGGAGGTTCCGTGCTAATGCAATCCCAGAGGGATGTGATGGCGATCGTCTATACTATGATGGCTCGGCTATGATTATCGTAAACGGTAATATTGTGGCCCAAGGCTCGCAATTCAGCCTGAACGATGTAGAAGTGGTGACCGCAACTGTGGATTTGGAGGAAGTCCGGGCCTACCGTTCCGCTATATCGCGAGGCTTGCAGGCTGCCAGTTCTGATGCGAAGTACCAGCGGATCCAGACCAGCTTTGAGCTCAGCTCCGAGGAAGACGATTTCGACATCGGAAAACGACCGTCGCCACCAATCAAACCACGATATCACAGCGTAGAAGAAGAAGTTGCTCTCGCAGCGGGATGCTACCTATGGGATTACCTTAGGCGGTCCGGCGTAGCGGGATATCTTGTTCCTCTGAGCGGTATGATACTTTCTTCCTGGCAGAGATATCCGGATTGCTGACTCGCGTTGTCCCGGAAAGGCGGCATCGATTCTTGTGCTACGGCCACTATCGTCTACGTATGTCTCCTACAAAGGAAAATCCTCTATCCCAACTATCCTTGCCATGTACTCCTCGTGTCGAGAAACAGCTTGAAGCAGGGCGTTGCTAACCATGATCTTTGCAGTCTATGTGCCGAATTGTCATGGATGCCGTCAAGGAAGGAAATCCCCAGGTCATTGAGGATGTGAAGCGCATAGCCAAGTACAAAGGCGAAAACGTCCTTCCCAACACCCCGCAGGAGCTTTGTAACCAAATATTCTCGACTGTTTATATGGGCATGAAGGAGCAGAGCTCACACGAAACTCGCCAACGGGCGAAGGATCTCGCGGATGCCATCGGCAGCTTCCATGTCGACTTGAATATCGACGACGCTTACAACGCCCAAAAGGCCCTTATCACCACCACGCTGAACTTCGAGCCAAAATTCAAGGTACATGGCGGCAGCCACCAAGAGAACATCACGCTACAGTGTTTACAGGCAAGAATACGTATGGTCACCGCCTACGAATATGGACAAATACTACCGACGGCTCGGGGTAGGCCTGGTGGTGGGAGCCTGTTGGTTCTCGGAAGTGCTAATGTAGGCGAATCTCTCCGCGGTTACCTAACCAAGTAAGTTCATGGTCCAAACATGATTAGCCGCGATGCTGACATCCTTGAAGGTACGATTGTTCAAGGTTAGTTCCAAGAAGCCTATTAACCATACGATGCAATCTATCAGCTCCACTGGCCGAAGATTCTCGCTGCCAACCACTGACATGTCTACAGCGCCGACATCAACCCAATCGGTTCTATAGATAGTAAGTACTTCCGTCTTCTGGAAACATCTCTCCCTCCGGATCAAGTCCCTTGGCTTCTATCCCTTGCTGTACAAACGGGACTAACCGGACTTGTCATGTAGAAGCCGACTTGAAACGCTTCATCGCATGGGCCCAGAAGAACTTTGAGCTACAATGCTTGCACGACTTCTTGACCGCCATACCGACCGCGGAACTTGAGCCTCTTACGGATACCTACGTACAAAGTGATGAAGCCGACATGGGCATGACTTACGATGAGCTGACAATCTTTGGACGCTTGCGCAAGGAAAACAAGCTCGGGCCTTTCGGCATGTTCCAGCGGCTTGTCCATGATTGGAGTGCCGATCGGGTCAAGAGCCCTGACGACAATGCTCCAGAGTACACTCCAGCTCAGGTTGCCGAGAAGGTCAAACGCTTCTTCCACTACTAGTAAGCAGTGTCCTTAACGCCTCCCAACGCATTCCCCGTGAAACTAGCTATGTGAAATAGATACTAATGAGCTCTAGTGCTATCAATCGGCACAAGATGACCACTTTAACCCCTGCTTTACACTGCAAGTAAGTTAAGAAGAGTCTTTCTTTCTTCTTCTAGTTGTCTACACTCGGCAATATATCCAAAGCATGTTCGACATAAGCTGCACGAGTGGCACTCCAGTTTGCCTGCCTATGATATCTAACACACTTTGCAGCAACTATTCTCCCGATGACAACAGGTTCGACCTCAGACCCTTCTTGTACCCATCGTTCTGGAGGTCCTGGTCTTTCAAGAAGATTGATCGGGAGTTGGAAAAGATCGAGAAGCGGATGGCGAAGAAATAGGTACTGCACTGGGGCTCAGGGCATTCGGCATTCTTCGGGCGGCCACAGGGCCTAGCGCCAAACCTACAGTGGCCACAGGGCCACTGCAGCCACTATGGCAGTCACTGTGGCTAGCGAACGTAGAACCACTTTGACGATGGCCAGCGCGCCATCAGACATCAATTCAACGCGTCGTTCTTTGCCTTTAATTCGAGCGGTATCTTCGTCGCGTGCCTCTGTTCAAGAGATCCCCCTATTTGCTGCATACAGTGGGCTGGGCTGACCTGGCCTTCGCCCAGGTATAGACCCCTCTGGCTGTGGGATATGGCCCTTCGACTTCGCTGTGTGTGTGTGTGTGTGTGTGTGTGTGTGTGTGTCGAGGGCTATCCCCAGTTCAGTATGGGCCATTGCAACACTCCGTCCATGTGCCTATCTCCCTAGATAGATACATACCTCGGTAGGCTTCCAGGCTACCGTCAAATACATGGATGTGAAGATCTTCTTCTTAGGGCTAGAGGGCCGATGCGCTGGCAGTGTATTGCAGTTGAGATGGGAACATTATAGGCGGACGAGGCTGTGTACACTGCATTGCTATGTCTGATGCCTTTTGAGGCCGGGCTCGCGTTTGTTCATCCAATTTTGGGGGGTGTCCTAATTGAGCCGCTTGCCAGCACTGGCCAAGAACCCCGACCAACAAGAACCTGAGGCAACCATTGACGCGATATGCCTTTATTCACTTGAACTGCAGGTCGTCTGTCGGTCGGTTTCAGCCTCCAAGACCACCTGATCTTCCCGTCTCTGAACTGACGATCGACAAACCGGCCGAGGTAGCGGACCCAACAGGCTCCCAAGGCAAATGGTCGTCGAAGCCTCATCTCATCATCGTAGTGCGGGGGGAGATTTGGTGCAATTTGCTCTTTCGATAGTTGCCGCATGTTGTCCTGCCTCGACTGCCTACGAACGTCCGTGGAGGCCGTTGGAGGATGAATAGTGCGGGTACGACTCATGCGTATCTGCGATTCATGGATCCGTGAAGCTTTAGGTTGGCGTGCCGAGGTTCTCGACCGAGAAATGGTGCAAGCGGTACTTATCACACCATCGATGAGCTGCATCGAGGACCTTCCATTGGGCGGTGTCCTTCGATACTGCAGTGGATAGCTTCCGGTTGGTGGCCTTGAATGTTTCAACAGACTGCTCACTGACGTATTCCGTTGCCACAACGGTCCGAAGAAACGTCCAGACCGATTCATTCGTGAGGCGTAACGAGTCGGTGACCTTCAGTATGTCCGCTAAGAGCGCATTACACAGCTGCTGACGGCTCTCTACATCGGGCGCTGTACTGATGATGTGACCGAGAAAGCTCCAGGCTGATACGTCAGAATGGTGTCTAAGACAGAATTCTTTAATGGCGGTAGAAATCGATCCGGTCTGAATTGTACCAAAATGCCCCAAAAGAAACCGGGCATGAGCCCACGCCGGATAGTTCTTCATATGCCTTTCTGCAGCAACGAGGACAACTCGTTCGATATCCTGTTCGACATCGAAGGCAATATCGCGATTCTTCCACGCTGTGAGCAGCCAACGCCGGTGTGACCAGAGCGTGGGAGATTTGGTGTGACGGTGCAACCTAGCCGTAAGAAGTGTGTCCACGAAGGCCTTCTCACGTGTCAGGTAGTATTCTGCCGTGTTTCTCCCAGCCTCTATCTGTGTTACCAGCTTCCTTTTCCTCGTGTTAGCTGCGGTGAGATGTTCCGGATCCATGAGCAGGAGGATGGAGGTGGCAGAGAGGACATTGTCACTGATGTGTTCCTTGCCGCTTTCCAGATATGTCTGAAATGTCCGGTGAGCAACGAAGAAAGCTTGGACGAGTCTAATTTTGGGAATGGCAACAGCCAGGCCATCCCGGAGGAGATTGACGCCGGGTTCCAGAGGGTGACTTGTTCCAAGTAATTCCACCTCCAGCAACTCGGTATCCGGCAGGTTTGCGAGAAGATTCGCTATGTCCTCGAAAGCTGGTTGGATATCCTGGTCACTTAATTGGGCCAAAATGGATTTGTCTAGAGATCGTGACATTGTGTAGAGAATCCTGGGGTGAGAGTGAGTTGCAAAGGAAGTATCACTATCTGGCAATTCGTAGAGTCCAAGAAAGAGCCAGAGATGTCCATTGGAGCTCGCTCACACGTGGGGCAAGCAAGGAAGAGCCATGGGCCATACCTGTCTTTTGCATATATCCTTCATCGGAGGTTATGCAAACAAATATTCTAATAAACATGTTGAGCATGAGGCTACCGGAGATATGTGTGGCATTTCGATGGAGCTCCACGAAGATCGCCGCAGCATTCCTACCACCAACTCGGCAGGCAAGACGACTACGAACGAGATGGCGTCGCTACTTCTTGTAGTACTTCTGGTTGAGCTGGCCGTGCTCCTCGTGAATACTATCGGCACAACCACGATCAGTAACCTAGTAAGGGTGCTCCCAGATCGACTGACTGTCGCGACCTCTAGCTGACACGGTATCTCTCTTTCAGCTATGGAACATCTACATGGCCCTGCCGACCCAGACCTCGAAGAACGCAGCCGAGTATAAGAAGCTCCAGAAAGAGTACCTTGCAGTGCGCCTCGACCTGAACGCTACGAGCAGCCAGGACCAGTTTGCGAAATGGGCCAAGCTTCGACGACAGCATGACAAGCTCCTGGAGCAGCTAGAGAACAAGAGTTAGTGCATCCCTCTGCATACCACGTCGGGAGGACTTGCTGACGAGTTCGACGAACAGAAGCTGCCCACGAAGACGCGAAAGCCAGATTCGACCGCAACGTCGCGATCATACGCTGGATATCAACCTCGGGTGTCAAGTTCATTCTGCCATGGATCTACGGGAAGGAACCGATGTTCTGGCTGCCGAGGGGTTGGTTCCCCTACTACGTCGAATGGGTGCTTTCGTTCCCCCGCGCACCTCTCGGAAGCGTCAGCATCGTGTCGTGGCAGACGGCTTGCACCGCCGTGGTCACGTTGTTGAGCGACACGATCACTGCGATCTTGGGACTGGCGCTGGAGGCGCTGGAGGCAAAGGCAGCAAACGCAAAGAAACAGAAGCAGCCGGTGAACGGGACTGGGGAAAAGACAGCTCAGCGATCGACAGCACGCGCGGGCAAGGGCAAGAAGGAGCTGTGAACCTCGCTTTACGGACCAGGCGAAATGAATACCCCAATACGAAAAGTATAGTTTTCGCGCAGTTGATGTTACTACGAAATGTCTCTCATCTAATTTGACGCAGAATCTCTCATTGCGCGAAGCTGGGAGATTCTGTAACACGATTGAGATGACTCTTGGCAGAGTACTTGGGGTCGCTCTAGGCATCATATTGACTCTGGCGACCACGGAGGAAAAGATCGCCAAAGCTTCGAAAGTGCCAGTATCACTTGAGCAGCAGCAACGGCCGCAGAGTTTGTAGGTGAATGAACGTACGTCCTTACCCGAATGCGAGGCAGAGGTTTCCTGGTACGCAGCAGTTGGCAGTGCGCTTCAACTGGGCAGTGCGCTTCAACTGTCACGCTGCACTGAGAGAGTGCACCCCCAAAAGTAAGGCATTCCACAGACTCAAAGTAGTACAGTTTCACTCCTGCGCAGGCCTCTCGTTGCGTCCCGTGTCAGCCGAACCACGACCACGGAGCCTGAAATGTTGGTGGTGAAAGAAAGGAAAAATTGGTTTCGGGCCAGACTGCAAACAAAAAATAGCGAGAATAAACTGGATCAGCATGGCCTGAACCAATGATAATGCAAGCCTTACTGAGGTGCTATTCCTGGCGCCACAAAGGGTCGCGCGGCTGCAGGGATACGTCAGCGTCCCCTACGCGACTGCCCGTTGGCCGTTCCAGTCATTCGCGACAGACGGACGAGGCTTGATGCCAGCCTGGCCTGGCACCGTGGCCTTTCCTCCCTTTTTGTTCTGGCAACTCACCGCGAAAGTCCCAAGGGACTTCAACACCATACACCATAACGACATGACCGATAGATAGCAAGGCGAAATGGCGATATCGTGGGGAACGTACGTAGCGAACCCATCTCCGCTTCCCGCAAGCCTCGGGCGCGCCCCCTGGGAAGTCCCAGTCCGGAGCAGAGCGTCAACCACCAGTATGTACTTAGGTATGCAGTGCCATATAGCTAACACCCCGTCTCCAACCGCAGCATCAAGTCCCTCGTCCTCTTCTTCGGGCCCATGCTCCTGCCGAAGGCGCTGGCGCTGTACCGCTCCGCGCGCACCGTGCCGGAGGGGGTCAAGATCCGCCCGCTGCCGGCGGCGGCGGCGCGCAGCGTGGCGATGCTGAGCGCGGCCGCGCTGGCCTTCCTCGTCCTGGCGCTGCCCTTCTCCGCGCCCGAGAACCTCTTCGCGCGCACGCAGTCGCGGCTGCAGGCGCCGACGGACGTGCTGTTCACGCGGCTGGCGGCGCTGCGGCCGCTGACGCCGGCCGACGAGGCCCTGCGCGCCCGCTTCGTCAACCTCGAGAGCCGCCTGCTGTACCTGGTCTTCGGGCCGGACGTGCTCGCCGACTGCCCCTTCTGCGCCGCCGACGCCCCCCGCACCTACTTCTACTACGCCCTCCCGGGCCTGCTGGCCCCGCACCTCGCCAACCTCGTCGCCGCCAGCGCCGCCGCCACCCTCGGCGGCCAGGACACCCTCCGCTGGCGCCCGCTGGCCGGCGCCGCGTGCGCCGCCCTCGCCGCCGCCGACGCCCTCGCCGTCTACGCCTACGAGCACCAGGGCAACGCGCGCGCGACGCGGCTGGGCGACCTCGACCTCTTCTTCTGGCGGCGCCGGGCGTACGCGTACGCGGCGCTGGCGCTGCTCGACGGCCTGCTGGCGGCGCTCTGCTACCTCGCGGCCACCCACCGCGCGTTCGCGCGGCCCCCCGGCGCCGCGGCGCGCGTCGCCGCCGCCGTCCGCCGCCTCCAGGCCGCCCGCAGCCGCGTCAACGCCGTCGGCATCGTCAAGAACACCGCCCACCGCGACGAGGCCCTGCGCGCCCGCTCCGACGCCTACTGGCGCACCGAGGGCCGCCTCATGCGCGACGTCATGGAGGACCGCGACGTCCTCGACGGCGTCAACGACGCCCTCGCCCACCGCATCCGCATCCAGGACATCGAGCGCGACGCCCGCGCCTACGCCCTCAACGTCCTGCCCGAACCGCCGCCGGCGGGAGGCGGTGGGGGTGGAGCAGCTGGTGAAGGGGGAGGCGTGCCCGAGACCGTGGTTGGGTGAAGGTGGACTGGATAAGGCGCAGGGAGATAAATGACTTGTTGGTTGTTTCTGTGTACGGTCCTCTGGCATGGCTATCGCTTGATAAACATGATTTGGGCACTACCACATCAGGTATAACCAGTTGTAGCTGAAGATGTTGGAATATACACCTAATAACACAGATCCGCCTGCACAACAGCAAGAACCCCTCTTCGTAGATACTTGTCCGAAATGGGTGCCACGTCTCTCTAATTAGTTCGCTCGGTGTGGTCTGGTACTTAAGCTGATCACTCGTACAATTATTACGGGAAGCACCCATAGTTCCCAGAGAAGTAGCTAGCAGATGCTATCAGTCCAGAAAGGCCTCCGTCGGGGCTCATAAATTTCCGAAGATAAGCAGATATTTATGTATGCCTTTGCCCTCGCCGTCTAACGCCGTAACAAGATGCCATCGTCCTTATATCGACCGCTGTGAGCCCGTGTCGTGGAGACATGACCCCCCTACGGGAACTCATTTGATGCTTCTGAAGCAAATCCAAGAAGAGAATCTAGTTAACCGCTCTTGCTATCGGGTCTAGTGCTAGACATGCTGCCCTTCCGGGACCCGCCGGCCTGGGACGCCTCGTCGACGCTGCGCTCGAGGAAGCCGGCCCACAGGTCGGCGAGGGTCTCCTTGTTCGACGCGGACGTCGGCGTCGGCTCCGAGAAGAACTCGGTGCTGAGCGAGGGCGTGCTGGGGGTACGGTGGAAGGGAGAGTTGGGCAGGCGCAGCGAGTTGCTGGACGCGCCCGGCCGCGCGAGCCCAGCCTGTTCCCGTTGCTCGTCCGTCCAGTTCAGCAGACCGGCGATGATCTGCAGGATCTGGAATTTCTTGGGGTCGGAGCGGTCCAGCGAGAGGAATTGCAGGAAGTGGTTGGTGACGATTTGCCTGTTCCGTGTCAGTACGATGGCCTTTCTCCCGTGATATCTGTAACGGGGTTGTGGTGGCACTGACCTATCGATGCTGTCCTCTGGTTTGGTTTTCTTGAGATACCGCAAGGCTTTGGTCAGATGGTCGTTCAGCACGATCGCCTCGTGCCGCAGCTTGCCAATCAGGAGGTTCTTCTCTTTGACCTCCTTTTCGAAAGGCGCGGTACGCTCAAGCTCCTTCTGCAGCAGTTCTTTGGATGCCTCGGCTTCTGAAGCCCGCGAATCCGCTTCTTGGACCACCTTCTTCATGGCCTGTATTTGCTCCTCTGAGGACTCCACCATTTCTCTGAGCTCCGTTCTGCGGGCCTCTTGAATGTCTTGAAGGGCCCTCTGGAGGCTATCGACCGCCTGAGACTGCGTATCCCGCTCAGACGCCGCGCGCTCGTAGTTATCCCTGAGCGTTTCGACTTGCTCTTCTAGGGCTGCCGTCTTCTCCGCCAGGTTTTCCCTGATGGACCGTTCTTCCATCGCGAGGACTTCCCAGTCGCCCATTGCATCTTTGGCCGCTTCGGCCTCTTCCCTCAAGTGCTGTATTTGGCGGCTCATGTCCTCCTTCTCTTTCAGCGAATTATGTTGTGACAGATTGTTGCGACTCCGCAAACTTGTAAGTTCGCGCGTCGCATCTTGAAGTTCGGTCCTCAGCTTCGTAAGCTCATCTTCGTGCTCCTGGGAGCCTTTCTGTAGCTCTTCGTTTCGCGTTTCGAGCTCCTCGATGCGCTGGTTGGCTTCCTCGAGCTCCTCCTTGCCCCTGGCTAGCCTGTTGCCTACGCTCTCCTTGATCTTTTCGACTCTACCCACGAGCGTCTGATATTGTTCTTCGACCTGTTCCTTGGCTGCCTCAACCTCTTCTAGGTCTGACTTTAGCCGTGTTGTCTCCTGGGAGTGCGTCGCTTGTATGCCTTCGAGCTGTTTCCGCAGCTCTTCTACTTCGGCCCGAAGAGCCTCTCGCTCTTGGGACATCGCCTCTAACCGTACACTGGTGTCTGTCGTCTCGGATGCATTTTCTACGGTTGGGGCAGGTGCCTCGGATTCTGGTTTCGCGGTGGGTTCGTTGGAGCTATGGCCGTTCGTAGGTGTGGCGTGACCGTTGGGAGCATCCGTACTCGTATCCTGTCCGTCACGTCAGGTTTGAGAGCCTTGGGTTGGCGATATATTGGGTCCATACCACAGAAGCATCGGGGTCGTCGGATTGGTCACCTTCATCGTCGCGCGCATTGCCATTCGCTGGCGCGTCGGGAGTTGGGGTCTCGTCCTCGGTAGGTTTGGGCTTCGCCGCATTCTTCTTTTTCTTGTTGCTGCTCTTTTTCTTCGAGGCTGGCACGGTAGAGTTAGCTGGAATGCTCGAGCCTCAGCTGCTTCCGACGTGCTCTCGAATGGAACTGACCTGCGCCTGGTGGATTGGACTGTTCAGGAGGCGGCATGGTATCCAGTTAGAAAGGAATGGGGGCTAGAACGGTGGCATTAAGTCTTGGAGGTTATGTGGCATGCGACGGCGTGTATCGCGATACTGGGCACGGTCAAAGTCTCTGGTAACTTTGTAGGTTTATTACTGGTATTAGCGGGAGAGAGTTCGACTGCAGGCTGCTAGATGGATGCCAGATTGTACCTAGACGCTCAGCCAGTGACACCGCGCCGACGCCAGTGGACGGTGCACAGCTTACAGCTAGCCTGCCAGCTGTGGCGGGGCTTGCGCAACCTCGTTCCAGCTCTTGCAGCGCGCTGTGACGCCTGCGAGCAGCAGTCAGGCCCGATCCCTGGGCCCTGGAATCTGGGGGTGGTTTAGGGGCTCACCATTACCCCTGTGATTGGCCGATCTTCCTCAGCGGGGGACCCAACCGACAGGCGTATGAAAATCCAGCTTTCTCCAGCGCGATCCCACGCTCTTTTCTTTCCTCTTCACATATTTCTATACCTCTGCCGGGAATTTTTCGAAGCTGTCGCAACCGAGCCAGATAGATCCAATTGTCCCAGCGGAGGAAGAGTGATACTGCCTTTCTAATCCTGCTTTCGCCCGACTTCGTCCATGGGTATCGTGGGTTCGCTTTGTGCGCACATCTATGCACCTGCAAGCACGACTTATACACGACTAGAGATGTTTTCTCGGGTGTTGACTTTCAGGTGTTGACTTTCAGACACTGAACACTGTAGCAAAGTCAAGCGTGCCGTCAGGGCCCGGTAGTATAGACCTAACATAAAACGCCGTACGCCCTTTGCGCTGAACTAGGCCTTGGCTTTCTTTCCCTTCGCCTTGCTCTTCTTGGCCGTCTTCGCCGTTTTGCCTGGCTTTTTCACAGCAAGGTCCTCAGCCACCGGTTCGGCTTCCTTCCCAGCCTTTGTCTCGGACTCGGGATCCGCCTCGATGGCTTTGGGGGCCTCGTCGTCTGCGCCTTCGAGTGCAGCAGGCTGGGTTTTCACATCAGCAGCACTTTTCAGTTGCGGCCCGTCGAACTCGTAGCCAATCTCGCGCAGCTTCTCCGCTCGCTGGTTCCGCTTCTTCTCTTCGTTCTCGATTTTCAACGCCCACGCGGACTCAGTGAGCGGTTTCTTCAGACGGTTGCCCGCCATCTTGTTCCATGGTACCTTCTTGAACCGCTTGTTCGTCGACCCCTTCCAAAGGCTCTCGTGAACTTGTGATTTCGGGACCATCTTGACCTTCAAGATATGCCCAAACAGGAGGTAGTTGTCCTAGTAATGGTGAGATTTGGATAGCAAAACTCGAGCGAGGTGACCTACCATAGTCTTAGCCACGATCTCAGCTACGGGAGCCTCTGCGAATTCGATGAAGGCATAATGTTTGCTGGCGCCAGTGATCTTGTTGCGAGACAGTCTATAAGAAGCAGTCGTGAGTTTCCTGTCCACATAGTCCCAGCAGAGCTGCTTACCTGATCTTGTTGATCTGCCCGAACTGGGAGAAATAGGCTCTCATCTGGTGTTCGAAGAAACCGTCTAAAACAGAAGGTCAGCGACTAAACCTGCGACTCGTGATGCAGGCCAACACTTACGGGGTATCCGCCCTACGTAGACAACGCCAGGCTCGCCATCCTGTGTCTTAGAAGACTTGACCAATTGACCTGAAGTTTTCGGAACCTTGCCCACATCTTGGCCTTCCTTGTAAGCAACCTCGGATCGTTCAACTTCCTCGTTCTCGTCGTCGCTGTCGATCACTTGCGCCAAGGCCTGCGCTTCGTCCGCCTCTTCGCCAGAGACTTGGCTTGCTTCGTCCTCATCCTCACTAGCTTCGTCGCGTTTCGAAGCTTTCGAAGGTGCTGCAGCTCTTGTGGTCTTGGCGGCTTTTGAACGACCGCTCTCCTTCGTTGCTTTGGTTTTCTTGGGCGCTACCGGGCTCGCTTCGTCGTTCGCTGTGGGAGAACTGTTCTTAGCTGACTGGGTTCAAATCCACACTTTTTGCGTCACGTCAGCGACGAACCTTTTCGCTTGCTCGTCGTCGCAGTCGCGGTGACTTTAGAAGTCGACTTGGAAGCCGGCGCATTGGAGCCTAGGCAGCAACGTGTTAGTCGTAGCCTAGAAGATTTCAAGGCGCATATCATACCTTTTGGCTTACGCGCTCTTAATTCTGGTGCCATGGCTGCGTATCGAGGATTTCTGCTCTGCACAATGGTGGTTGAGAGCGGTTGGTTCTTCGCGGCAAGGCCCTGCGCGTTCGCAGCTAGAAAATGTGTAGAGAGGCTGATCGGTCTTCTGAAATTTTAGCACCGATGGGAGGACCCTGGCCCCGCCATTGCTCTGATAAGGTACTTACAGGCGGGATAGGTACTTAGGCTGCGATAGGCTAGTAGCGGGCCGCTACCTTACAGCGAACCTTACGGCCCTCCTACGCTTACACTGCTCTGCGCCGCTGCACTGGAGTCATCAGCCCAGTTGGGAAACGGCGCCACCCATCGTCTTCAGTAAGCCATTGACACTGCTCTATTGCAAGTATACACGCCGTTTTCATCTGAATGGTATGAGAGTGTGTCTTGGAACTCCATCTCCCTTTACCGCGACCACCCTTTACAGTCTGTTTCTGTTGAGCCAAACCTTTTGATCGTATCACCCGATCGAGCAAGACCAGAATTCCAAAAACCGCCCGCGGGATTACACGTACCTATACGTGGGACCATTGTCGCCTGCTTCAAAGTACGCAAGCCCCCAAGGAGCGCATCGTCGACGCGACTATGGCTCCTGGCCCCAATCAAATGAGCCATGAGGAAGTCTGGGACGACTCGACCCTCATAGACTCTTGGAATGAGGCACTGGATGAGTACAAGGTACACCAACAACACCCTGTGCCCATCGTGAAGCCCCTGCTTGCACGAAAAACACTGCTGACCACACGGCCCAACAGAGATACCACAGCATCCACAGATACGGTGGCAATGTCGATGATCTGCTCGGAGCCAAGCCTGACCACGAGTGAGTTTGCTTTTGTTTTCAAACCTCCATCCTGGCTGCAGGATAGTTTGCGAGTGGTTGACCGCTTACTTGGAGATCTTTTTGATAGAACACCTTCGGATGCCAAGGACGGCACCGATGCTGGGACCAAGCCGTCAGATCATGGCGATCTCGAAGCGGATGCCGAGAGAAGAGGAGAAACCGTGGTGAGTCGAGCCATTTCGGAGCTTTGCACGAAAATCCCGGATCCCCATGGGTGTTCCAGAACTCTCCTCTCACACTGGACAGGACCACACTTCACAAAAGAGCGGGATGCCGGATGCACAGCACAGCCATTCGCTTGCCGCTGGTCCCGGTCCCGGCCCGGCCCCGGCGGGATTGCTCAGCTCAGGTAGATCTCCGCCCTTGTCCTCAAGCATATGACAACGCCATGAACCTCTCCGTGTCATTGCGTCAATCTCCGACTAACTGTGTGGCAGTCCGTGATGAAGGGCTCAAAAGGCTGCTCATGTCATGGTATTACGCGGGGTATTATACCGGCTACTACGAGGGCCAGCGCGATCCCTCCACACAGGGGGAGGCTTCCAACCAGCGATGAAATGGGGTTACGAGAATTCACGATGAATGGGAAGGATGGGGGTCCAGATCAGGACAACCCAAGCACATATCTGACTTGGTAAGGCCGGTTATCGTTTGTAGGGTATTTCATCTGATCCACCGGCAGCCGATGGTTTGTAACGGCCTGCGTTGCAAGATCTCATGATGCTGACGTCGGTCGATCTGCAGCTGCACCACTGTGACTGAGGATTCGTCATGATCGAAAATCACTACACAGCTAAGGCCAGATTAACTGCTATCGGAAAACAGTCAGAGCAGTGAAGCGATGACAAAGTAAGCACTCTCTGCATTCTCGTCGAGTAGGCTCAGGTGACTGATCATGGAGGAGATTAAGGCTACAGTAAAACATATCTCCGGGAGGCGGCGTGCTCGACGCATGTGTACCGTAACACTACTCCGGTCAACCAGTACTGCGTATTGTAGGGAAAGCTACTTCTCGAAAACGTTTCAATGGAGGTCAAGCTTGGCGAAACAAACCAAACATATGATCAGGGTTCGGAAAAAATACTATAGTATTGGTACTATACTTAGTACTACTATACTTAGTATAGTATAGTATTGACTCCAATACTATACTTAGTATACTAAGGTACTATCCCCACTTAATATGATAAGATAAGGTATATCTTTAAATCCGCTATAAAAAGTTATATAGTAATACTATTGCTTGATTTATTAGATTATTTTTTGTTAATTAGTTATTAATTTTTAAAAGTTGTTTTTCGAAGGTGTATTAGCCACATGTGGCTGGTAGCAAGCCACGAATCGGGAAAAAAACCATGGGAAAAAAAACCTTAGAAAAATAAAATAAAATAAAATAAAATAAAATAAAATAAAATAAAATAAAATAAAATAAAATAAAATAAAATAAAATAAAATAAAATAAAATAAAATAAAATAAAATAAAATAAAATAAAATAAAATAAAA
The DNA here is from genome assembly GCA_022376655.1 of Xylariomycetidae sp. FL0641. NCBI lineage: Eukaryota > Fungi > Ascomycota > Sordariomycetes > Xylariomycetidae sp. FL0641. Next base: position 232,935 of record JAJJKE010000057.1, read on the forward strand.
TAAAATAAAATAAAATAAAATAAAATAAAATAAAATAAAATAAAATAATAAAAAAAATAGAAAAATTATAAGCTTATTTATAGGTTATATAATTAACTAATATATAATAAGAATAAGTAAAATTAGGACTATATAACGATATTTTTTTAAAGTATAAAACTATTAAACAGAAAAGAATAATAAAAAGAATTTATTTTCCATTTTTCATCTTTCTTTTTAAATTATACCTATATTTTATACCAATAGCTAACATGTAATAGTTATAAGCAAAAGTCGTTGCTGCGTTGCAGCACGGGGAGCGCCCGACAAAGGGGCATCCCCAGGTAGATAGGCTGAGATAGCTTAGATAAGATAAGGGAGATAAAGAGGGGCACGCCCTTAAAGGCGTGCCACCTGGTTCGGCCTTCGGCCAGCCAGACCTTCGATCTCCATCTCACCAATGTTACCACACGTTACCAACCACTTGTTTGAGACCCCCATACCCATGCTTACCAGTCGTGCTATTAAATAATCCATTTTTAGGTATAAAACCATTAGAAAGAAAAGAATGATAAAACAATTGTTTTTGTGAGAGGCTTAGGTTAATTAGTCGAATTAACTATGGCCTAAACAAAGTTTATTTCTAACTTAAAAAGGAAAAGAACATCGCTTGCGCTATGGCGTAGGCGATGTAAAGATTTTATATGCGTATATGTGTGGGCCGGGCACGGGCCCGGCGCACATGATACGGCGCCACAGGCTTTAGCACAGCCAGAGCCCCTTTCTAGGCGCAGCCCATAACAAGCCCCCCCCTTTTTCGCGCTAGGGGGGAGGGCCTCGTCCGAAAAAACGGGGCCGGTTAAACAAACGGTTAATAGCCCAAGGGCCGGTAAAATGCCGGCTTTATAAGGTTTTTATCGCTACTTAGCTTAAAAATGCTTTCCTTTTTTTTTTTCTTTTTTTTAACCTCTTATTAATTACTAATTATAAGTTTTTATTACTTAAACCTTTAAATATACAACAACCCACATATATCGTTTACGCTTATTTATATTTATCCCTCGCGTTTATTACATATTAACGTAATAATAAATATTATTTTTTAATAATAATAAAATTTACGCTAACGCTTTAAGCGCTGAGTACTTCCCGGCCGTTTTTTCCGCCCTTTTTCGCTCGCCCTTTTTAAAAAAAGCCCTTTTAAGGGATAAAAATGCCCCTAGCCCCGCCGCTACTAGCGCTATAAGTTTTATTATACCTTACGTTTTAAAATTAATAACTAACTAAAACCAAAATAACCCGCCTCGCTACCGCCGTAATAGTAATAATAATAACAATAGTAACAAACTAACGCCGCC